>CM054132.1:73474469-73906969 GCA_028751855.1 Ambrosia trifida
CATTACTACACATTGTAAGATTCGCGGTTTAGGTTATGTTTAGGTTATGGAATAAACTAAAAAGGAAAAAGTGTTTTATGGGACGACTTAATCTGAACTAATCTGTTTTGAGATGTTACCCAATCTGCCGGCCCGCCCATTTTGCCACCTCTAACAGTAAGGAACTAAGGCCACCTCACCTCATCGAATACAAGGTTGATAAATCTTAATGATAGTAGAAGAGTAAGAATAACTTCAGCGACTGGGACGCCAACATATGCCAAAGGCTTCATAAACCATTGTAGAGCAAACGCGAGTTGTTCTGGCGTAGTAGTCGTCAAGCAAAGACTTGCACTTTGAAAAATCTACAACAAAACATATATAACAAAGTCATATACAGTGAAAGTTAAAATACAATTCTTTAGTTACGGTTTTAGACAACAAAAGTTAAGTAAACGTACAGAAAAGGTTAAGCAAGCTGTTGTACTCGCCAAAGACAACCCTTTTCTTGTAAGCTGCAACGGTCCTAATTTGAACAGTAGATAAGAATAACCATCAAAAGACGGTGGAATATTGGGCAAGCCCGTCATTGATGGCGGCGGAGTTCTTGACTGAACCACCATGGGAACACTATCTGCACCGAGCCCCACCATTAGAAACAAAATCCCGGATAACAGAGCGGTTCTTCCTAATTGATCCTACAAACAGTTTTTTGGGATTCAACAAAGGGGGTTTCCCTGCATTAGCAAATTACTATCTTCAAGAAGACGATAAAGAAAATACATAAGCAATAAAGAAAAACGACGATACTAACCACCCAAGTTTGCCTTGGTAGTATCCATACGGACAATGTAGCCAGAAACGTGATTAATCCAAAACGCATGTATATATGCGTCCTTGCAGGTATAACAACTAAAACCAGAAGCCATGCCTGCACAAGTGAGATGCAGAAATCGGTAAATGTGAATGTCTACAATGTATTGAAAATAAACCTAAACAATTCTAACCGTAAACTGTGGAGAAGTTGCATCAATCGATGAAACTGGCATAAAAAAGCCAAAGTAAAGATGAATACGACGGTTGATGCATCTTTTTTGACAAAATGTCAACTAGGGAAACTAATATGAATTTTACAATATGTTTATCTTCTAACGCTAATAACGCTGAAACGAATAGTTCTCTACAAAAATCAATAACCTAAGGATTATTACAGAAACGGCCCAAAACGCAAATGAGCATTTAAAAGTATGAGTTAGATTAAGCTAATTAGGAGTGGCAATCCTAGGCACCACCAAAAGCCCAAAATAATCATGTTTTTGCGTTGTCATATCTAAAAGGTTGACATGTTTAACTCGTTGAACTAAACGGGTCATATTTTGGGGGTTCACATGTTTAACCTGGCGTGTTTAAATCGACTATCAACCCATTTAACACATTCACAAATTGTTAAACAATCATTATTCAATTTCACAAATTTAACAAGTAAAGTCGATGTCTTTGACACAAAGAAATATACGGTATACGGGGCATGTTCAGGTTCAACAATTTACCCACTGCACACCAACCCTGCATAACACCCCTAAATTTACTATTATGATATAAAAAAACAGATTTAAGATACAGAAAACAACCATAAAACCAAAGAATTAGGTTTTAAAACAAATAAAAATTCAATCTTTAACCAAACCCCATAAATAAAAATTCAATCTTCAATCAAACCCAATCAATAAAAATCCACTCTTTAACAAATGAAACTAATGTTTTTCATTTCATGAGGCAACAAGCTGCGCCACCACACCTTTCTGAATCGCAAACCCCAATCTGCTAGACAAACCCCTGCCCCCCAGTCGAAGCATTGCTATGAATACCCTTGTCAAGAGCCAAAGTCATCAAAAGCCAAGGGGACGAAAACATGTTGGTTATCATCGCAAGCTTTGGCCTGTTTTTCCACTCTTTAACGAAACCCAATCAATAAAAATCCAATCTTTAACCAAACCCAATTAAAAAAAAAATCAATCTTTAAACAAACCCAATCAATAAAAATTCAATCTTTAACCAAACCCATTTCAAACTACCAAAAGACCCACAAATTCCAAACAAAAAAAAAAAAAAAAAAAAAAAAAGACATAAAAAAAGATACCAATTTAATTCTGGGATCAACAGAGTGCAAGAAAGTGGTGGGTGAGGATATGAACTGACAAATGGGACTAGAAGTTGCCCCTGCAATGGACCTAAGGATCTTTTCAGCTGAGATAATATTATTTGGCAGCAGTTTATCAAATTTTGATGGGTTAGAGTCACTGTTTTGGGTGCATTTGATGAGGGTCTTGAACAGGGGTTTGGTGTTGGTGTTGTATGTATAGTTGTGGGTCTTTTTTGGGTTTAGGGATAATGGAGGGAGGAAGAAGATACAAGGGGTTCGAGAAGAGAGTGTGAAATGGGTGGTTGGGTGGATATGGATGTTCATTTGTGTGTGTGGACGGTTTAGAGTGTTTGCTTCAGCCAAGGCCGAAGGATAAAGAAGTCATGTGAATGAGATACAAAGGTTCCATTTTCAAGAAAGTTGTGTTATACATGCGGACTCGATTCGCTTCAAAATCCATACTCAATTCACCAAATTACACTAAAAATTAGGGGTAAGCATTTGGATAGAACCGACCGACCCAGTAAAGAGCCGAACCGACCCGATACCTGATTTTCTTAAATTTGCAGAATCGATTTCAAACCCTAATTGTAGGTTCGGTTTCGGTCCGGGTGAAGTCGGTTCTTTCAGTCCTAAGTTCCAAAAACCGACCCAAAAAAGACCCATCCAAGTCCTTCAGTTTCTTGATCAATTAGCTTCAATTTGTTACATGTATGTCATTTTAAATGATGATTATTTACTTTGATTTATGGTACAAATAACAAATATTTCCTTGTGTCATATTCATCATGTAGTGATGAAGGACAAATGCTCAACCCTAAAGCCATATTTTGCTATCAATTCCTACTTCCTAAAGTCTTGAGTTGCAAGTTTAGTTAAGTAAATAATATATATGAACAATTTTTCTCAACTTAACAAAGTGTAACAACATACCGATTACAGTTAGTATAATAGTAAGCCTAACAAGTAAAATATGACTGATTCACATCTCCACAAGCAATAGAAATATTTGTGGTACTTCATATCCATATTATAACTTCGCTTTACTACATATACGTGTTACCGACATCAATAATATTTGTTGATGTTAAACGCATTGCATGTTACCATTTTAGAAAAAGATATTTATCAATGATCATTGCGAATTTGGATAGCATGATTCAAAACTTTCGGTCCATATATAGGTTTCGATTTTCCCAGATTGTAGAACCGACCCGATACCCGAAAACGAGTATTTATGAGGACCGAACAAAAAAACGATATTATAAACCCGGTTCGGTTATGTAAAATGTCGGGTCGGTTTTCGGTTTTTTATTCGGTTCGGTTTGATTTTGCTCACCCCTACTAAAAATTATTATATTTTTCTATTTTCAATTAAATGATACGTTTTATACATTTATCATTACCTTTAATATTGCAGATTTACTAGTATTATGTATCATCATCATCATACTCCGTAAATCACACCAATATCAAAGCTAAGGTATGGTTTGAGAAGGGCAAGATATAGACAGTCTTACCACTACCCCGTAAAAATAGATAGACTGCTTTCAGTGAGACCCCAGCTCGATAGTGGTTTTGCATCAAGACTTAGACACAAGACACATAACACTCAGCACTCAGGGCAAAGGCTGATTGGTGCATGTACCCCTTGTCTTTCAGCTATCAACGCCACCACATGATGCACGATTAACTGTTCGCTGCTTTCAATGTTATTTTCACGAAATCAGTAAATAACGTTAAAATTGGTGCAACATGTTGAGCCACATAAACTTCATAATGCATCTCACATGTTGGTTCAAACAAGATGCCTACAAGATCAATCATAAATAAGTCTATTAAAACTGACCGGTTGGATTTGTCTAGGTAACGGGTCAAAATGGGTTCTTAGCAAAATGGATTTGGGTCAAATCAAACTTTATTTAAGAAAAAAAGTATCAATTTGGTCCACGTAAAAGTGAGTTCACTTTGGTTTGGCTTTCAGTTTAGCGCACTGAAATTTCAAACCAAGTAATCTTAACCAACTAACCCGACGAAACTAAAACCCAAACTGATATAGATGCTGCAAATGGGTCAAAACAAAACACTTACACGACTGAACCTAGCATGAATTATAAGACAAACTGAATCCGATATGAAATTAAACTGGATAGAAATGGGTTGACAGAAAAGTGACACCAGCTTATCTGGATCAAACTAGACACAATCTGTCAACCCAAACAAGATCCAAACTGCAAACCTTAGAATACAAGGGAACAGACACAAATGTACTTTATACACACATTAAAATGTGCATAAATTGTCCAATAATCATCTCATAAAAAAACAACCAGTTGCTACAAAAAGCTTTGAATATGATGACTTTTTGGGACCTTTATTTACAAGACGTCGAAGAAATCAAACTAGAAACAGAAAACCAAGCTTTCAAAGAACATGGATCGACCCTACACATTCAATGCCAACTTCTGAGCAGCGAGTGCTTCAGCCTCGAGCGTGGGCTCCCACAGGATGGTGGTTTCTGCAAGTAATCCTGTCACTGTATATGGGTCCATGTTTGACGCTGGACGCCTGTCTTCCAAGTAACCTACACAATAATCATTGCACAAACAGAACTTAAAACGAGTATAATGTAAATAAGTAGGGCTGTGAATTTATTATAAATGCTAAGACATAAGATTATAAAACAAAAAAATAATGATACCTTTGCCTGCTTTCTCAGTGTCACGACCCACACGGATTGAGCAACCACGATTAGCTACTCCCTGCAAGTTGACCAAATGCCAAAAATAACGGTTAAGAACATTTGAAAACCATTACTCTAGGTTTTATATTGTAAAACTGCAAATGATATGTTTTATATACCCATGAAAATTGGTTAATGCTGGCAGTTTCATGTTTCCCCGTCAATCTTCTTTCATTTCCTTCTCCATAAGCGCTGATGTGTTCAGTGTGACGAAGTGAAAGGTTTAGAATCGCCTTTTTGATTACCTCAAATCCACCCTCTTCTCTCATGGCTTTTGTACTGTAAATCAAAAGGACACATTAAGAATATATTATTTGTTTAAATCTAGTCGTAAATGGTAATGCTAACGACTTAAGTACCTGTAGTTAGTGTGGCATCCTGCCCCATTCCAGTCTCCCTGTCAATGATATTTATCCAGTTAAATATAAAAACATATGAATGGGTCGGGTTATGCTTTATTTCTACATCGTCAAACGGATAAGATTAAATAATTATAATTTAAAAGATACAGTTTGAAAATGCCCATTGTATATTTTCAACGCATACAACAACGCAAATCATTTCATTCGTAAAACTAAATTATTACTAAAAACGTATCTTTATTAAGTCATATTTAACAAACTAAAATTGAAAAGAAATATTTCGATTACCTCAATCGGCTTAGGGTCAAGTGTCAGGACAACACCGGCTTGCTCAGTAATTCTCTGTTGCAAACAATAAAGTACGCAAGATATAAGCTTCGGTTATAGATTCTGTTTGAAACAAATGTTTAAACAAATGTTGCATAGTTAAGAATAATGATGATTTAGATGATTCACCTCAAGGAGGTATCTAGCACACCAGATATGGTCTCCGGCTTCAATTCCGACACTAGGACCAACTTGGAATTCCCACTGTGAATAATAACTGCTGTTACGATATTTCTGTTTATAATTTATTAGAAAAAATAGGAGTATGAGTAGGAGAAAACCTGTCCGGGCATAACTTCTCCGTTGGTTCCACTGATGTTAATTCCAGCGTATAAGCAAGCCTTGTAATGTGCATCCGAAATGTCTCTTCCAAAGGACTTATCCGCTCCAGCACCACAGTAGTATGGACCCTGTAGTTTTTAACAAAATAATTTTTTAATTAAAATAAAAACTCTTGTTTCTAAATGGGTCAAAATGATTATAAAAAGATGATGAATAGTACCTGAGGACCAGGGTAGCCTCCAACGGGCCAACCCAACGGCCACTTCACATCTGGTTGAAGCAAAGTGTACTCTTGCTCAATTCCAAACCTAAGATCAGATTCGTAGTATGTGTTAGAAAACTTGACGTAATTACCAACAGCTCAAGAGTTCATCGCTAACGTTTAGTTGCATGAGAAAAGAAATCAAAACATTTTCAACGGAAAAACCTACCAGGGGACCTGGTCTACAACTTTAGGATCACTGAAAATCTCAGCAGCCTTAGCACGTTTGTTTGTAGGGATAGGCTCGCCTTGTGGTGTGTATGTGTCACAGATCACCTATCAAAAACGATACAAATTAGAGTTAATCTTAATTTATAATACCGTTGTACTTTGCAGCTTATATGCGGAAAAAACATGCTTAAACTCACCAAGATGTTGTTTCCACCACGGAAAGGATCCTTAAAGATCGCCTGGGGGCTGGAAAATCGAATTTTAACTACAGTTACTTCACCGCAAAAATATTTGACACTTGAGTGTTAAGACTTACTATAAGATAACTTCACTGTCTTCTCCGGGTGCTTGTCCAGTACTTGATCCATCGTAGTTCCACTTTGGAAGCTCAGACGCATGCTCAACTGGTTTCGAGATTGTCTGCAAAATAAATGATAAAATAAAATAAAATAAAATAAAATCATTATTTCTTTCAACAAAATTATATTAAAGCATCAAAAGCCAATGTACCCTTGATTTGCTGCGCACGTCTGTCCCAGAACCGCCAATCCTGTTTCAAAACATAGAAGGCATGAAGCTAATGAAGAAAAATCTTTTTGTATTGAATTTTGAAGGAAAAAACTTGCCAAATGTATTCAGCAATGATCTTGTCGGTGTAAGGAGTCACATCCAAGTTTAGTAAGTCTTCCATCCTGTTAATCGTTCCATTTGCTGAAGCGCATATTCTAAATTTCGTGGCGGTTTTGATGGCTCCTTTCTTGCTTGGCTTCAAAGAAAAAGAGTTAAACATTTTGGATGTCATCGAATTTGGTTCCATCGCGTTCTTTGTTAGCCTCATCTGCCATTGCACCGAAGGAGCTAAACATTGTGCCATTTTCACCTAATCACATCATTGAACACAAAAAAATAATGTCAATATATATGATAAAAGTCTACAATGCAGTTTCTTGTGATCATGATATAGACAGTGACCCAAATGTGGTAACTTTCTTTAACAAATGCTAGCCAATAATCAATATGCCTACCAAGTCTTCATGGATCTACATTTTAGAGAAGAGTTTATATTCATATTACTAAGATCTATAGTCAAATTATTACATAAAGCTTCAACTGTATTTGCAGTGGCGGATCTTGAACTTCTGACAAAAGTATGCACTTTCGTGCGAAACAATGTCAATTCCGGCTAAGACCGAGTGTAGTGGGGAGGGGATTTTCACGCCCTCTTCCACGTGGAGGAAGATGGATAATTGGTTCAAGGCAAAAACACCCAAAATCGAGCGTTAAACATTCCACGCTCAAGACCAAAAAAGGCCCAAAACACCCAGGAGGCGGTGTTTGGGGCGTTTTGGGGGCATTCCACGCCCATTTCACCTTACCGCGCTACAGGTGTTCTAACAAAAATTTATTTAGTTATTATTATTTTTTACCTAACAAAGTACTAAAGAGAAATTCAAGATACACAAGGTCCCTTATTCATGTTTGAATTTGTTATGCATATTTTTTTAATTATAACACAGTCTCACCACTAATGAAATTGGCTTACTTATACTATATAATATATTTTTATTTGTTTATTAATGTCTTAGTTTTTGCCCCCTCTTTGTATAACCTTTATCCAAACATATTGGAATTAGTATATGTAAAACAATATTATAGTATATGTAAAGGAGTATCATGTTCAAAAGGCAAAACTTAGATGTTATGCAATCTAATTATTATATGATCATCTTTAATTAAGAAAAAATAAAATAAATAAATATACAAGGGCAGCTTTGTCTGTTTCTCTCCTCATCACATGGAAAACAATGCAGATGCAGGTAAGAATAAATAAATAAATAAAGTATGAATTGTTTAAAAATAAAAAATAGATCTGTAGTTACAAAGGCCAATGGTGAATTGTCACTTGGCCTGTTTAACTAGGTCAACTTTACCACAACAAACCAAATGCTTCCTCCAAAAGAAGGAATAAAATGATATAACCGATTCCGACCGAACAACATTGTAAAAGTATCAGTATTATCGAAACAAATATCAGTTTTGTTTTTACGTTTTTTGATCGATATAAAATATATTTTTCGGTTATCTTTTAGTGAAAAATAAAAAAAGAATTGTATTAGAATTGTATTTAAAAAGCGGTTGCGGCGCAGCTTGTTGTCCGCCTGCCCGTTATCATAATGTAATTTTCTTTGTCCGGAAATGAAAGTACTAACTACTTTTGTGAAGAAAAAAAATATTATATATACTATACCATTACGTTCATTGGGGTAGGTTCACGTACAAACAGTTTTTTCGTACGAACTGTACGAATTGGAGGAAAAACACGCGGGCCAAAAAGTTATACTCTGGTTATATAACTAGAGTAATTATATAATTACTCTGGTTATAAACGGTCCGCATGTTTTTTCCTTCAATTCGTACATTTCATACCAAAAAGTTTTTTGTATTTGATCTTTTGTCTGCGTTCATTTTAGAACCAAAAAAAATAGAAAAAGATTTGTTTTTTTTTTGGTACCGGTACCTAGGACCGAACAATATTAAAAACGGAGTTGTATTCAAAAGAAAGAAGCGTAAATACATCATCATCATCGTACTCAGTTAATCCCACCAACAGCAAAGCTAAGATAGGGTCTGAGGAGGGTAAGACGTAGACAGCCTTAACAGAGAGGTTGCTTTCAGTGAGACCTCAGCTCGATAAAGCGTAAGTAAATAAATAAATAAGGAAATTCAATGAGAAAAGAAAGAAGAAAGAGAGATGAGAATGTAGGTAGGGAGTGAGTGAGGGACTTACCGGAGGAGTGGCCGGAAAAGTGACGGTTGAAGTGAAGTGAAGGAAAGTTGTTGAATGGAAATAAAAGAGGTTATTTATATTAAAAATAGTAATAATTGGGTGGCCTTTGAGAATGAGATAGGGGTGTACAGTTTGGGTGGTGGAAATTAGTTTTTGGTCTTTTAAGGTCGTCAAAACAACCAACCTCTCTCTCATGCATTGGATAAGGTTTTATCACCATCCCAAACATTATTACTACTATTTTTCTACAAAATATTGATTTATGTTTATTTGTATGTGTGTCTCCATGTGTATGTGAGAGTATGCACATGTGGGAACGTGTCGGTTTAACCAGGGGGTTTTGGTACCCAACAGTTGATTGATCTTAGTAGCGAAGTTTGAGCGGAAATTTCGTGGGGTCGAAATCGTATATACCAAAAAAATCTATATTGATACTATATAATTGAAACTTATGAGCGAAAATTTAAGGGGGGTCAGGCGCCCCCTTCCACCCCTTTGAAGTTGCGTCCCTGAATGATGTTTTGGCTTTCTATACAGTGAGAGTTCGAGTCTCATCGTCGTCAAAACAGATATGTAATTTAAGAGCAGAGTTGTGTAGTACATGAGTTGTTGTTAAACGTTAAAGGAAAAGTTTTGGTTTTATTTTTGAGTAAACTGTCATTTTGTACTTGTGGTTTGTCAATAATTGTCACTTCTATCCAAATTTTAGTTTCATGAAATTTTCGTCCCTGACGTTTTTAAATTATGTCACTTTCATTCAAAAAGTTTACCCCGTTAAAACACTAAGTTATCTCAGGGGTAACTTGGTCTTTTTTTTTCATAGGCTTTTAATTTTCATTTTTTAGAAAAATTGGATTGAAGTGAAAAATTTTGACATCCAGGTACGATAATGGCAATTTATTTTATGTAAAAATAACCAATTTAGCCCTGTGTTTTTTAATAGGGTTAACTTTTTAAATGAAAGTGACATATTTTAAAAAGACTACGCACGAAAATAAAATTTGGATTAAAGTGACATTTATTAACAAACCACATGAATAGAAAATGGCATCTTACTCTTTATTTAATATTAATTGATGCATTTATTATTTGGGTGGCTTTTCATCATAAGGCTAATGGGTATTGGGACAGCTCGGTTGCGAAGTGGTGTTGATGGTGGTGGTTCAGGGAGATCTTGGTGTCATCGATTTAAGGCGGTTTTGGGTTGTTTTCGTTGTTAATCGGGTCAAGGCTCGATTTCGGCTCGGGTGTTAAGTTCGGGTTAGTTTTGGGTGCTTGAGTCAGATCTGGTCTGTTTCGAGTCACGTTTTCTAGTCGCGGGTCAAGTTCAGATCTGGTTAACCTGGTCAACTGGTGGTCAACGAGTCAGATCTTGGATTCGGTCAAGACCCGGTCGACCCGGTCAACTCAGTCAACTGGTAGTTCGAGACGCGCACGTGATTTTCGGTATAATTAGTCTCGTATTTATTTTGGGTAGTATTTATAAATATCAGGGCCGTCTTCGAGAACACTAAAAAAAATTTGGGCCTAGGGCGAAAAAAACTTTGGGCCCAAGAGTTTGTAAAGGGGAATGAATTTAAAAAAAATATATATATTGAATATGGTGCTAAAGACAATGATTGAACTTGAGGCCTCTACATTAAATTGACATGGTTTTCCAACTCCACTAACAAGACTTTAATGTATAAAACACAAATATATATCCTAAATATATAATTTAATATATATGTGTATATTTTTAAAAAACGCTCGGGCCCATTTGAGAGTCGGGCCCTGAGCCGGTGACCACCCGGCTCATGCTAAGGGCCGGCCCTGATAAATATATATATTTATAAATTATAACTATGAACAGTGTTAACTCGCGAACAAACCGTAACTATACATATGTATGTATATATATAACGACAAATATAGATCGTAGTTTGTCAATGAAGTGTGACTTGTGTTGTTGGACTATATATTTAAATAAATATAAGTGTAATATCTAAAGTTGTTGAAATGTATAACTGTCTCGTTTATGGAAATTGCGAAAATAGGTTGTTGTCTTGTTTTGGTGTGTTGATTTTTGGGAATTTTGTAGATGACTTGTGTTGTTTGGTTTGTACAAAAACAAAGGAAACTCTGCCAAAAATTTATAAAATCCAAAGCGCTATAAATGCGATATCGTTGTATGTTTTTATAAATAACCTTCCAAGTGTCTTAGTAAATGTATTTATATAAATTTGCGACGTTTTGACAAGAATTATTTGTGACAAATAATAAGCAAATCCCGGACAATATATTCAAAACATATATATATATTTATATAGTTTTTACCAGACGTCAAATATGTCGAGTTTTAAAGGTTATTACTAACTAAATGACGTTTGTTGTTCGGATTAAAATATGTATAAACGTTCAACTTTATTTGGAAACCCTTTTATAAAAAGTAAAGTCTTGAGATTTGTAAAATACTCGGATTCGGGAAAAGATGTAACGACTGTTAGTAATCGATTTTAATGACTACAATTATGTTTTCTCAAAATATATTTTCCAAAAATAGGTATACAAGACAACTACAATTATCCTAATTACGAGACGAGTTACGACTCGAGATGAGTTATATGTTTCATGGTATTATTCCAACATGGTTTACACACGAATAGTAACAGGCGCGCAACTTGGGTACTATGTCGTATGTGAACACATGAATTATGATAAGTCACGATCGGTTCGTCGGGTTAAAACACTTAAGACTCGGGTTAGTACACACGAGTCTAGATAGTTAAATAAACTATCTTTTAACTGGAAAATAAGCTAGGCTTGTATTTGATAGACTTTTAAGGTGTCATTGTTGGTGATTAGTGCACGAGGAAGTCGGTCAAAGCTTTGGGCTTTGTTTACTAGCTAAGCAAGAAAATCAAGGTGAGTTTCACGGCTCATTTTTACTGTTTTTGTTTTGGGGGAAAGATATGTTTTGTCAAATGTTTTTACATGTCAAATGTTTTACATGTCAAAATGTTTTCAAATGTTAAAACGTGATAAGTGGCATGATGAGTACTTGGGTTTGTTGTTTACACCACTTGGGGTGAGTCCTCGATACTGTAACCATTTACTCGTGTGTTGTGTGTGTGTTGAAATTGAGAACCGAAGGAATATTTGGATAACGCTATTGGTGTCTGACAAGGCCCACCCCTAATCGATAGCGTCGATTATGCAACTATGTATGCCAGGGGTGCACGTATTCTGAACTAAGTTGTTATTTTCCGAGAAACAACTTCTGCTCGTGGGGCATTATTATTAGTCTTGGTTTGGTTATGGGCTCAAGGGATTGCTCGCCATAGTTTGTAGGAGTTAGCTACTCTTTACAGAGGTCACTGCTTGTGTTTGTTCCGTACATGATTTTGTTGTTAAAATGTTGTTAAATTGTTGTAGTTATGAAACTAAAACCTGTGAACTCACCAATATTTTATATATTGATGTCTTTTTAAACATATCTTCCAGGTAAACAAGTGATGAATAGGTATGCGGCTAGTACGGCGGAATATAGGATGTCGGACACTTGTCGGAGGTTCATCTATATTTACCATTAGGTTGGGAAATAGACGGAAACACCCCCTGTTGGAACTTCATGTATGTTGTTTTGTGTTATGTTTGAAACAAGGTACCTTTTCGACATTTTAATGAAATGATATTTTCTAATTAAATATAGTTTGTGTTAATCTTGACTTTGATATACTTTCGAACGTTGCGTCACGTGTTTCCACCATTGGCGTGGTGTGACAAAGCAGCCTCTTTTGCAGCATTCGATGACGCAATGTATTATGATTATGTGTAGATTAGGCAACCACACTTTATTGCTCCACCATTAAGAACGAATACGTATCTTGTCTATGATTGAGAATCATCTTGATCAATCTAGAAACTAGTATCAATATAGCATATAATTGTTAACTCTTTTTTGCTGTCCTCCATACATCCAGAGCATATCCTTGGCCTTTCTTAAGTATTTAAGAATGTTCTTCATTGTTGTCCAATGTCCTTTCCAGGATTCTGGTAATACCTGCTTACCATGCTCAAAGCATACGGCACATCAGGCCTGGTATATAGCATGTTATACATGATGGACCAATTGCAGAAGCATATGGTACTACTTTCATTTTCTTCTTTCCTCGTCCGTTTGAGGACATTGAGCACCACTCAGTATCATTCCATGTGCCATGGGCAATGATCCTCTCTTAGATCATGCATTGAGAATCGTTGAAGGACCTTGTCAATATATGTACTTTGACTCAAACCTGCAAGCTCTTTTATCTATCTCTATAGATCTTTATTCCTAGAATATAAACAGCCTCACAAAGATCTTTCATAGCGAATCACTTTCCAAGCCATGATTTAACGTACTGAAATATAGGAACATGATTTCTAATAAGCACTACATACAAGATGAATAAAGTACTAAAGCTCCCACTTCTTGTATACACAATGTTCATTTTCGTTCTTGATAAAACCAAACTATCTGATTCTTAGACCTAAACGGATATTCTAGCTACATGATGCATGTTTCAATCCATAAATGGATTTATTCAACTTGCAAGAATTTATATGATGCTTTGGATAGACAAACCTTTCAGGTTGTATCATATAGACCTCTTTTATAAGATGTCTATTTAGAAACACGGTTTTGACTTCCATTTACTATATGTCATAGTTATAATATGCAGGAATACCATAATAAACTGAATCAATACCAACCAAATGCCCGCCGCGTAGCTCGGAGACATCCCACTAGTTACAAATAATATAAGAAATTAAACTTTATATTATGATACTAATTATAAAAATATGGAATCAAATTAAGATATAACTAATTTCAAATATCTAAACTTTAAAAATTGAAAGTTTTTATACTATAAATAAATCAGAAAGGAAACAAAATTATATGGGCTTTTTGAATAACACATGTTCATGTGGTTTCACTTTCCAAGTTTAACCTTGAACCTTCAAAGACCTTAATGAGATATGCACAAATTTTGGACAGACTTTTGACCACTAAAAGTCAAAAAAGAAATTTAAAGTTGGAACAAAAAGTAAATTGCTTCTCTACTCTCACGAGACATCCCTTTTATATAATCTTTAACACAATGCAAACATATATAGACCACAAGATTAATCACCTCTCTCTCGTGATCCCACACAAAGTCACATGCATGTGACACGTTATATATGTTACAATATATAACTTAACAGCCTAAATAAAATGAAACAGTAGTAACCATATTGTTAAAATGGTTAAGGACCGAAATTCGCAAAACCATTTTGTTGACATCCATGAATCCGTTCCCGAAGAAGAGGAAGAAGAAGATGAGGTGGAGGAGGCGAAACAACAAGCGAAAGCCCATAATCATCACAATAACAAAATGTTGCGCCCACACGCGATGAAGTTTCAACAAGGTAAAAGAAATGGTACTTTTAGTAGGCAGGTCTCGCTAGAAACAGGCGTCTCAAAGCTTAACAAAGCACATAATAATGAGATCAAATCGCTTCCTAGAAGTGGCAGGAGCTTTAGCGGCTTTGCTTCGTCTCATGGGGCGGAGACAAATGGCAAGAAAGGCGATTTCAATCTGTTTAGAACCAAATCCACACTTGGGAAACAAAACTCTTTCATGTTGCCGCAGAGAAAAGAAAGCGGAATTGATCATGGTGAGGAAGGTGTTGGACTTCTTGATGAATCTATTAATAAGAGTGTTCCTGCTGGTAGATATTTCGCTGCGCTTACTGGACCCGAGCTTGATCAAGTCAAGGTATGTACAAGTTGAGTTGTTTAATCGCTAACTCGTTAATATTATATGTAATCTCTTAACTTTAAGTTTGATTAATATAGGACACTGAAGACATTCTTCTACCTAAAGACAAAACATGGCCCTTTTTGCTTCGATTCCCGATTGGTTGTTTTGGGATGTGCCTGGGATTGAGCAGCCAAGCTATATTATGGCACAATTTGGCTGTCAGCCCAGCGACGAAGTTTTTACACATTCCGCCGTACATCAACCTTGTTCTTTGGATATTAGCACTAATTGTGTTAGTGTGTGTCACCATTACTTACCTACTGAAATGCATCTTCTATTTTGAGGCAATAAGAAGAGAATACTTTCACCCTGTGCGAATAAATTTCTTTTTCGCACCATGGGTGGTATGCATGTTCTTGGCCATAGGGGCTCCGCCTATTCTAGCTGAAAAGCCTCTTCATCCAGCGCTATGGTGCGCTTTCATGACTCCGTATTTTCTTCTGGAGTTGAAAATATATGGGCAGTGGCTTTCTGGAGGGAAGAGACGGCTTAGCAAAGTGGCGAACCCCTCGTCTCACTTGTCAGTTGTGGGGAACTTTGTTGGGGCGATTTTGGCTGCGAAAGTTGGATGGAAAGAGGCGGGGAAGTTTCTTTGGGCGGTTGGGTTTGCACATTATCTTGTGTTGTTTGTGACTTTGTATCAAAGACTGCCGACTAGTGTAGCGTTGCCTAAGGAGCTACATCCTGTTTATTCAATGTTTATTGCAGCTCCGTCGGCTGCTAGTCTCGCTTGGGAAGCTATCTATGGTGAATTTGATGGCTCTGCAAGGACTTGCTACTTCATTGCACTCTTTCTCTATATATCTCTCGTCGTTCGCCTCAATTTCTTCTTAGGATTCAAGTAAGTAATTATTATTAATACTCCCCCCCCCCCCCCCCCCCCCAATGATTCATTCAACGAACTAACTAACTAATGGCTGAATGCAGGTTCTCAGTCGCATGGTGGTCTTACACGTTCTCAATGACTACGATTTCAGTTACAGCAATCAGGTATGCAGAATACATGCCTGGAGTTATAAGCAAGGGCATCGCGCTAACTCTGTCATTCCTCTCGTCGTCCATGGTATTTGTGCTATTCGTGTCTACGCTACTCCACGCCTTTGTATGGCAGACGTTGTTCCCTAATGATCTAGCTATTGCAATCACTACCACAAGACACATGAGAGGGAAAAAGCCTATGAATCTCAAGCGTTGGGCAAAGCAATCATTGGTGTCTATCAGAAAGAGCGATAAGCAGGCACAGGAGAATCAATAGTTCAAATTTACAAACATATATATTACAAGCAATTAAAAGCATTATATATAATGATGGTGTAAGCATCTTACACTACTATTACATTTGTTTGCTATCATCTACAAATTTTTAAGGGTGTCTAGTGTTGTTTGTTAACATTAGATCATATTAAATAGTGTATATTACAAGTGATAGTATTGGAACTTATTAGAATACTAAATTAAATGTAAAATATTGTGAGAGTTAATAGTCTTTACTAGGTTGACCAGGAGAGTCAATGGTCTTCATATGTTACTCATATTTCTCTCCATGTATCTCGCCTATTCATCCTGAAGAAACATTAGTCTAAATATACTCAAATAAGTCGGAGAATGAAGAGATGTTTATTATAAATGATCTAGGCTATTACAAGATGATTAAACGTGTATAAATGGACAAGGAATCGACTATCATGTTTCCGCCAACACCACGAGTAGCTTAAGTGTGTGTTTTGTAACCAGAATGACCGACCCCTTCCCACTAGGAAAAACAGGTATTTATAGTGATGGTTGACTCGTGTTGATTATCTACTTGTAGAATGGCAGCTCATTCCCGCGAGTCCCACGGCCGACGACCGTTAGGAATTTCAAAGGAATATTGCGATGTCCTTCTCTCATTAGTTGGTTGTCTCTTTCATTCGTCCTTGATGTCCGGTAGGAGTCCATAGAGCAGGGAATTATCCCCTTTGATTGGCTGGATGTCCCTAAAAGCCTTCTTTGATTATTCTTAGGGTTGATGTGTATCTGTGGGCCTATGCGTGCTCAAGGATACATATCTCTTCACGTCCGTATAAAAGGAGGGACATTGTACAAGGTTATTCATTCAAATGACCATACAAAGATGATTATTTTATTATTTTTTGGAATAATATACTAACTATCATGCAAGAATTCGCTGAAATAATAATATGGAATTGTTTAATCTTTTGGAATATGGAATAAACGATATGATGATATTGAATCCTTTCATCTTTTGGAATATGGATTCCAGTCATATACAGTGGAGAGAGAGAGAGGGGGGGAGAGAGAGTTAGGAAGTATGAAAGGAGGTTGGGAAGTGTGATGATTTTTTTATTATTTTTTGAACACGTGTCACTCCTCCATTGGTCTTCCGCTGAAGTCTCACGGAGACGCCTCGGGACCTGTGATCCGACTATCCCAGGAGATGGGAGGTGGATATTTTGGTAAGTTTGACCAAGTCTTGGCCAAATTGGTGATTTTCCCTAAATAAAAATCTTATTTGCTCTAACCAACATTGTATTTAACAGTTTTGACCCATTAACCAAACGTTAAATTTCGCAACCCATGTTGCCACCTCTTAGTGATAACTTGGACCAAAAGAAATGGGTTTAACTTATAGGTTCATATAATATTATCTTCTTCGTAAGATCGGATCAATATCACGAGACATGCTAAACTGTCATAGATCTCATGTGGTAAATGATATGACAACTATCACCTAGTGATTTAATGGTATTGTGTTTTCCCCTCTAAAAGTGATGTGCGTTCAAATCTTTACAAGTTGAAGGTTTAGGTAGAAGTTAGTTGTAAATATTTGTTGTTCAGATAAAATATAACTATCAAATTCATGATATTTTAAAATTCAAACAATGTGGTGCCAATGCAATAAATATCACAAAAATTTACAAGGTCTTTATGTTGTAGTGTTTACATTCATGATGAGATATGAAAATAACATCTTACTATAATTGCTTAGAAAGAAGGCAACCAAATTGTCCATTTGATGTCCTTTAAACTAGATCAAGTCAAAGTTTGATAGAAACTAATAAACTGACATTATATCATATTATTTTTTAAGATTTAATACATTTAATTAGGAAAACCATAACAAATTATAAAGGGGATGGCGGGTAAACGTGTAACAAACTGCGCCACAAAACCCTCTTTTGAATCGCAAATCCTACCCTGCTAAAAATAAAACCTTGGTTCTTGGAGGACGGAGAATTAACGTGCACGACCTTTTTCACTCGATCCAAGAATCACATTGTCTCAGGGACAAGGTATCCAAATGTATCAAAGGCAAAGGGCATAAACACATGTTGATTCTTCAAACAGATTGTTTCATGTTTGACCACCTTTTTAGACTCGGCCTTCGAAACTGCTTGCCCAGCCACAAACCCAATATTCCAAAATATTACCAGAGGGGACACCGTAGGTTTCATTAATTCATTTTAAACATACTTGGAAAATCCGACAATCTTCAAATACAGTAAAATTAAACTAACAAACCCATTTAAAATTAGTGAATAAATAACATTGGTTAATGAATGAATGGATGAAAGTCGAACCACTCACTAGTCATTGGGTTGAATCATGTACTTAATCTAGATTTGTTATTGAAAACGATATTTTAAAACTTGTACAATTTTTGTCTAAATCTATTTCCTCTTATGCATCGAATTAGGATTACATCCCTCTATCGAGCTGAGTTTCTATGATCTTTAACAAATACGACACCATTTAGATTACATGTTTAACGTATTACTTGATGAATGAAGATAGGTTTTCGATTGGGATGAAATAGATGACCCTTTTCATATGGACCACATGAATAACAAGTAATGCAAACAAGAAACATGTGCCCTTTCATTGTATCATTATCATCCATATATACCTTCAATTGCAACCCTTTTGTTATTCCACAAATAATAACACTATGCATCAATATAAATTTGGTATTAAAGGTTTTCATAGAATGTTATGTAGTAATCCATGACTTGCTGATTTTTTTTATGAATGTTATTTATAGGTACTATATAACGCATATAAAGAATCACTGGGTTACGTGATATCAGTGTTGTACATGGATCGGTGATGGTCCGTTTAGCTCTTATAAATAGTTTTTGATTTTATCGTGCATGTTATAACACACAACGTTCAAGCCAATAATAATAATAATAATAATAATAATAATAATAATAATAATAATAATAATAATAATAATAATAATAATAATAATAATAATAATAATAATAATAATAATAATAATAATAATAATAATAATAATAATAATAATAATAATAATTAAAAAAATCGTAAATTGGTCCAATGAGTTGCACCCGAGAACGTGAGAACTCGATAAAGAGCCCATAAAGTGTAGTCGTGGGCCTGGTGGTATTGCTGTTAAATTGTGGGTGAGAACGAAAAGCCCAGAAGTAGTAAAATGGCTCGATTTTACACTTTAGAGTTTAGACTCGGTTTAAAGAACTAACTGTTTCAAGTCATTGTGGCCATATTATATTTTGATCTCGCTTTGACATGCTAATTAGTTCTAGAGATATAAAGCAAAGATTTTATTGAATATGCAACAAAAATCACATTTATATACTATTATGCAATGTTTTAAATTGTTATGTAATGTTTCTGAAGAAACACTAATTTAAACCTGGAGGTAAAGTCAAGTATTCAACAAGGGATGTAGGTATTCTAATCACTATGAGCTCATGCAAAACTAAACCACCGTAAGACGACGCTTTACAAGGAGGAGAAGTAATGGGTTCTTGTAACCACCTTTCGGCGTGAATAAATATATGTCTGGATGAATAAGAGTATTCAAGTAATGCAGGTATGGAGTGAGAGAGAGTAAGAGTGCTTGGATTATACCTTGGAGAAGAAGGGGTATTTATAGCCGAATAACGAATGAGCCATCTATCGCCGATGGGTTGTTCATGAGCCGAGCCAAACCGAGCGGACATTTGCTCGTGCTTGGCTCATTTACAAACTGATCCGAGCCGATCGGCTCGTTTACAATCGAGCCGGAAGCCAAGCGAGCATTTTTCGAGCACACCTTTTTTCGAGCGAGCGGCGAGTTTTTTGGACAACCATAAATTTGGGATGTTTCCTTTAATGTTCTGGCTGCCTAGTGATGACTGAGATTCGACCGTCCAAAGATGACACTAAGTCTGAGGTCCAGTAGTCCGAGAATGAGGCTCGGGTTGAGGGCGGTGAGGCGATGAGCATACTACAGAGAACAATTATCGCATTGTGGTGTAGGTTGATAGCGGGAGACGATTGATGGCGAACAACTAATGGGAATATGAATTCAAGCATGTATTTTCACGACTTAGGGTTTTACAATTAAATTTAGTGTTAAGTTATTATTGGGTTGACTAGGCCAGTAACTATAAATGTAATTGTATATATGCATATATTAAGCCAAATCCAATAGAGTAGCATGAATAAAACTATAAATATAATTGTAATTAATGTGTCATGTGTGTGTATATATAATTATATATATAAAAAATTAATAAAGGTAATATCGAGCCGAACCGAGCCAAGCGGACCTTTGCTCGTGTTTGACCAAAATTAGAAATGTTAGGAACTTAGAATGAAAGTTCAACAAAGTAAAGTATCATGCTTACTTCCGCCTCAAACCACATAAACCCAAATGATACTTAACTCTACATACAATACGTAATGGTCTGTTTGGTATGGGGTAATGGAATTGAATGGACGAGGTAATGTAATGGATCATTACCATCCCATGTCTTGTTTGGTTCTCATGTGGGAATGAAACAAATCATAACTTTGTGTTGTTTGGTAGGCAAGAAAAGACAAAGGAATAAAATCGATGGTGAGTGACGGTGATGGTGGTGGGTAGTGGGTAGTGGTAAGTGGCAAGTGGCTAGTGGCGGTGATGGGTGATGGTGGGTGGTGGTGACGGTGGCATTAAATGGCGGTGGTAATGGTTGGGTGACTGTGGTCGGTGGCAGTGATGGTGGACAGTGGCGGATCTAGACCAAAATTTTAGGGGTAACGTTCAAATTTTTTTACCGCACTTTCATACAATGAAAACAAAACAATCGACAATCTCTTTCTGTATTGATGGAACTATCAACTAATTATTGTTTTTTACACCCTAATGTATACATTTGGGCTCAAGATCAATATCCGAAACCATGCCCGATTTATACCCGAAAATACTCGAGACCGGTTATACCTTATGCCTGAACTCGGTCATACCATGTACCCGATACTGGATTTTTTGATACCCGAATTTTTTAAAGTATATTTTATGTTTACTTTACAACTTTTAAATTTAAGATTTTAAAAGTGCATATTATAAAGCAAATAGTTTGTGGTTCAATGAATTTGTAAACATCCGGCCCCTTTCACCACCAATATTGTCCGCTTTGCCCCGATGGGTTGCCCATCCAGAGCTCACGGATTTGTTTTTGGTCGCCCCGGTGGAGACTTCCCAGGAGGTCACCCATCCTGATACTACTCCCACCTGAGCACGCTTAACTGTGGAGTTATCTCATCAACTAGTATTAAGCCCAAAACGTGTTGGTGATTTAAGAGGCTTTGGATTACTTATGAATCAAGGATCTCTCCTGGCCATGGCCGATGTGGTATTTACCTAGGGTGTAATACAAAGGTACATGTTAATCTTCTCATAAATCAGTACTGTTACAATCACCCCTCCTTAGGGACTCATCGTCCTCGATGAGGTTTGCCCCACCATCCCGAACGGCACAGGAGTGGCTCTGATACCATTTGTAACATCCGGCCCCTCTCACCACCAATTCTAGTTCTGTTTTCCGCCATCGCACCTAGGTCCGCCATCATTTCGTCCGGCCACTCGAGTTTTTTCAACAACAATCAGCCACTGAAACGCATTCGTTTTCAGCGCTCTTGCGACATTCTCCTATTTGTTTTTTGTTCCGCTAGTAAGGTATTAACTCTAAACTCTCTGTACGCGTCTGTTTGTTATGAGCATGAGTTCTTATTTGTCTGGTGACTTTGAAACATAAATGTATAATATTCATAGAGAGAACATTCTCATTTTTATGGAACTCTTAAAAGTTTGTTCAAGTGTTAGTATTATTCAATCATACGTCTAAATATGACCACAAGAGGTTAGAATTTTACTTAGTAAAACAAAAATTACTATTATCTATTTGCTTCTTTTTTTAACTATGTATGCTTACTGTATGTATATAAACACAAGTACACCACAATCTATTTCATGAATTAACATATACATACAAGTTCAGTTAATTAAAATTAAAATTTCTTTTAGAACTGATATCAAGATTTGAAACCGTGAGGTAATAATTATTCCATATTATTAACTAAGACTTTATTACATTTAAATACAAATTATAATATTAGAATTTTGAAGCGACTGTCACCGGATGTCACTAATTCAACGAATTAGCGATTATGTAATCAAAGTTTGATGTATCTTACTTAGACTATAATTAAAATATAGGCTTGTGTATTCGTTGAAGACGACTTGTCTTGCTTTGCTATATTGCTAATAAGGTACGGATTCCGTTTTCCTCTCTTTATAGTATAATTTTTTTATCTCGATCCATTACTTTGTAGTACGGATTTTGTTGAATTCATATGTTCCTCTTGATGTCGATAGCATGCAATATACCTTAGTTTTGTAATCATTGTTGCATGTTCCATTTAGACTTGTGCTAGTATTCTTTTTAAAATACGATATAGCTTTTGTACTCTATCACCCGAGCACTCTGTTTTTGACTTGTCGTTAGGGCGTCAACGACATGAACACTTTTCGTGACAGTGCGTAATCAAAATCACGGCGTCTTTAACATGGTCCCTTAGAGGCGTATGGATATATCCTAGATCTGATTCTGACTTCTGATATATGTTTCTGTTTTATGGAGATGAATGTGTGTACGCCACACGCACCATCTCATAGGTGCATGGACTAGCTATCTGTGTACCCCTCTGTTTAGGCTCGTGGGTGCTTCTACATTACGTGACTTATTTATTGGCTTGTATAGTCACGTATTTTAGTATATGATATGTTTTGAGTTGATATATATCTGATTTGTTTTGTATGTATCCGATATAAGTTTTGAGATTCGATTCGTGTCAGTATCTGTTTTCAGTTCAACTTTTATTTCGGTTCAGCTTCGGTACCTTTTCGTAATATTGTATGCCGACTTTACTTGTACTGTTGATTTCTCCGTTACTGAGCAACCTTTGGCTCAGCCGTATTTTCTTTGTTTTGTTTGTCTTATGTGTTCGCAGGTAATCTGGGGAATCAGGGATGAGTGAGAGAGTAATGAAGTTCAAGAATAATTAAACTCTCACGTTTATTTCAGTTTTTAAATAAATTAAGACTTAGGATTTTGTTCAGTTTGATTTAAAACTCTCAATTATCTTTTGGATTCTTTTGTTCTTTTAATGGATTGTGTTTGGTTTTGATATCTGTAATAGTGACACATCAGCCTGTTCTGGGTTGGGGTGTGACAGAATTTATGATATTGTAATTTGTATTAATTATTTTTCCGTAATTTGTATTAATTATTTTTCCAAATTACAAACCAAATATAATTTTTAAATGAATTTATTTTGATGTAAAACAATAAAAAACTTACTTTTTAAAACTGAATATTAATACCCGGACCCTTTACTCAGTTATAACCGAACCCGATCATACCTACTTGGGTACATATGGTATAATTTTTCTCCTAAATACCCATACCTAAACCCTACTCAATTTCTCTCAATACCCAATTTTGTTAAACCCGTTCTACCCGAAACCGGATATTTAAAAAAAATCTCGATATGTGCACCTCTACCCTTAACCACTAATTGGGCTTAAGCCTTATAGGCTTCTATGTTATAATTAACAACTGAAATGTTCAATGGATTATGGACTTATATGCTTCTATCTTTTTTTTTTACGGTGGACTAACGATAAACTTTGAGAGTGTTTTGGGTTTTTAAAAGTTTGAGGAGTAGCGTTAATATAATTTCAGGGAAACATAAAAACTAAATAAAATTTCTCACTACGTCGAAAAAGTTAAGGGGTAGCGGGCGTTACTCCTCCTTTGAAGCTACATCCGCCACTGATGGTGGATGGTGATATGTGGTTGTGGTGGTGGGTGGCGGCGATAGTGGTGAGTAGAGGCAATAATGGTGGGTGACAGTGGTGACCATCAGCGGTTGTACGTGACGGCAGTGGGCGGTGTTGGATGGAGACGGTGGTTGCGGTGGATAGCCGAAGTGATGGTGGGTTAAGGTAGTGGGTGGCGGAAGTTGGGTTGTAGTGTTGTTAATAAATGGCGAAATAGGGAACAAAATGACATGACAAAAGACCCTAATATTTTTCATTCAATTTCACCAAAAGGATAAAAACTAGTTTTGTTATGTGCCATGCACGTGACACAGCCCACAGCAAGACATACATACATCTGAACGATCTGATACGGTCTTCGATTTGGGGAAACGTTGTTACACAAAACACAAACTGGGAAACAGACCAACCCAAAATTCAATTCCCCCTTTACCAAAGACTTCAACTTTGTCTTCAAATTTCCACACTTTTTTACTAACCCACATACAAAATCATCTCAAGATCTTCAAACTCAACCAAAGATCTAACCTTTTTCAATCTTTATGGAACAACTCATCAACTTCATCATTCGTCCTCCAAGGTGCTTTACATTAATCTTTACTTTGCATATGTCTTATGTTATGTTATTTACATGATGGGTTATTGTTTTTACCTCAATTTTGGATCTGGGTTTCACTTGTTGGATTTATTAATTGGTAATTCTATGGGTTTCTTGAATTTTTTTATTTTTTTTTATATTTATAGTTTTTGTTTGGTAGTGATGATTTAGACCTTGGTTTTTATAGTTTTTGTTTAAAGTTGTGAAAAGAGGAAGTGTGATTGAGCAAGTTTTCATTTTGTTGTTAATAGTTGCAGACTTGCAGTGATCAGAATTATGATAATGGTATTAATAGGATTTTTTTTAGGGTTTGTAATAATAGTTAAGGGGATAATTGGCTGAATAATTAGGACTTGAGGAATGTGTTGTGGATTTTGGATAGATGGTTTTGTGAAGATTATGTTGATATCTTGGTGTTCATTTCGTTTTGGCCCCGATTGATGTTTCTTGAAATGAAGGCGATATCCAGAGGCGTAGCTTAATAGGGGCGGGATGGGGCGCTGACCCCTCTAAATTTTCGCTCATAAGTTTCGATTATATAGCATCCGTATAGACTTTTTTTGGTATATACGGTTTGACCCCCCGTAACTGGTGACTTCTGACCCCCCGAGATTTTTGCTCAAGCTTCGCCACTGGCGATATCGACCTATGGAATCAATGCGTATTATAAAAGATCTCTTATTTTATGGCAGAGCGGAGTATGAGCCGAACAATGATTTACTAGATCAAGAATTCATGCTTAAAGGAAAATGGTTTCAAAGGAAAGATATAGAGGTACGGTTTGTTTATACTTGCTGTATTGAAGGTTTTTATAGTGGAGAGTTTTTTGTTTGAGATGTAAATTTTTGTTTTGATTCGTGCTCTAAAAAGTGTGATGTGTATCTTTTTGTTGATTGTTATTTATGAACCGAAGTGATTGTGGTTGTGTTTTTAAGGGGTTTATTGTATTTTCAGATTGTAAATAGCCGAGGAGACGTTCTTAAGTGTAGTCATTACTTGCCTATTGTGAGTCCTGAAGGAAATCCTCTGCCATGTGTAATATATTGCCATGGAAACAGGTTAGTGAGATACGTGTTACGCTTAATTATACATTCACTCTCGAACCCTAATTTTTTGATATATTTGTTTGCATTATGGATTCAAGTAACTTCCAACTAATAGACTTCAAATGATTAACTTTAAAAATTGTCCCATAAATAGATCGCGTGATAATGTAATAGTAAAGGACTGTTTAAGACTAATTATGACTTATGAGGTAACAAAGTGTGCCGTGTCTAAATCTGAACCTAAATGTAATGTTTAACCTTTGAAACCTAGAGCATAAAATTCTGTTGAAGAATCAACGAAGCCCTAGTATAAACAAAATATTAATATGTAATGTAAGTCATAGTGTCACACTATCACAAATATATGATTGTGAAATATGCTTTGTTTTCTATTTTTACTCGGATGTTTTAAGCAAAGTTTAAAAGAACGGAAATGAACCTTGAGGCGTTTTCCTTTCGACTCATGAGGCGTAAGCCTCGAGGCGAACCGAGGCGTAAGGCGCAGTCAAAAAATAAATATAAAAATTACGTGTCTATAAAAAATATAATACTTGACCTAGAAAAGTCTAAAAAATCAAAAACACACATCAAAAATAAAATAATTGACTCAAAAAGTCTAAAACACCAAAAAAAAAAACCACATCAAAAACCCTAAACCACCTGAGGCGCACATTTTCTTAGCACCTCAGCCCTTAGAGGCGTATGTACAATCTAAACTCCATGAGGCGCCCTTCAGACTCGTTTTCTTAGAGTTTCACCTTGAGGTGCGCCTCGAGGCGTACGCCTACCCCGTTTTTTTAAACCATGGTTTTTAGCAAGTGGTTGTCTTGCCTGTCTGTGTCACTAGGATTTTGTTTCACTGTTGAATAGCCAATTTGTGTCTGCTTCTGAATCCATGTACTTACGAGACGTATAACGTGATGATGTGTCAGTGGGTGCCGAGCAGATGCTAGTGAAGCAGCCATAATATTATTGCCATCAAATATTACCGTATTTACACTTGATTTCTCTGGGTCTGGACTATCTGGTGGGGAGCATGTCAGTCTAGGGTGGTATGAAGTAAGTATATCAGTAATTTTATCTTTCTAATAGAATCGTAATGTTCATGATTAAACACATGGTTACTTCCATTTTATCCCATGTATTTAAATGTAATATTATGTTTACAATAAGTTCCAAATATGTTGGTTGAAAACTGAATTCATCGGTTGATAGTTTTCTTAATACAAAGAAACACTTTCGTTGGATTAATTCCACTCAGTTAGTTACTAAGGATTGTTTTATTCCCAGAAAGATGATTTGAAATCCGTGGTAGATTATTTACGGGCTGATGGGAATGTTTCGTTAATCGCCCTTTGGGGACGATCAATGGGAGCTGTAACAAGGTAATATGCGCGTGTTCATTGTTTTGTTATTTCATTATTTATTTCACAGGCTATCAAAGCAGAAAAAAGTTTAGCTTTGTTCTAATTATAATTTATAAACCCTTAAACTTTTAAATGGAACCGTTGATGTTTTTGTAATCAATATTAACTTAAAATGCTCTTGACGCCAGCTTGATGTATGGAGCAGAGGATCCTTCAATTGCGGGAATGGTTCTCGACAGTCCCTTCTCTGATTTGGTTGATTTAATGATGGAACTTGTGGATACATACAAAATTCGCCTGCCTAAGTTTACTGTAAGTTGATTATTAATATCACTAATTTTTAAAAGTTATAGTGATTTATCTCAGTAAGTGATCATGTTAATACTTTCAGGTTAAGTTTGCCATCCAGTACATGCGAAGAGCTATTCTTAAAAAGGCAAAATTCGATATTGTGGAGCTGAATACCATAAAGGTTACAAAACATATACTTAATAAATTGATTTTAGCATTACACTATGAGCTTGTATACTGAAGTAAATATTAAAGAACTTGTATCCCATAGAAGGTGTTTCAAGGGAGTTTGGATATGCGTTTTGAAAGTGATTATGCGTTTCGTGTGTTCTATCATGAATTCTTTTCTATGCTCGTGACACTTCACGTCGAAAAAATTTAATGCGGGTCATTTTAATTGTAGGTTGCAAAATCTTCTTTTGTTCCAGTTCTGTTTGGCCACGCTACTGATGATGATTTCATACAACCGCATCACTCTGATCGTATTTATGAAGCTTACATGGTAATTAAGTAGCACTAAATTATTTAAGATAACAACTAGACATTGGATTGTGTAAAAATTTATGTATCCTATTGATTTCATTGCGATTGATATTTTTATTAAATAATATTATATCTTCACAGGGTGACAAAAATATCATCAAATTTGAAGGCGATCATAACTCTCCGCGTCCACAATTTTATTTTGATTCTATAAATATCTTTTTCCACAATGTCTTGCATCCTCCGGAAGATGATGTTAAGGGGAACTTCTTTGATTCGTCTCTTGATTACCTTGGCCATGTATGTTTTACTCTCTCTCCACACACATATTACATGTTTTATATATAATTTCCATATTTAGGGTTACAATGAATGTTGGACTTGCATTATGTAGGGTTACTTGATAAAGTAGGTAATGATGATATTTCCTTTACTAAATTTGCAACAATTTTATCTTTTAATCGATTGTATCATTTTAGGAAATCCATGGAGTTGAATATGAAGACGATCTTTTAATTACACCGCAAGGTATGCTATTTATAACATGTTTATCTTGAGTTCGTTTGACGTCATATATTATTGAACGTTTTTGGTGTTTGACGTCATATATTATTGAACGTTTTTGGTGTTTATCTTGAGTTCGTTTGACATCATATATTATTGAACTCAGCATCAAGTAGTACCGAGGATGCAATTAATCAACTTCGTTCTAAACGACCAATGAGCAGGACCGAGGTTAGTAATTGGTTTTATGCATTTCCACGTTTGTTTTCGTTTTCTTTCTTTTTGTTATTTTTTTTTTATTTTTTCGCCATTGGTGGTAATGGAACTTAATTATATTCTATCGACTTTTAGGTCCCTTCTGATATCCCGTCAACAGATGAACCATGTAATTCTGAGGTATATATTTATAGTTGTAATATGTTTTTAGTATTTAATTTAATACTCATTTTCTGATATTCGATTCGTATCAACTTTTGAAACAAGAAAATCAACTCATTTGACAGTCAAAAGTTGAGCCGTTTATCTTTCTTTGGGGTCAAATAAATCGCTATTTCAAGACTTCTGTTCTTAGTTATGTTAGAAATAAAGAAAGAATACGTCGACTTGAATAATATTGTTGTTGTTTCAGGATGAAGGAACTACAACCGAACCTATTTCGTCATCTTCAAAAATGATCAATTTTGAGTCTTCCAATGGCCATCCTTACAAACCATCATCAGCAGATGATCATGAATTTGTCGAGTACCCACTTCAACACATTGAAGGTTTGCCATGCAATGCCGAGGAAGAAGAAAGGGTAAGGCGTAAGCTTTTTGTTAAAACTTAAACAGGTGGGTCGGGTTATGTTGGATTTGATACCTTTGGCTCCCTAGCGCCAGAAGCTATTCGTTTCTTGACCAGGGTCCAACGGGTCGTCCACAGCAATAGTTCATCCCCATGTCTTTAGTAGACTAGGGTTCACAATTCAGAAAGGGGTGGCGGCGCAGCTTGTTGCCCGTCTACCGTCTATTTTGATGTAACTTTCGTATTTCGTTTTAATGTCAATATTACCCATAAACATTTTCTTGAATTTTTTTTAAAAACTAAAATGTATTAGAAATGTGTTTACGAAACTACAACATGAAGTTCATGTGAGGTTGGGTTGACCCATTTGACCCATCCGTTTTTAACCAAACAACAACCCATTTAGGGTACTTAAATCTGATTATACTAAAGACATTCCTGTTGGTAAACTGTTTCAGATGCTTATGGAAGCTGTACTTCTGTCTTTACAAGATTTAGAACCGAAACAGCCTGCTGATGATGGCAAGTCTTCAGTGACCAGCCCACCAATGAAAACCGATCCTATGCGTGTTTCAACAGCAAGCAGCAGTGATTCACCTTCTCAGTTTGTTTCTCCATGTAATAGCACATCATCAGCCGAACAATCATCAAATATGACCCCGTCTGTTGTTGGTTCGTCTGATGCTGACGTGGCAGACCAGACCAAAGCCACGGTAACGGTTGAAAGAAGCCCATCTAGTAACATAATGGATGGGTTGTTAAAAAAATGGGATCTTAACTTCTTTAAGGGTAGATGATGATTTCAAGATCCTTTGGTTATAGGAAGTCTTCTATATTGATGATTATAATTTCTTTCTTTCTTTCTTTTTTTTTTTTTTTTTTTTTTTTTTTTTTTTTTTTTTTTTTTGAGGTGGTGTGGTGATTCATTGATTTGATACTGAAAAATGAAAATGGAATTGGCCATGTGATAGAAATATGGGAAATTTATGTAATTTGTTGTACATAAGGTTCAATCCATGTTTGTATTTTTACATACACAAGTGTTTATGCATGTCTTTAGGTGTCAAGACTCAATTGTACATATAATTTCATAATCTTCTTTTTTACTTTTATTTTTTTAAATATGGTAACCCTTAAATTAACTTTTTTAATATTTGTTTAAATAAATATTTTTTTAATTAAAAGTCTTCATTCCATGAATTTGCTTAAAATAGGCAAGTACATAGAAGCTGCACCGCCATCTCTTTCTGAATAGCAAATCCTAATCTACTAAATACAAAATCCTCCCTCCCGGCACCAAGACATTGTTATGAACAACCCGTTGAACCCTGGTAAGGAAAAGAATAGCTTCCAGTGCTAGGGAACCGAAGGTATCAAAAGCTAGGTGGACAAAAACATGTTAGTTCTCTTCGCAAGCTTAAACGTGTTTTTCCACTTTTTTCGTTTCCGCCCTTCTCATTGCTTGCCTAGCTATGAACCCATTATCTCTCAAACCAGCCAGAGAAGACACCCCTATAAGGTCTACGTAAGCGTGTTTCCCCCCGGTCCAACCAAAGACAATCAAATCTGCTGGCCTCAGAGTAGATCTCCCTTCCATGAGGTCCGTGAGGAGGTATTAAACTGATCTGTTCATACATGTGAAAATGTAGTATTGCACCTTGGTGAGTTGCACAACATCTTTGTGTTGATTTTGATTAAGCATTCATACAAGTTACATGAGGAAGAAAAAAACATCAACCAGAATCAACTGCTGGGCAAGTAGAGTAACAAAAACAAGTACAATTTCATAGGGAGAACATACAGAAACAAGTACAATGTATCAACTGTAAAATTCTTATGCAACGAAAACAAACGCCAGGCAAACAACACGACAATAGCTTTGGCAACCATCATAGACGGAACACGAAAAAAATCATGTTTTCATTGCAGGCCTCACTAATCCGAGTCCGGAACCACTTCCTAAATGCTTAAACTCTTTAGCTTCAAGATTATCCCCATGACCCGCGAACCCAGTTCCACCTTTTACCAAACTAATCAAATTCCTCTCCTTGCAGCCCTTATTACACTCTAAACAAACCTTATCAACCGCCACAAACTTACCTGCACACTTCTTACAGAACACATGCCCACAAGAACTTAGAGCCACAAGCGACAACGTATTAGTTAACGTCACTTTGCAACTAGGGCAGATATAGGTTTTATCTAAAGCCGAAGCTTTCTTTTCCTCATTTGTGTCTTCAGTGAAGTGAATAGAGAAAAGGGATTTCATTTTAAGGTTTTCTTTACCTTCAGGGCAAGTTGTGGATGTGGATGGGGCGTTGACTTTGACCGGAGCGTCGGGTGTAGCGGACGGTAACCAAAACGCTTTCATGGTTCTTAGTGCTTCTTCTTCATAAGATGTGGTTTTAACACTGTTTGCTCCATGAAAGCCGTTTCTGTCCCTGTTAAAGTTTTTGTCGCTGTATTGTGGGAGGGCGCCATGGTTTTGTTGATCGAATGCATCAAGTTCTCTAGCTTTTTGTAGTGTTAACTTCTCTGCTTCGTCTTCTTGTTCTTGCTTTAGTTGAGAAGTGTGGGCAGCTAGTTTCCTGTAACAAAGATATGCCATATACTCTTTAGACAACAATCAAGAAACAGTCATAAAGCACGGTTGTAGAAGGCGCTAGGCAGGCGGTGAGGTCTAGCCTAGAGACTAGTCGGGACTATGCGGAATTAGGCGTTTTGGTATTTTTATACGTATTATATACACACACACACACACACACAAATTTAGGTGTTTTTTGAAAATATATGTTAAGATATATACACATAACATTGACTAAAATTGACCTAGAACTACATGAGACAAACCTTTTTGCTCATGGGGCTTTTGACTAAAACTGTTAGAAATCATCCATAACATGTGTATTTAGTTAAATTAATTCAATTATTATGAAATTGTAGCAGTTAAAATGACTTAAAATGACAAATAATAAACCATATGTTCTAAGGTTCATTACGCACACCAAGTGTTCGATGAAATGCGTCAACAAACAAATTTGCTAATCACTTCAAATCTAAATCATCAACACCTCTAATTCAATCTCCTAAACAATACCCATATCATGATTCAACCAATTAACAAAGCAACATGATAAAGTAATTACTTTTACCTTTGGATATCTTTCTTTTGGGATAGTAGGCACTCAAAGATGCATTCTTTACAAAAGATGTGACCTTTTTGACAGCAGAGTGGATCGATGAAGGGTTTCAAGCAGAGAGAGCAAGCGTCAAAGGGTTTGATGGAGTCTTTACCAAGCCTCTCCTTTTGGGTGCCGTAACCTAGCTTCTTCTTCTCGTCGTAGGTGAAGTAGGCTAGATCGTTGTTGTTCTTTGAGTGTCTTTGAGGCATGTTTGCAGAAGAATTACAAGATTGAATGAAGATCGACTGTTATTGATTTGGATTTGAGGTTAGAATTCGAGATCGAGTATCATCTTGAAAACCCTAGAATTTTGTCTCCTGATATTATTTTATTACTAGCTAATTACTCCTAGTGATGTACAAAGCGGTTTTTTTTGTCAAACCGAACCGGTTTTAAAACCGGTTTCGGTTTTTTTTTAAGTTCAAAAACCGGTTTTTTCTCAAACCGGTCCGGTTTCCAAACCGGTTTTTAGCACCGAAGACCACCATCTATTGGAACTGATTTGGGTCGGTTTTAAAACCGGTTTTTTTGCCAAACCGGTCATCCAAGAATCCAAATACACTGTCAAAATCGGTTTTTTCCTCAAAAACCGGTTTTTTTTTCCAAACCGGTTTTCTCTTAAACCGGTTTTCAACCCTAACCGGTCCACGAATTGCCCAATCGAACCCAAACCGGTGAATCGGGTCGGTTTCCCATCGGTTTGAAAAAAAAAACGGTTTTTGCAGAACCGGTTTTTCGGTTTTTGGATCGGGCCGGTTTGACAAACCGGTTTTTTTGTACACCTCTAATTACTCCCGACCTTGAAAAAATCTAATATTACTTGATTAAAAAAAAAAAAGATAAAAGAAGTAAACAGTCTTAACCTCTTTTAATATTAAAGAAAGTTGTTTTAATGTTTATACTATCAAGCCAAAGGCATTATAGCCCAGCGGCATCTTGGTGGTGAGATAAGACTTAGGGACCATATGGTCCTGGGTTCGAATCTCACAAAGGGGGTTTTCTCATAATTATTATGAGTTTCCTCCTGAATTGGTGACTTGGTGGTGGAATATGATCGTGTGGCAACATTGGTGGCACGATGATACTCCAGTGTTCCGTGAGTGATTCCAATTTGTTGGTCGTTCAAAAAAAATGTTTATACTATCACAAGGGGTTCTCATGCTGCGTTCCCATCAGATTAAAAAATCTCAACCTCTTTTAATGCTAAGCATATCGTTATAGCACATGAACATGGACAATTCATATATGTAATAGTAGGTTCAAAAACATATATACTATCATAACATGATTAGTGACTTGCCTATATGATTAAGAAATTACCTAAATACATTGTGTTTTTTCTGCATGAATAAAAACTCATTAAAAAAACATTTTTTTTCGTTTTTGTATAGCACTATATATGGTGCTCGTTGGAAAGCTAATAAAGCGATCGTTAATTTGGTGTAATTTTTTTTCAAAAAAATGTCATACATAAAAGTTACTAACGTTTAAAAATTGTGAGCGGAAAATAAGAAAAAAATAAAGATAAAAATATTAATTAACATATTTGAAATTTTAAATATTAAACTACATTGATCAAGGACTATCTTTGATGTTATCTAACACTATCCTGAAACATGGATGGTAATCCGTGTAGCATTGGGAGAAATCCAAGATTAAGTGGGAGTTGTATGACGCTGATGGAATTTTGTACTTCTATAGGATTAGAAGCTTAGACATTCTGGTGCCCTCGTAAACTCAAACTGGTGTAAACGCGTGGCCACGCTCGGACTAAGGTAGTTCGTTAGACCATTTTGAATTAAAGACGAGAATAGAGAATGTTTGATCACTATAAGAATGAATGATCCATGTCTTATGATCAACGGATGTCTATACAGAAGGGACTTATTGATAGGATTATCAGGGCTATAGTATTTGGTTAAGTAAAGCGTTAAAGCTTCACATGATGCCACATGGCACATTCAAGGGGGGGGGGGGGTTAAGGCCTCCATTGAATGTCACCTCATACAAACTCAATTTTTTTATTATAAGTTATAGATTATAGATTCGTGTGTAAACATTTTACTCCGTACTATTTAAGAAGTACATGTCGGATCATTGATGCATCTTACTAGCGGAACCATCCGATCACATTCATGTCCACTAGAAAATAATGTATATATACAAATTCAAAAGGAAGCCCAATAAATCTTGAAAAAAAACCCTTGTGGGAATCGAACCCAGGACCAAATTGTCTCTAACCCAAAGATGCCAGTAGGCTATCATATCATGGGCGGTCAATATAGGATTATACGAGTTGTATACTTGTTGGAGAATATATTTTGTCAGTTGTATAGGTTCTGATACGTCTAAACAGGTTGTATACTTGTGTTTTTTTATGTCAGACGTATGAGATTATACAGGTCGTATATCTATTTATTGTCGGTTGTATGAGATTATATAGGTGAAGGGATAGGGTACCTAATCCTGTTGCGGATTACAGCCCTATCCCATAAAATACACTAACAACAAAGAAGCCGCGGAAAGCCTAGTCCGCGGAACGCAACTTCACTCAAGCAATGACATCAATCTATTGATGTCCGCGGAACAATTCCTACGCAGGATAACACGACTTCGCGCAGGATTACATCAGAAGTGTGACGTCATCGTCACAAAGGAATCTCAACGCGTGGACTTACGCGCGGAATATTCGACTAACATCGTCTTTTAGTACGAGGACGTACGGACGATCAAGAATGAGGAAGATCCGGTCAGGTGCTGAACGCACTCTGCGCCAACCAGAGAACAACACGTGTCGATCAGGGATTGTTCAACAACCCCTGACAGTGAACAGTGACGTGACCGCTCCCATGCTTCCACCATGTTGCAGTGTACAGTACCAGTCAGAGTACTGTACACACATGCTTACCTGCTGCCAGACGTCACGTCATTTGCCACCAACTCGTCAACCATGCCGTGTCAGAGAGAAGCGTTTTCAGCACCCAATCACGTCGCGCCACGTGGAATTCTATCAGAACAAGTCATACCTTCTCTCACATCAACATTTATTATCACGTGGCCCTATACTCACTCTGTGAACCAAAAGAAGACAAGCCCAACACTTGGGCCCAAAACTATTGCCTTAACCATGGGCCGTAACAGTTGGCCCATGCATTCCCTATAAAAATGAGGCTACCTCTCCTTTACAAGGGTAGAAAAAACATTCATACGAAAAATAGCACCAAACGAGATAGTTTTATAACACTTGTAATAATTCTCTTTGTATTTACTAAAGTAATAAAAGATATCTCCTTTCACAGTGGACGTAGGTCGAGCTAGACCGAACAACTTACATCTTTGTGTATTTACGCTCACACACATTACACTCTCTCATCACCTACCAAGGTTCGGTTTTGGTCATTAATGTCAGCGAAGGATTATAATCTGAGCGAACACGAGTATCAAACCAAGCTTATCTTTTCTTTAAGGTAAGTTACACTCGTTGTTCCTTCAATAAGTTATATACAAGGTGTCATAAGCAGTGGCGAGGCTTAGTTGGGGCGGGAGGGGGCGGCCGACCCCCCCGAATTTTCGTGCAGAAGTTCCGATTATATAGTATTCGTATAGAAAATTTTGTAAATATAGGGTTTCGACCCCCCGAAACTGATTTTCGATCCCCCGAAACTAGTGACTTCCGACCCCCCGAACCTTCGGGTCAAGCTTCGTCACTGGTCATAAGAGATATAAAAGGGTGTATTAATAGCATACCTCTTTATGAATGTGTTTTTTTCTATAAAATGTTAATTTTAAGAACTTTAGCATGATTGTAGTTTAGAAATTGTTAATTTAAATCTATTTCAAAACTTAAATTATTTTAAAGGTTGTATATTAACATCCTAACTTAATACTAAGAAAACAATTCTACTTCAAATGTGTTGCCTATATGGTTATGTTAAATATTTATACAACGCTTTCTTTTGTACAAGGTATATGTGTTTGTTATTTTGTAAAATTGATAAATTTGATTGAAGCAATAGTTTAAAAATAATAAATTGCATTATACATACGCACATAAAGTAACAACATATTTTTATTAAAGTTTAGAATTTCCTTTTCCTATTATCATTTTAAATTAGTCTTGTAACTTATAAAAGAAAAAGGATAATAACTTCCGACTTTAGCCTTATTAATCTTTCAAACTTAATGTTTAATAAGATATCACTTTCATTCCATAGGCATAACGTAAAAAACATTTGTAGTGGCTCGTGAAATGTAATTTTCACAAGCACTTTTTATAGAAATATCAAGCGGAAGCGTTTTTGTATTTGATTAGCGGAAACGGGTTTTTATTGGGTTTGGTTAGTTTCAGCCCCGCCGCCAAAAGGCTGCTCGGTTTTCTAATAACCGACTCTCAAACCAGCAAGTGGGATTTGTATAAGAGATATGGAGATGGAAGAAGTGTTTTTTTATTGATAGATAATATTTTGGTTTGGTACATTCAAATGAAGAGATAACCTCCTCTATAAATACAAGAATGTAAAAGAGAAAAGAGCTAAACTAGAGGCACAAATTTTGAAGGCAAAACTGTTGGGGCATAGAATAAGGAGGAGACTTTGACTATTGACTTGACTTGACTGAATAATTATTAGAGGAGAAATTATCTCCAATACTCCCCCTCAAGTTGGAGCGTGGAGATTACGAACGCCCAACTTGTCAAGCAATATTTCTTCATTTTCGAACACTCCCCCTCAAGTTGGAGTGTTTGCTTTTCTGCGGGCTCATAGATTTGGATCCGACTTTTCTTCTTGCAGGTTTAAGAAACCCGAATTTTTTTTTTTTTGCGAGTTTTTTTTTAAAAAAAACCCCGACTTTTCTTCTTCTTGCGGGTTCAAATGACCCGTCTTTTCTTTTTGCGGGTTCAAAGAACCCGACTTATCTTCTCGCGAGTTATGAAAACTCGACTTTTCTTTTTCTTGCGGGTTCAAGAACCCGACTTTTCTTTTTGCGGGCTCAAAGGAACCCGACTTTTTCTTCTTGCGGGTTCAAAGAACCCGACTTTTTTCTTCTTGCGAGTTCAAAGAACTCGACTTTTCTTCTCGCGGGCTCAAAAGAACCCGACTTTTTCTTCTTGCGGGCTCAAAGAAACCCGACTTTTTCTTCTTGCGGGTTCAAAGAACCCGACTTTTTTCTTCTTGCGAGTTCAAAGAACTCGACTTTTCTTCTCGCGGGCTCAGACGAACCCGACTTTTTCTTCTTGCGGGTTCAAATAACCCGACTTTTCTTTTTCTTGCGGGCTCAAAGATCCCGACTTTTCTTTTTCTTTCGAGTTCAAGATTAGAACCCGACTTTCTTTTTTGCGGGTTCAAAGGACCCGGCTTTATTTTTCTTGCGGGTTCAAAGATTAGAACCCGACTTTTCTTTTCTTGGTCTCCTTTCTTCTTCATCTTGCTTTCGCCCCTCATTGCCTCCTTTTTTTTTTAGCTCCTTTCAAAAAGTAGAAAAAACATTTTATTTTATTTTTTTTGAGCAGATTGTTCCAGGATCAAGAACACTGCTCTGATACCATATAGAAATATCAAGCGGAAGCGTTTTTGTATTTGATTAGCGGAAACGGGTTTTTATTGGGTTTGGTTAGTTTCAGCCCCGCCGCCAAAAGGCTGCTCGGTTTTCTAATAACCGACTCTCAAACCAGCAAGTGGGATTTGTATAAGAGATATGGAGATGGAAGAAGTGTTTTTTTATTGATAGATAATATTTTGGTTTGGTACATTCAAATGAGGAGATAACCTCCTCTATAAATACAAGAATGTAAAAGAGAAAAGAGCTAAACTAGAGGCACAAATTTTGAAGGCAAAACTGTTGGGGCATAGAATAAGGAGGAGACTTTGACTATTGACTTGACTTGACTGAATAATTATTAGAGGAGAAATTATCTCCAATACTTTTCATGCGAACACTGCCCCTCACCATGTGAAAGGGCATGTGAAACGAGACCAAGTGATATGGTTCACGTAATAACTCCACAAACATATAATTAATTACTCTCTCACACACTCGTATACATGGATGTGTGTGTGCGTGTATATACACAGACATAAATTTAGGTAAGCATTAGATGCATGTGAAATAGGGTGAGTCACTACATTTCTTCATTGAAAGTGTTACGCTGATGTGGACGCCACACGGCGAAAAACACTCATTTCACATGCTTACGAGTTACGACTTACACATGGTGTGACTAATGAAGTCCATACACTAATACTCTATCCTATCAATTGTTTTACAATTAGACAAACCACAACAAGCCCCCAATCATTAATACACACCCAAAGGTTTGAAAACACTCATCATTCAAAAAGTTCAACAAAAAGAACAACCCAGCCCTATATCTAGCCAGTGGCGGATCTAGAACAAAAATTCAGGGGTAACGTTTAAATTTTTTTACCGCACTTTCTTACAATGTAAACGAAACAATTCATATCTCATTATGTATTGATGTAGCTATCAACTTATTATTCTTTTATTCTATTAAGCACCCCTAAATTATACATCTTGGGCTCAATACCCGTAGCCGACTTATACCCAAAAATACTTGAAATCGGTTATACTCTATACCCAAACCTGGTGATAGCTTATTCCAATTGTTTTTAATACCCGATAAAATACCCAATTTTTACGATGTTTATATTTAAGTTTTTTAAAAATACTTATTAAAAAAACAAATAATTTGTACTGAGTGAACTTATGTTATTGTAATTTATTTTAATTATTTTTTACAAATTACAAACCGAATATAATTTTTTAACGAATTTACTTTTATGTAAAAATAAAAAGAACTTAGGGGCTGTTTGGTTGATTAAGTGCTGAATCATTAAGATGGTCTGAATGGTTAAGAGGCTCTGAATGATTAAGAGCTTAATCATTCAGCATCCTTTATTAGCTTAATGGTTCAGCACTTAATTATTCCATTCAGATGCTGAAACAAACAGTCTGAATGCTGAATGATTCAGACCTGAATGGTTAAGAGGCTGATTAAGAGGCTACCAAACAGCCCCTTACTTTTTAAAAAATGGTTATTAATACCCGGACCCATACTCTGTTATACTTGAACCCAAAGATACCCTATTCGGGTACATAGGGTATGATTTTTCTCTTCAATACACGTATCCGATTTTTCTATACCCGGATCTGGTTTCATACCCATAATTGGGAATTAAAAAAATCTAATATATGCACCTTTACCTTTTCCAACTAAGTGGGTTTAGGGGCTTCTATTTTATAATTAAAATATTATGAGTAAATGGGTTATAAAATTACGGGCTTATATCTTTTTTGTTGTTGGGCTAATAATAGAACTTAGAGAGTGTTTTGAGTTTTTAAAAAAAATTGAGGGGTAACGTTAATATAATTTTAGGGGTAACGTAATATAAAAAACGTAAAAAAAAGTATAAATTTTGCACTACGCCGGGAAAGTTGAGGGGTAGCGGATGTTACCCCTAATTTGTGGCTATGTCCGCCACTGTATCTAGCCATGAACATCCAGCACAATTCGGGTTTTGTTCAATATCAAGAAGCACTTTAATTCACAGGTTTTGAACACAAACGAATTTGGTATGAATTGTGAAGAGACCAAACATTATAAGTACGTATCATCGCCATTGTTATTTAATTACAAACTGACTCGTTAAATACATATTGAACTGGCCAATATGAACCAACATACCCCTTCATATGGCGAATACACTAAAACCGAACAAACTGTCCAAAGACTTGCGTTTTTATTACATACAGTAATACAAACAATAATAATGAATCAAGGTTTAACTTTTACTTTTCATAGGTTTTACAGGGCCGAATGGGCCTTCTGAAGACACTTACCAAACCAATCCACAAGATCCTGATGGGCCTCCTGTGCGCGTTTCCCAGCTGTTACGTCTTCATCTTTGTACCGAACGGTCCAACCATGTGATACACCAGGATATATCTTCACAAAGTGATCAACCTGCATACCCATAAACCAGTCCATGAAAATTTTGAAAGGTGGGCGTTTTAGCTAACGGGTCAAAACAGGTTCTAGTTGAAATGGGTCGGGCCAGGTTGGGTTAAGTTGACTTGCAAACAGTTACCTGCGGTTTGGCTTGCAATGCAGCCTCAAACTGTTTAACTAATTCCGGAGGAGAGATTTGGTCAAATTCCGCCCCTAGTATTGCCACTGGAAGCGTAACCCCTAAAAGTACCATATCCATCAGACTCAAAAAAAAAAAAAAAAAAAAAAAAAAAAAAAAAAAAAAAAAAAAAAAAAAAAAAAACACAAAATTGCTAAGAAATTTCTGATCCAAAAGTTTGACCTTTTTGTTTACATTTGACTGCTGAAAAGTCAAAATAGACCTTTTTCAAGAACAAGACGGATTATGATTAACATTCTTTAACGGAAACGTACCCTTAATATCATCTAAAGTCACAAATGTAGGATGCAATAGTGCAGCAGCTTGTATATCTGCATCCTTTGCTAGCTCTACAACAACCTTGGCTATCGCAGATAATTGACGCAATTAAACTAGTGAACTATAATTAGAGTAATATTATCATAGACCAAGAAAGTTAAATCTTAATGAATGGTTTAGAAGCTAGTCTTACCTCCCCAACAGAATCCTGCAGCCCCAACTTTAGATATACCCTTTTCTTTGAGAGCACGAATAACTGGTTTAGCAAATTCCACTGCTGGCTTCTATAGACCAAGAAAGAATAATATAGTATTGAGTTTATGAAAATCCGAATCAAAGCAATTACATATTCATGGTATGTACATGGACCAATTTTATGTAGACAACTGCGGGAACTGCATAAACAGTTGTACGTGTGATGGACAGATATAGTGGGAGAGAGAAGAAGAGGTTGTTAGGCGGTTATATGCAGTGGCGAAGCTTGAAGATCAAATCGGTGGGGGTCGGACTCAATTTTTTCGTATCGGTAGGGGCCGAAAGATCAAATCGGTGGGGGCCAGACTCAATCCATATAAAAAATTACCTACGAAAAATCGCAAATTACAGCACTGAGCCAAAAAACAGTGGGGGCCGGGGCACCCCTGGCACTCACTAACCTTCGCCACTGGTTCTATAACCCTCTGTTGTTGAGGCTCTCCAAGACACACGCCTAGGCCCCCGCTTTTCAAGCCCAACACAACCTTCTCGCTTCGCTTCAAAAGCCCCACTTTTAGCCCCTCAGGCGCATTTTTCAGGCCAAATTCGAAGTTACGACAAAGCCGTGGCCAAAAATCGTTTGAACAAGTCTTAGACATTTATACCAACCCTAAACAAGCCTGAAATAAGCCTAAATTAGCCCTATCTAAAACCCCTAAAGTTTGTATGTTTATACTATATGCCTCGCCTAAAAAGAACCCCGCTTTTTAAGCCTCTTGCACTAATTAGGCCCAAGATCCACCTTATGTATCAAAGTTGAAGACTAAAAAGCAACATTAACATGTACAGATGTTTATGCAGTTTTCTGTCATATCTAAGCATAAGGTTTTTGTAGTTTTCTTCTTAAAATTGACTTAGTATTAGTAGCCCCCCCCCCCCCCCCCCCCCCTGTATATATATAAAATAAAAGTCAGAATGTGCCTCTGTATAGGAATATTAATGAAACAACAAAAGTCAACTGGTAACAACACATGAATTAGGAAAATAACAAACCGCTGGATGGCTTTTTATCCAATCTTGCAGCTTAGTTTTAGGAATAAAGGGATCACCAAAGAAGAAATCAGGAACAACCACATAATATCCAGCAGCTGCAACTTTATCTGCAATTTGCCTGCAATCAAAACACCACAGTTGACCCAAGAATTTGACTTAAAAAAAAAAAAAAAAAAACTTTAATAACTAGTTCTTGCCACAACTCATACCTCAGTTTTGGAGCTTCATAACCTGAAAAAAGTTAAAAAGACACAAACTTTAGAGCAAAATAATAATACCCACATCCATTTGATATGTGAATTAAACTGGGAATGATAAAAAGATTGCAGCTTTTGGTACCATAAACATCAGAAATTAGAAGGACTGCAAGTTTAGAATCAGGGTTGCCAGAAACATAGGAGTTGAAAGATGCAATGGTCTTAATTTGGCCGGATTGTTCGCCGGAGTAGGCTGCCGGAGGGTTGTCACAGCAGGCCGGACCAGACATTTGGAGTAGCTTGGGGAACAAGTGTTGGTGTCAAAACAGAAGAGACTTTATATGGTTTGGGTTTTTTTTTTTTTTTTTTTTTTTTTTTTTTTTTTTTTTTTTAAACGGAAACAAACTATGTTCTGACTACAAGCGTACCTATCGATTGGTTACAAATAGGGCTGTACACGAGGCGAGTCGAGCCAGGCTAAGCTCGAGCTCGAACTTAAACAAGCCAGCTCGGCTTGGCTTGTTTTTCTGGTCGAGCTGAAAAGCCGAGCTCGAGCTTGGCTCGTAAATGTTCGAGCCGAGCCGAGCTTTTTTGAGCGAGTTACGAGCTTTTTTGAGCAAGTTACGAGCTTTTTGTACACCCCCTGGATGAGGAGACTACACCAAATTAATAACCCAAAACCCATATTGATACCCATACTTTATGGTTTTTTTTCTTAAGATGGTTGGAACATTAACACAGAACTGCAGGGTCGTATCGCCATTGATGACTTGATTGACTTCTTTTTCTTCTTTTTGATTTTTTTAATGATAGACTATTGTTACTTTGTTAACTTGTTACGAGGATGTTCCGATTTTAAATGTTTTGAATGTTAGACGGTTCGTATGTTATATTGAAGTATTGAGTTTTTTATTATGTGGCATTGTGACTACTTTAAATATTTATTGGGTGCTATGGTTATGATTTTGGTCTTTTGACATATTGATAGTTATTAGATTAGCATTTTTTATATTAAAAATAATTAGTTTGTAGTAGTTTTAAAATTAAAGTAAATAATTTATTATTTAATATGAATTTGAATGAAATTAAATTTATTAAATTCGAGTTTAAAATACGTATAAAATAAATAGAATCTTAATAGAACTCTAATCGATTACAAATTCAAATAGAAAAATAAAAAATAAATAAAAATTTGATTCGATTAATTTAAAAAATTCATTATTCAATTCATTCAGCACCACATCTAAAAAAATGTAGTAAAAAGTATTAATTGTTTTAAGATGTAGGGATAAAAAAAATACAATTTAAATGAAACATGATTTGCTATTCAGAAAAGGGTGGCGGCGCGGCTTGTTGCCCGCTGCCCGCTATCTTAATGTAATTTTCTTAGTCATAGAATAAAACGGTATTTTAAAGTTAAAAAGAAAATGAAACATGAGGGTTGTTTATGAAACTTGAAATCACAAAAAACTAAAAATGTCACATAAAGATTAAAAAAAACGGTTTGTAGATGCACCAAAAAGTAAAACTACCCGCAAAAAAAGGGTTAATAAACAAAAACCGTTGATTTGTGCAACTTATCTATAAACATCTCTGAAGGGTTTTTGTAGGGTTTTGTGCCTTATTTACACACACAATTATCCATACAAAATGGGTTCTTTGAAGAAAGAAACAGAGCATCTAAATGAAGAAGATGAACCAATATTATCAGAGCAGAACCAAAGGTTTTGTATGTTTCCAGTCAGATACAATCAATTATGGGAGATGTATAAGAAAGCACAAGCCAGTTTCTGGACTGGTAATCTTTTTTTTTAATTAATTCCAATTTATTGGGGTGGCGGCGCAGCTTGTTGCCCGTTTACCTGCTATTATGATGTAACTTTCGTATTTTGTTTTAATATAATTTCTTTTCTAAATTTATTGAATTTCTTATCCTTTTTTTATATGTAATTCAAGAAAGTTAACAAATTGTTGTGATTTTTGTTATCTTTTTGTTGTTGTATGTGGTAATCTGAGTTCTTGATGAGAGTCTTTATATGATTTTTTGATGTGTTGTTCTGTTGATTCTTTGTGTTTCATTATAAAGTATGTGTTTTTGTTTCTTGATTGTGTAGTTTCATCATTTGGGTGTTTTTGTTGCTGTAAAAGATTAAAGCTTTCATGATTGCATATTATGTTTTCTTGTTTTGTATGGTTATACATATGTATATATTTTTGAGTGATGGTATTTAACCCCCCCCCCCCCCCCCCCCTAATACCCCGCGTATAGAGCTTTACGCGGCGTACAAGGGTTGCACAAACTTTCACGCGTCATTAATGACCATTAGTTAGAGACATGCCAGTGACCTATACGCCGTGTAGGGAGTTGCCTGAAAGTTTGTGCAACCCCCCTATACGCGACGTATAGGGGGCATGGGTATGCAATTATATAGGGGGTGTGCCAATATCCGAAGCCATATTTTTTCTTGTTTTTCAGTTGTAATTGGGTATTTACTCTCTTGTGTTCTTGAATAAAAAGTTTTTAACTTTTTCTGTCAAATGAATAAATTATGAATACTAGTTTTTTTTTTTTTTTTGCGTGTTCAGCTGAGGAGGTCGATCTCTCTTTGGATGTACAACATTGGCAAAAACTGACGGAATCTGAGAAGCAATTTATAAGCCATATTTTAGCCTTTTTTGCTGCATCAGATGGAATTGTTTTGGAAAATCTCGCTGCAAGATTCCTAAACGACATTCAAATACCCGAGGTTTTTATTTTTATTTTTATTCTTCGCATCGGTTCAGGTTATTATTTGTGGGATTTTTGATCTGTGACTGATTTGAGGTGTTGTTTGCATTGTCAGGCTCGGGCATTTTACGGGTTTCAAATTGCTATGGAGAATGTACACTCTGGTTGAGCTTTTTACACTTAGCAGTTTAGTTTGTATATATGTTCATTTGAGTTCACTTTAAATAATTTTGTGTTTTTTTTTTGTTTTTTTTTTTTGTTTTTTTTTTGTTTGTAGAAATGTATAGCTTGCTTCTGGAAACATTCATTAAGGATTCCAAGGAGAAGTACAGATTGTTTAATGCAATTGAAAACATTCCTTGTGTTGCAAAAAAGGCCGAATGGGCTTTAAACTGGATTAAAAGGTAGTTTTCCTCACAGTTGTTAAAAGCGAGCGCCTAGGGCGCCTAGGCGATGAATTTCCTAGAAGCGACCCTAGGTCGCTTTTCTCTCCTAGATAAATAAAGCAATGATTTTTTTTTTTTAAAGTTTTATCCCTTTACCATTTTATAGCAGATTTTTTAAAACTAGTAATATCTAATCATATCTTTTATTTTTTAAACAAGTTATGCATTCTAATCTATATAAACAACCTCTAACCCTATGCCCTTTTGGATTTGAAGTTTTATTATTTTTTACATTTTGAACTATTTTTTGGTTTTCAAGCATAAACAACTTGCTATTTGGATATTTTGGTGGTTTTTAATCATGGTGCTGCTGATAGTTGTTATTTTTTAGTGATTTTGGTGATTTTTCCCCATTTTTTTTATTTGCGCTTTTATTTTCTCAGGCCCACGCTTTTTTTGCGCTTCTCGCCTAGGCCACAGGCGGTACCAAAGCGCCTTGAGTGCGCTTTACGCCTTTGACAACTATGGTTTTCCTACTACACTCACTTAACTGGATTGGAACTTTTTATTGCCATCTGTACTTTACATTTCTGTGCAGCTCCAATTCATTTGCCGAAAGACTCATCGCCTTTGCATGTGTCGAAGGAATATTTTTCTCAGGAAGGTACAGTATTTTACTTTCAGAATATACATCCAAACAACCCCTTAAAAACCATTTTGATATTTGTTTACCAAATCTTAACTGGTGACTACCGATAGTTTATAGGCTCGTTTCATACTGTACATAACCAGTTTTTGGTAGAAAACCGCTAAAACTGCATTGACACAGATAGGTGCAGTGGCGAATCTTGACCCGAAACTTCGGAGGGTCGGAAGTCACTAGTTTTGGGGGGTCGAAACCTTATATACCAAAAAATTTCTATACGAACACTATATAATCGGAACTTCTGAGCGAAAATTCTGAGGGGTTGGCCGCCCCCTCCCGCCCCTTAAAAGGATCGCCCCTGGATGGTGCATGTGTTTATGCAGTTCTTGCAGTTTTCCGCTTAATACCATAGGCGGTTGTGTTTGGAACAGGGCTATGTATATATTATATATGATTTATATGTGTAAATTCATTTTTTTTTTTCAGCTTTTGCTCAATTTTTTGGCTAAAGAAGAGAGGATTGATGCCAGGGTTGACTTTCTCAAATGAGCTCATATCAAGAGACGAGGGTCTACATTGTGACTTCGCTTGTCTTCTTTACAGGTAAATTTCCGTTCGCCCATTTAGTAGAAAAAACATAGTTTTGTTAACATAATATTGAAGAAACCTGATCTTGAATTACAGTTTATTACAAAAGCAGCTTCCTTCAGAAAAGGTCAATGAAATAGTGCATGAAGCAGTTGAAATAGAGACCGAATTCGTTTGTGAGTCCCTTCCATGCGCCCTTATTGGCATGAACGCAACACTCATGAGCCAATACATAAAGTTTGTTGCTGATCGCCTCTTGGTACGATTATAATAGTCATATTTATTATTTTGTTAAATAACATTATTTAGAATGCATTAAAAGGACATTTCAACTGTTAACTATCTATTTTCTCTAAAGATCAATGTTGCAGAAGGCCCTAGGCGGGCGGTGAGGTCCAGACTAGGGACTAGTCGGGACTAGGCGGAATTAGGCGTTTTTGTATTTTTATACGTATTTTATATATATATACACAAATTTAGGTGTTTTTTTAAATATGTTAAGATATATACACATAATACCAAGAAATACTTAGAAATTTAAAAAAAATAATTAAAAAAAAGTATAAAAAACCACCGCCTAGCCCGCCTAGTGGCCAAAACGCCTAGTTCACCGACTAGGTCCTTATTCCTATATTCAGTCCCGTCTGGGCCGACTTTTACAACATTGCTAAAGATATATTTTATATTATCCTTTTGACCCGTTAGCGATAAACTCACAAACTGTAACACAAATTGACTTTAATATGCTATACAATTTAACAGGTTTCATTGGGTTGTGATAAGAAATACAACGTAGAAAATCCGTTCGACTGGATGGAGTTCATTTCACTTCAGTAAGTATCATCAAAGATTTTGATGAATCTTTATGTTTCATTGCTAAAGATTTAAACTTTTAACCTTTATTTATTTGCATTTGTTGGTATGATGATTGAGCAGAGGAAAAGCAAACTTCTTTGAGAGAAGGGTTGGAGATTATCAAAAGGCTTCTGTTATGTCAAACCTTCAAGACTCTGCTCAGAACTTTGTCTTCAATTTGGATGCAGATTTTTAGGCCAAATTATTTTTTATATTATTTATAATAATTATTGAAAATTTTAAATGGATTTTAACATTTGATATATGGTTTTATAATTTATCAATACATTGCTACATGTATGCATAAGTAATAAGTTGGTTATACCTTATGATGGATGGATGGATGTATGTATCTTAAGTTTTGACTTTTATCATAAAAAAATCCCGTCGTTACAAATTATTGTTAATGTTGCTACGAGAGTTGTGTAGGGTATCTAAAGTTTTGACCAACCCTCTTTACGAAAATAGCACTTTCCCATTTCTTTGGAGAGAGGTCTCACGGCATACGAGGCCTCTAAGGCGTCTCCCAAGAGGCTTCAACGGTGGACTAATTATTGTGCGACACTGTGTAATAAAGGGTTGTCTATGGATTTTGAGATATGTTTTCTCTTTTGGGTTTATTGAATCTTGCTATAACTAGGGTTAGTAATGAGGATTATAATGGTGGTTTGAATGTTTGATGGAAAAGAAGGTTAAAGTGGCTTCATTTGGTTCTGTTGAAAGGTTAGGAAGATTAAATTGTAGCAATTTAATTTGATATTTAGTATTTATATTCAAAATTTAATCTTTTGTTGTTAGGGATGGCAAAAGAAAACTAACATTGGTGAAAAGGATGCATATGTGTACCAAGTGAAATACTACTTGAAGTGAATTTTAAGGCTGAGATGTTTATACAATTTTCATAAAAGAGAACCATGGGTTGCTTGGAAATTGTTGCCTTATCAGCAAACCAAAATGGTTTACAAAAGTTTATAGAGTTTAACTTCATATTTATTTCCCTAAGTTTTAAAGAACATGTTTAGTAATAAATTAGACCCATTTTTTTCCCTTTTTGACTTTACAGCAACTCTGGTTTCTTAGACTACTCGGAGTGGTGGGGGAAAGAGGGGGATGAAGCGCCATGTGACACTTGTGGGACCCATGTGGGGGAGGGGGGATTGTGGGGAGTGGAAGGGGGGGAAGGAAATAATATTATATTGTGTTAAAAAAAAAAAAAAAAAAAAAAAACTGACCAATCAAAAGGTGACACCTCACACCCAAGCCCCGCCCCACGCCAACCCTCTTCTCCACGCCAAGCCCTTCCCGCCCCCTTGGCAGCGGTGTTCAAGCCCCTCCAAGCCCCTTCCACGCCACTACTCCGAGCAGCCTTATGGATGGTGTGTTTGGGTAATTCGTGTGTAAATCTCAAACATGTCTTACCGCAAATATCAATATCTAGCCACCATCTCTGAGAAACATACTCATGGTCACCTACACAGCAATGCTAACAAAAAACACACACCCGCATGCTAAAAAAAATGAGACCGTCCGCTACAATTTTTTTTTTTTTTTTGTGGGAGCTCAACATGTTACGTCTATTCTTTGTTTGATAAAAAAACACAAGAACACGTCACATCACACATTTATTTTAGGCCCAACATTATCATGTAAGTTATCTCTATAAACACGGTTTTCCGGCCGCAAACACGCGGCTAGGTAAAAACCTAGTTGTTTAATTAATCATACTTTTACTTATTTTTATTTCCGTTAAATATATATATGTTAAATCTCATGTATAGACAAAGTACATCTAATATATGGTGTCCACGTTTTAAAATAAGGTCAAATGTTATACAAACATATAATATTTTACCACAAACAAATACTTTTGGTAAATAATATTATATATTTTTTCAATTATCTATATATTAATTCAACAACACTTTAATAGTGAATACATGCTATAATAAGTCTACTTCGCTGTGTCACGGGACTTGGATGCTAGAGAGTGGATCACTTCAACTGTAACGAAATATATTTTATTTGTATTATTATTTTATTGTTATATATTATTAAATTGGAATAAACAATACTAAATTAGGATAGGACACTATTATTTATTAGTTTCTGTTTGATGCGCAACGGTGTACTAAATTAACATGCACTGGTTTACTATGCGCCGTTTCTTTGACATGCACCGCACCTAATTTGTTAGACTATCTCCAATGCATCCTTACATGCCCTTACAAGCCCTTACTAGCCCTTACCATTGGAGCAATGGTGCCCTTTGAATCCCTTAGCATGGAAGTCCTTACACAAAGACATGAGTTTTCCTAAGTTCTTGTAATAAGGTGGGCCCAATGTAAAAAAAGAAATGTTTTATTTAAATATTGTGTGTAATGAATATGTGATGATGTGTAAATTAAGAAGGGTAAGGATATTTGTAGGGTTGAAGATAAAATTGAGGTTTTAAGGATTTGTAAGGATATTATGTGACAGATGACGTAGTAGCTAAGGGCGCCTAAGGGCTCAGGTAGCATTAAAGATGGCCTTAGGGAACATAATTTGGCATCATGTATTTGTATCGAACTAATACTTTCGATATCGGTATAGTAATATTTTCTTTATCGTGAAGAACTAAACGAGTATTGATTAATATCTGCACCGATACCGTATTTAAAAAAATAGAGTTATATGAGAAATAAACCCTTTATTCAATATAGTTAGCATTTTCGTTTTGAGACGAATGGAGTTCAAACATCGTCATGCGGGAACACACTCTGCAGCAACGTGAGGGTAATAATGACCTAAAAGAAGCCTTTTTAAACTAATTCTACAAACAATATTTACATAATGTTATCTCTAATGTCCACCAAACTATCAACAAAACAGACACCCCGCAGCGAAGCGCGGGGAAACTAGACACTAGTATATATTAATTCAAAGACACTTCAATAGTGTCTTTGTTTTAATATATATATATATATATTGGCCACTAACTTTTACGTTAATTTTATTTCTGCCACTAACTTTTAGGTAAACTTTATTTTCTTCTAATTTAACCACAAAACTTAGACTAACAAACTTTTAGCCTTTAGGATTTAAAACTTTGGCCACTAACTTTTAGCTTAACTTTATTTTCTTCCAATTTGATCACCTAATATATATATATATTGGCCACTAACTTTTACGTTAACTTTATTTCTGCCACTAACTTTTAAGTTAATTTTATTTTCTTCTAATTTGACCACCAAACTTAGACGAACAAACTTTTAGCTTTTAGGATTTAAAACTTTGGCCACTAACTTTTAGCTTAACTTTATTTTCTTCCAATTTGACCACCAAACTTTTAGGTTTTGGGATTTCAAACTTTAACCACCAAACTTTTAGCTTTTATGATTTCAAACTTTGACAACTCAACTGTTTTAAACTTGCATTGCACTTTGGCCAAAATTTTAGCTTTTAGGATTTCAAACTTTGACCACCAAACTTTTAGCTTTTAGCCGCGAGTATTTTTTTGAAGCTCACGCAAGAATAACAGTCACTTAATATTATCTTTTATGTCCACGAAACCCTCCACGCAACAGGAGCTCCCACAGCGACGCGTGATCTTTAACGCCCGCCAAACACTCAAGGAAACAGGAGCTTCCGCCGCGTTTCGCACAACAGCCGCACCCGCGGCGAAGCGCGGGTAACTAATACCTAATAATAGATAATATTAGACTGAGACGGCAGTGAGATGTCTCTCTTACATCACAAACTGTTTGCAGCATGCCCCCGCTACAATGCGCGCGAGTCAAATTCTAGTTAAATTTTAGGGCAGTGCCCCCTCCAGATATGATGTTTTAGGGTAATGTTAACTGTTAAGGTAGTATTTTACAAATTGATATGGCAGTTCAGGATTGAAAGTTGTTAAGGTATCTAATATGACCACACCCACCGTCATTCGGTTTCTTCTATCCGACAACCATAACCAAACCACCGTACCTGAGAGGCAAGGGATGGTGTAGCCGAATAGCTCCCCAGCCCTTTCACACCCATCACCCTTAATAAGCTATTTTAAAATAATGTAAATGTTTTTTTTTTTTTTTTTTTTTTTAACAAAATGACCCTAGGACAAAATAATGTAAATGTTTTCTAATAAATTTTGTGAGTTTTTCTAATAAATTTTGTGAGTATTTGTGGCTAAAAGTTAAGACACACGTCATAAAAAAATAAAAATCACGCTTTCTAAATCTTCTTGAAGAAAATCATAATTTTTACAATAACGAAATTCAAATTTACACGGCCAATGATGAAACCAACCAATTCCTAAATATAAGTCATTATTAAAATATTATTTCTGAACCATTTACAAAGATTAAAAAAAAAAAAAACATTTGGAATAATCAGCAAAACTCATAACATATCTCTAATATTTCCAACTATAACAAATCAAAAACACATGTTACATAAACACCAACCATGATCATACCATGTACAAGTTTCAAAACCAACTCGGCTGAACCGCTGAATGATACTTGACCAAAACCAAAACCAAGATGACCATGAACGCCACGCCCCATGGTGAACATCCATCTTGCTTTCCAGACTCCATTGGCATACTCGTGGCTCGGTACCTCATGGTAACATGGGTTACAAGAAACAAAGCAAGTGGCAACAAGTAAAAGAACAACTTGAGGGCCATTTTCTCCCTTTCAATATGAACCTTGAACTCGGTGTAAGTAGACATGGACATCAAGAGTATGGCTAGACCCAAAAAGGCTAGCAGCCGCATGGGTGGTGCGGATATCGAACCGAGGGTCTGGTCAGCCCAACTTAGCCCTGATCTTGAGTCTCTTATGAACCAACCCATCTCTCTTTACGTGTGTGTTGTTTGGAGATATAAATGTTTATATATGTGCTTGTAGGGGTCTGGATTATTAAAATGAAGAATCAAATTCGAGATGAATTCAACAAAAAGAGTGTGAAAAAAGTAGAGTATTGATTCTGGATATTTTTTATTGGGTACTTTCGATCACTCTCATCCACTAGAAATGTATTAGAATCTTTCATTTAATATACTTATAGAGAAAGTATACGGTGGTACAAAGTACCTTAAAATACAAAGTGTAAGAAGTAACCACACTACGCCATGTGTAGTTGACGGTTACAAACCAAAAATCTCGTTAGTAAACATCCAAGGGTATTATAGGCATTTACATCTCCTTCAATCACGTTATAGTTTTTCACAGATATGTAAATCCCTGTTTTTCGTAAATCAAATTTCAAAATATTCGTAACTGATTACAATTTTTTCTCCACGATTATATTGATACAATCGTTGTGCGATCCTTTTTATTGAAAATTTAAAATTCCATTGAAGAGTTAATCGATATGATTTGCAACTTACTCTGTTTTTTTTCTTTTCACCAATTTTTCTAACTGAATCCCGTTTATTGTAATCATTATATGTTTTTATTAACGCAGGCTTAAACATATAGCCAGATATTTCAATTGATCTTGATCCAGTTGCACAGGATGATAATAGTCTAGTTCAAGATACTGATAACTTTAATGCTCTGTTTTTTAACAGTTAAAATAAACGTGCATTTAGTTTATATATGAATACGTTTATGTATTTTAATGCATGCGTTTTATGTTTTAATGCATGCGTTTTATGTTTTAATGCACTGGTGATCAATTTCAATAACATGCTTTTTATGTATTTTAATGCATGCGTTTTATGTTTAGTGCATGCGTTTTATGTTTTAATGCATGCGTTTTATGTTTTAATGCACTGGTGATCATTTTCAATAACATGCTTTTTATGTATTTTAATGCATGCGCTTTATGTTTAATGCATGCGTTTATGTTTTAATGCACTGGTGATCATTTTCAATAACATGATTTTTATGTATTTTAATGCATGCGTTTTATGTTTTTAATGCATGAATTTATGTATCAAGGTAAAACGTTTTTTACTCTGTCAACGCCTGATTCACTGGTGATTATTTTCAATAACATGAGTTTATGTATTTTAATGCATGCGTTTTATGTTTTAATGCATGCGTTTTATGTTTTTAATGCATGCGTTTATGTTTTTACAATGGCAGTTGAATACTATCAATTTTATAACATGCGTTTTAGTGTATTATAAGTGCGTTTTATCAACATTGCATTTGATTATAATACTCACGGATATAAAGGTGCGTTTTGGTATATTATACATGCGTTTAACAACATCACAATCTGAAATCATTACAATCAAAGACATACACACTTCTTCTTTCATAAACACGCATCTAAATTTTGTTTTTATCACATTCATAACTGTATTCTGTATAATCGAAGACTTGTCATTATTCTTTCTGCTTCTTCGTTCTTTTGAATAGATGCTCTGTTTTTTTTTTTTTACAGAGTATCTTCTTTATGGAGAAGAGGTTTATGATTTTCCACGATTATAGCAAATCATAAAAACAATCAATTAACGACATAATTTGGGCGGTTTAATTATAAAAAAAATCAAATTCGTTTATGTGTAATTTGTCATAATTGCCCTTAATCGTTAACCGCCTTCTTAAAACACGTTGGATAATTACGATCGTGCCATCTTGTTTCTAAACTTAATCAATGGCTGTAATTGCTTCTTACACTTTGTATTTTAAGAACGCTTTGTACGTTAGCTTCTCTCTATACTTATATATATACACATGAATAAACGTTTTTAATTTGTAGCTTTAAATGTAACTATGTAAGGTGTAAGAATTTCTTTAACAAAAGTTAATGTGTTTAGATAATAGTTAGCTTTAGGTCCAGGAATGTTTATTCTCATTTGGCCTTAAGAAAGGGAAATAAGGTGCGTTTAGATGATAACTTTATAACCTGTCATTGTTATAAACATAAAGAACAATCATCATCAACATATAAAAGCCAGCCATAAAGTTGGAGGTTTTGTCTAAAGGCGTCGATTAGGATTCTGGCCGTGTAAGGTTTTAAGTTTTAACTCTATTGCCGTCCATTTGCAAAGTAAACTTAGCTTAATTATTTTCCTAATTACCATCAGCAACAACCGGGTCAAACAAAGCCATCTTTAATACCCCAACTTTCTTTTATTCAACCTCAACCTAGTGGAAATCATATAGTCACAATTTTTACCAGCAAGATTATTCTTATATTCAAGAAACCCAAAAACAACCCTTTAAAGCCCTAACCCCATAAGAGAAATCTGAAAGAAAGGCAGCAGCAGCATACATACCTGTTAACTCGTAGGTGATGCCGGCGTAGGAGGTAGGCGGCAGAGTCAAGCAGGCCATAGACGGCCATCAGCGAGCAGTACAAATGTAACATCCTTCACAATTGTTGCTATGAACACAATCACAAAGAACTTTAAAGAACAAAGCCAAACAACCTGTATAGGATGACTGAAGCAAAATTTAAGAGATATATGAGCACAAGCACAACAAAACATAAGTTACGCTACGCTTGATCCTTTGTTGTCAGTTGTGTAAAACCTAATCTTCTCAATAAGATATCAATTTAAAAAATTGCATAAACTGCACTGTTATGTTTATACCATCAGTAAATCAGCTGAAATGGCATTGAAAAGATCGATCACTTCGTACATAAATTACATTATATAATCTCAAATCCTATAACTTATGTAAACATTGACTGACTCCACAATCTCTTGTTGACATCACAGTATTGTATTATCAACATTCAAGCATGATCACCCATAAAAACTACAGAATATGATCACAAGTATAAAGATTGTTGTATAATAAATTAGATTTTAGATGTTTTTAAATCAACAAAGCATACACGCAAGCCCCAACCACCCCTTAATTATAACAGTAGTTTAATGAAAGAAAGACAAAAGCTCTAATAAGATCCATGAACAAAAAACCTGATTTCCAGGTCACAAACCAAGAGAATATAAACTTAATCGGCAAAAGAAATCATGAAAACAAAATTAACAGAAATAAATAAAAAAACATACAGTAAAATAGCAATGGCGAGAAGCAGAGGCGATCAATTTTACACAATGAAAAAAATTTAGGCGTAAGCATAAAAACGCTTTAATAAAAATCATGTAATGATGCATTAACAAATGAGATAAAGACACAAAAACGCATAACCTTAGGTAAAGCAAGCAACAATACATGTCTCAAGAAGATCATACTACCACATACTATGAACCTATTAACCTCTACTAATATTTAAGTTGCAGGGTTGCACAAATGTATCTCTTTATTTAGACAGAAGTCATATTTATTTATATTATAAAGTCAAAGGGTAGTCAACTGTAATTAAGGTGTGTAGTTTTATCAAATATTTCTTTCTTTTTCTTTTTCTTTTTCTACCACAATCCATGTCTATGTTTACTACAGGTTCGACTCAGGGCATGTCGGAATAAGGACAGGTCGAATTAAAATAGTTATTTTGGCACAGGTCAAGGCGGGCTGTTTAAAAAGTGTTACTTTCGTTAGGCGTTGGACTAAAAACACACTAATCCTGTCTTGGCTCCCCAATAAGCGAAATACAGGTACGGTCAAATTCCAAATAAGAAATAGAAAAGCAAGGAAGGAAGTAAGCTTATATGTTGGACAAATGTGCAACCAACCTATGGTGAAAAAAAGATAGATGCAAGCGCATAGATTTTTCAGGAAACTTATAAGACCGACCCAGATTCGGCAATTGGTAAATAAAAAGCCAATAAGTCAATAAGTTGTTTGGAAACTCAATCCCAAACACCCTATAATAGATAAATCAGACTTGAAGTTATTGATGGTTTGGTAAATAAAACCAAAATGTTTGTTTTTTATAGTCAGTCTCTTAGCCGATTTACCAAACCGAATCAACAAAATGCAAATCAAATATTATTGGAACTTAAACCTGGTCCTGGTCCAGCCACAAATGCCTAAAATCAACCAAAAAAACCTAATCCAACCAGCAATTATAATCGACCTATGACTGCATAAACAAAATCAAACAAATTTACATACTTAGGGTTTGGTTGTTCATTCCCTTTATCTATGTTTAAGAATAACATATAACAGTGAAAGGCATCAATTTTTTCCAAAAATCCAACATTGGGAACATAGCAAACAGTAACCGAGTTCAAAGAGGTAATAATTTTGCAGATAAGAACAACTAATTGAAAGATGTTAACAAACTCGCTCACCTGTGGGTCGACCAACTGGACTGAAGGAGTTTTTATTCACATATCCATACATACACATATAAATACAATAAAAACAACAAAAGGTGGCACTATTCATGGAGCTTCAAACCGTTTATCAGTTTGGTTTTACGGTCAATTTTCTTTATTAACTTTCGGTCGGTCGAATTCAAAATTCGCAAATCGTAGTAAACGGTTTGGTTTATGGTTTGCATGAAAAATAGACCGTGTAAAATAGGACCAGACTATGAGATTGATAATTATTTATACTTATATTTGGCTTAATTAATTATATATTTTTATATTATAGGGTTGGGTTATTTTGAGAACCATGGTGAGTTGTGAGAACCATAGGAACCATTCTAAGCCATTGATCTTGTGAAACCAATGGTTGAGATTAAGTCTTGAGGTTTTTGTCTTCACATGTTAAGTGTTTTGTCTTCACATGTTAATTTAATATAATTAAGTACAATTAGGGGTGTTTATGTAAAAACACCATAGAGAGAGAAAGAAAATATTATAATTAATATAAAATTGTATGATTTTTTTATTCAAATAATTCAAAAAAACAGATTTTTTAACTATATTTTATTTTTTAATTTACTTACTTTTTTTAACTTTAATTTATTTTTTAATTTATTTATTTTTTTAACCAACTTAGTTTTTTAAAACAAAAAATCAACTTTTACATTCTGTCTTCTCTCTCTCGTTTTTACACTGGTGTAATTATTACACCAGTGTTTTTCACACACATATGTAATTATTACTATATTTTATTTTTTAAATCCTTTGATTTTTTAAAACAAATAATAACATAAATTTGACGAGGATAATTTACGTTGGTGTAATTATTAACACCGGTGTTAATCTACCATGATTTACGCTGGTGTAATTATTTACACCGGTGTTAATCTACCATTATTTACGCTGGTGTAATTATTTACACCAGTGTAATCTACCATACACAACCTACTACACAAAAATACTCTAGTGTAAAAACCATAACAAGCATCTATACATTCGTATTACACCACTGTAAATGCCCTAAAAACATCTATACATCCGTATTACACCACTGTAAATGCCCTAAAACATCTATACATTGGTATTACACCACTCTAATGCCCTAAAAACAAAACCAAACATTTATAAAAATCATACTACACAAAATTGTTATTAAAAAAAAAAAAAAAAAAAACCTTTGCCTGCAAAACACATAATCATCATCATCCATCAAGAAACATCTTCTTCAAAACAACAACAACAAACAACAATAAAAAAAACCATCAAAACAAAAAAATGGTATTACATCAGTGTAAAACACAAACCAAAAATATTTATAAAATTCATACTAAACATAAATCAAAAGGTTTTACACTATTGTTTTATTTACATTACAAAAAAAAAAAAAAAAAAAAAAAAAAAAAAAAAAACCCCACAAAACCTTAATCTGCAAAAAAAACCCATAAAATTCAACAACATTAACATCAATCAGATAATAATAATAATAATAATAATAATAATAATAATAATAATGATCCAAATAAAATAACATGAACAACTTACATATTGATAAACCAATTTACTATCACAGTAAACATTAAGCCGTTTAAGCCCAAACATAACAGCAGCATAAAAACCTGTTCATCCCGGCCGTCAAAAAAACCTGTTCATCCCGGCCGTCCTCCGCCGTCTCGCCACCATTCACCACCCCTCTGCCCCTACCCACACCAACAACCACCCCTCCGCCTCCCAGATCTGTTCAGATCCCAACCCCCACCACCAAAAACCGACCCCTACCTCCACCCCCTACCTCCACAGCCACAGATCTGTTCATCCCACCTCCAACCACCGTCGACCACCGCCCCAAAACCAGACCCGTCGTCGTCTGTTCATCGTCTAACAGTCAAAAAAACCCACAACACCACCGTCGAACCACCGTCATCATCATCGAAACCACCGTCGTCTTTTTACTCGGATGAGAGAGAGAGAGAGGGAGAGAGAGAGAAAGGAGTGTGTGTTAGAGAGAGAGGTGTGAGAGAATTCTGGATTTTATTAAAAAAAATCAGTAAATATAAATGGGTGTGTTGGGTTGGGGTGGGGTGGGGTGGGGTTGGGGTGGGGATAAATTACTTTGTTGCCCTTAAATATTATAATGATAGGTTGTGTATGTGTCACATTGTCATTGGTCTAGAGAGGTTCTCAAGTTCTTGCAACTCAAGGGGGTTCTCACATGAACCCATTCCTTATATTATATCTTTATCTATATCTATAATTTATTATTATTACTACTATATAGTATATGCTGGACGTGCAAAATCGTCCTTTCATATTCATCTACATGGACAAAAAATATAATTTTATTAGACTAAGGGGTATGGATTGGGAAGGAGATCAGGAAAGATGATGTGGAGCTTTTCCCCAAAGGGAACACCCCCCCCCCCTCTCCCCGATATATATAATATTATTATTTTCTTTGTCTTTTATTCTAGTCTATCTATATAATAATTGAGGTCACTTGGGTTGAATCAAGGCCTTAGAGAGGGTTTGAGGTATCCATATTGAATATGGAGCTCCAAGTTAGTCCCTATAAATACTCTTTTCTATATTTTAATTATGCACAATCTTCCATCACACTCTCAATTTCTCACTAACAAATCTTCCAACCAACATTCATCACTCTTCTTTTTATGCATTCTTGCTTCTAGGTATGTATCTTCTTCACTGAGATCGACGGAACTGCATCCATTATAATATGTTCCGATTCATAAACTTTTAAAATAGCCATATCATATGTTCCGATTTGAGTGAAACTTTTATGTTATCGCTAATCAATAAAATACATCCATATGATAAATTCGATTCAATATTCAGTTTATAAATCGTGGTTTATAAAAGTTATTTATAATCTGGAACCATTTCAGATTTGAATATTTGGATGTTTTTTCATTTGAATACTAGAATACCATCCGAAGACAAAGATTCGATTATGGCTTATCACAAGGGTGAGCAATTCTTCAAGGTCATGCATGACCCTTCGGCAAGAGTTTTGGTATTAATATTATTTTCATCTTGATATGGATCTTTGTTTACTTTACAAAACTGATTATTACTTATGTTAATGTTGTTTTTAATGTGTTAATCCAGACATTGCCGACAGTTACTAAGGTGCGTAGATTTATTTTTATGGAATCGTGATTACTTTTGGTCTTTGGATGTTTGTTTTCGGTTTATGGAATATTACCGAGTTTAGTCCGTAATGGATGACTGTTTTGGATTAAGATGTTGGAAGGTGTTCTTGATGTTTTGCGTTGATCAAGTATGAATCGGTTATTCATGAAGAGCCGTGTTATGTTTGTCGGTTCGTTATTGAATGGGGTTATGTTAATGTTAGATTAGATGAATGTTCTTGAGGGATGATAGATGCTCGTAAGGATTATTGTTAAATGAAAGTTTTATCGGGTCCTAATTTGAGCTCCTTTGATGTGTTCAAGAATATTCATCATAGGGTTCTTCGCATGTTCTTGAGGATCAAGCGTATTTTGGATCTTCATTATGGGGATGAAAAGATGTTGGTGTTTGATCCATAAATATTCAATCGGGTTATGGTTTGGATCCGGGGATAGGACCGGATGAAATTATTTTCAAGATTGAGTTTGAAATTTTTTATTGACTTTCCTCAATTATCTCCTAATTTTTATGGAAAGTTAGTAATTACATTTGAATGCATTTATGGTGGGTTGAAATATTGAGGATTTGATGGAATTGAGGGAAAGTTAGCTATTATTGGTATTGCCTGCAATTAATAGGATTTATTCATTTTTAATGATATTTATTATGAGTTTTAATGAAATTAATAATAATTAACCGAATTAATTTACGAATATATTATTAAGACTAATACTAATATTATGATTTTTAATTTTAATCTCATTTATTTTTTATTGACCGTATCAAATTACGAATACTAAAACTAATATTACGATTTTTAATTTTAATCCCATTTATATCTTATTGACCGAATTAACATTTTCTGTTACTATTTTTACAAATATATTATTAATTATTAATAATTGCTAATACTAACTAATACTAATACTAATATTACGATTTTAGTTTTACTATTCGTAAAAATAGTATTATGGACCGAATATATTATTAATACTAATTGAGTTTAATAATAATTGACCGAATTAAATACTATTTATTACGATTTTTTAATCTCAATTATTTATATTAATATTACTACGAACTTATGTTTAATCTGTCTTTATTAATATTACTACGATTTTTTATGTTTGTAATTTAATTTATTTGAATTATTGATTACAATTTTGAGGTTATTTATTAAGATTTATAATCTCATTTATTTATATTACTATGTTTACGAATTATGATTAGTCTTGATTGCAATTAATAAGATTTATTATTTTTTATGTTATTTATTAAGATGTTTAATATTATTTATTGACATTAATAATAATTGACCACATTCAATGTTATTTATTAAAATTTTTAATCTCATTTATTTATATTACTTTTTTCGAATTTATGTTTAATAAGATTTAATCATTTTTAATGTATTTTTAGTGTGTTACAATTAATATTATTTATTGACATTAATAATAATTGACCGAATTCATTGTTATTTATTAAAATTTTTAATCTCATTTATTTATATTTTTTTTGAATTTATGTTTAATAAGATTTAATTATTTTTAATGTATTTTTAGTATGTTACAATTAATGTTATTTATTGACATTAATAATAATTGCCGAAATAAATCTTATTTATTACATTTTTTCATCTCATTTATTTATATTAATATTACTACGAAATTATGTTTAATCTATCTTTATGAAATTATGTTTAATATTATTTACATTACTATTCGTTCGAAATATTATTGGTCTTGCCTGCAATTAATAAGATTTATTCATTTTTTAATGATATTTATTATAAGTTTAATGACATTAATAATAATTGACCGAATTTAATGTTATATATTACGATTTTTAAGCTCATTTATTTATTATTGACCGAATTAATTTAAACTGAATATTTACTTAATACTAATATTAATATTATGAATTTTAATTTTAATCTCATTTATTTCGTATTGACCGAATTAAATTACGAATCTTATTAAGCGAATTAAAATTTTCTATTACTATTTTTACGAATATATTACTAATTACTAATAATTACTAATACTAATATTATAATTTTAGTTTGCTTCGATTAGAAGATGTTTCTATTGGCGAGTATTGTTTCTTTAAATGGTTTTCAATCCAACACAGACTGTTTGTTACTAAGTTTCCACCACAAAAAGTCATTGATTTTCAAATTTAAATTACGATTTTTTAAGTTTGTAATTTAATTTATTTGAATTATTGATTACGATTTTGAGGTTATTTATTAAGATTTATAATCTCATTTATTTATATTACTATGTTTACGAATTATTATTACTCTTGATTGCAATTAATAAGATTTATTATTTTTTATGTTATTTATTAAGATGTTTTAATATTATTTATTGACATTAATAATAATTGGCAACATTCAATGTTATTTATTAAAATTTTTAATCTCATTTATTTATATTACTTTTTTTGAATTATGTTAAATAAGATTTAATCATTTTTAATGTATTTTTAGTATGTTACAGTTAGTATTATTTATTGACATTAATAATAATTGACCGAATTCAATGTTATTTATTAAAATTTTTAATCTCATTTATTTATATTACTTTTTTCAAATTTATGTTGAATAAGATTTAATCATTTTTAATGTATTTTTAGTATGTTACAATTAATGTTATTTATTGACATTAATAATAATTGACCGAATTAAATATTATTGATTACATTTCTTTAATCTCATTTATTTATATTAATATTACTACGAAATTATGTTTAATCTATCTTTATGAAATTATGTTTAATATTATTTACATTACTATTCGTTCGAAATATTATTGGTTTTGCCTGCAATTAATATGATTTATTCATTTTTAATGATATTTATTATGAGTTTAATGACATTAATAATAATTGACCAAATTTAATGTTATATATTACGATTTTTAAGCTCATTTATTTATTATTAACCGAATTAACCGAATTAATTTAAGAAAATATTATTAATACTAATACTAATATTATGAATTTTAATTTTAATTTTAATCTCATGTATTTCGTATTGACCGAATTAAATTACGAATATTATTGAGCGAATTAAAATTTTCTATTACTATTTTTACGAATATATTAGTAATTACTAATAATTACTAACACTAACTAATACTAATATTATGATTTTAGTTTGCTTCGATCAGAAGATATTTCCATTGGCGAGTATTGTTTCTTTAAATGGTTTTCAATCCAGCACAGGCTGTTTGTTACTAAGGTTCCACCACAAAAAGTCATTGATTTTCAAATTTAAATTACGATTTTTTATGTTTGTAATTTAATTTATTTGAATTATTGATTACGATTTTGAGATTATTTATTAAGATTTATAATCTCATTTATTTATATTACTATGTTTACGAATTATGATTAGTCTTGATTGCAATTAATAAGATTTATTATTTTTATGTTATTTATTAAGATGTTTTAATATTATTTATTGACATTAATAAAAATTGACCACATTCAATGTTATTTATTAAAAATTTTAATCTCATTTATTTATATTACTTTTTTCGAATTTATGTTTAATAAGATTTAATCATTTTTAATGTTATTTTAGTATGATACAATTAATATTATTTATTGACATTAATAATAATTGACCGAATTCATTGTTATTTATTAAAATTTTTAATCTCATTTATTTATATTACTTTTTTCGAATTTATGTTTAATAAGATTTAATCATTTTTAATGTATTTTTAGTATGTTACAATTAATGTTATTTATTGACATTAATAATAATTGACCGAATTAAATGTTATTTATTACATTTTTTAATCTCATTTATTTATATTAATATTACTACGAAATTATGTTTAATCTATCTTTATGAAATTATATTTAATATTATTTATATTACTATTCGTTCGAATTATTATTGGTCTTGCCTGTAATTAATAGGATTTATTCATTTTTAATGATATTTATTATGAGTTTAATGACATTAATAATAATTGACCGAATTTAATGTTATATATTACGATTTTTAAGCTTATTTATTTATTATTCACCGAATTGACCGAAATAATTTAAGAATATATTATTAATACTAATACCAATATTATGAATTTTAATTTTAATTTTAATCTCATTTATTTCGTATTGACCGAATTAAATTACGAATATATTACTAATACTAAAACTATTATTTCCATTTTTAATTTTAATCCCATTTATATTTTATTGACCTATGTAACATTTTCTATTAGTGTTTTTTCGAATATATTACTAATTACTAATAATTACGATTTTAGTTTTACTATTCGTAAAAATAGTATTGTTGACCGAATATATTTCTAATACTAATTGACATTAATAATAATTGACCTAATTGAATGTTATTTATTACGATTTTTTAATCTCATTTATTTATATTAATATTACTACGAATTTATGTTTAATCTATCTTTATTAATTATTATTGGTCTTGCCTGCAATTATTAATAGGATTTATTCATTTTTAATTTTATTTTTTATTAGTTTTAATGAAATTAATAATAATTGACTAATTTAATGTTATATATTACGATTTTTAAGCTCATTTATTTATTATTGACCGAATTAAATTACGAATATATTACTAATACTAAAACTAATATTACTGTTTTTAATTTAATCCCATTTATATCTTATTGACCGAATTAAAATTTTCTATTATTATTTTTACGAATATATACTAATTACTAATAATTACTAATACTACTAATACTAATACTAATATTACGTGTAGAAATTATTTCTCAAGTTGCTAGGTTTGTTATTTGCATATTCAACATTTTTGTTTACAATATTCTTATTTTATAATTAGTTACACATTCTAAATTTTCTATATATAATGCTTTTATAAAGGTTTATTGTGATTGGATGGCCTGTTTTGCTTTAATCAGAAGATACTTCCATTGACGAATATTGTGTCTTCAAATAGTGTTCAATCCAGGACAAAATGTTTGTTACTAAGGCTGCACCACAAGATGTCATTGAATTTGAAATTTAAATTACGATTTTGATGTTATTTATAGAGAGTTTTAATGTTATTTATGATGATTTTAATTTCATTGATTTGAATGATTGATTATGATTTGGTTGTTATTTATTAAAATTTTTAATCTTATTTATTGATATTACTAATATTTCGAAATTCATTTATATTGTTGACCAACTTTAATTTTGATATTACAACTTTCCAATAATCAATTGTCATGAAACGATATTCTTTTAAACATATACGACTTTCTTTCAAACATTTATTTAAATCTATTTAACAATGTTAAATTTATTTAATAGTTTATAATTTAAATATAATCCAAAGATAACAATGTACATTTATTTTCCTACACTTTTATTATTCTGTTAATAATAAATATAATTTAAATATATTTAATAGTTTCCTAAAATATATAATGTATTCAAAATAATTTTCAATGCTATTACTAATATTACGACCTTTATTTTAATATTGTTGACCGAATTTGAGTAAAAACTTTTTACGTTTTTGTTAAATTGATGGACGTCAATTCTTTGACTATATGTCTTTGAGTTTAATTGTGCTAATTTTAAGTATTGTTGACCAATTCACGTCAATTACCAATCCTTCCATTTTTTATAATTCAAAGACTTTCCTTTAATCAATTGTCATGAAACGATATTCCTTTAAACATATACGACTTTCCTTTAAACATTTATTTAAATCTATTTAACAGTTTATACTTTAAATATAATCCAAAGATAGGAGTGTACATTTATTTTCATTCACTTTTATTATTCTTTTAATAATAAATATAATTTAAATCTATTTAACAATTTCCTAAAATATATAATGTATTGAAGATAATTTTCAATGCTATTACTAATATTACGACCTTAATTTTAATATTGTTGACCAAATCTGAGTAAAAAAGTTTTACATTTTTGTTAATTTGATGGAGGTCAATTCTTTGACTTTATGTCTTTGAGTTTGATTGTACTAATTTTAAGCGTTGTTGACCAATTCACGTTAGTTACCAATCTTTCCATTTTTTATAATTCAAATATATAAAAAAATATTCCTACTTAATCACGTCAATCGAGGCACACTATTTTCGATTTTGCAGAATTGTTTGAGACACAACAATACTATACAAACCTTAACAAATAATAAAATCATTTAATCGTCATACCAATTTTAACAACGAAATTAAATGATAATATAAATTTTCAAAATTTTACTTTCTGTTAAAGAATTATATTATTTCAATCACAACTAATAATGATTATTAAAGATGTCAATACTAATCTGTATATAATGGGTAATGCAAATTGAGACGCGGATGATTTTAATGTCATTTATTTGAATGATTGATTATGATTTGATGTTATTTATTAAGATTTTTAATCTTATTTATTGATGTTACTAATATTACGAATTTCATTTTAACATTGTTGACCGACTTTCATTTTGATATTACTACTTTCTGTTAATCAATTGTCACTAAACGATAATCATCATCTTGATTTCAATAAGTGTGCTAATTTTAAGATGTCAATAATAATTTGTATATAATGGGGAAGGCAATTTCAGACGCGGATTATTTTAATGTCATTGATTTAAATGATTGATTATGATTTTGATGTTATTTATTAAGATTTTTAATTGTTAAGTACTATATTTACACAGTTTAAATAATGACGTTTTTTTGGCGGCATTTTGTAACATGTCAAAAGTTTCCTAAAGTGTGTGTACAATGAGTCCTTTTGGCTACATGTTCAAATAGGTCTGGGGTTGATCCTTTTGGTGTCTATTTTTTAATAAAATATAGGAAATTTATGTTACAACATGTGACATTAGACCCATTTTCTTATTAGTTGTTTTTAAGCTATGTAATCGGTTTGAACCATTGGAGAGATAACATGTAAAATTTAAGCTACCCATTCAAGTAAGTGGGTTAAGGATTGTTTCTTGATTTACTTATCACCGTATCCATATCTTTACAACAACTATATTTTATGTAGAACACAAATATGGAATACAATGGTGGAGGTTTTCATAAATTATTGTAAATGAGCTGCACTCCGAGGATCGTGATGACAATGATAACAACTTCGAAGGTGAAAAATCAGCTATCAATGAGCAAGACTTGAAAGATTTTGATTGAAGTAATGAAAATAGACCATTGGTTGAAGTTCGTTAAGCCCCAACTAAATGATAAGTGTTCTATGCTTAAGATTAGTTATGATTAGAATATAGATATTACCCAAATGATGTAATCTGTGATATTGGTTGAAGTTCGTTAAGCCCCAACTGAATGATAAGTGTTCTATGCTTAAGCTTAGTTATGATTAGAATATAGATATTAACCAAATAATGTAATGTGTGATATTGTGATAGTATGCTATGTAGTTTACAGTCGTCAAATTAAACTTTACTTACTCAATAAATCCATCATTTTGTTACATTAAACTGTTAGATGACATTTTGCATTTAACATCAAAATTCATACATATTGCAATATCAAACATTTAGTAAGCAAAACAAATTGCATAATACAATTCTTATTTTCCTACTTTTTTTTTCATTTTGCTTTGGGGTGAACCGTGGGTCCCCACGGGACTCTAACCTAGTAATATTATATATACATATATTTTGTCTTTTTCCCCTATAAAAAATATTAAAATAAAGGAAAGGGGAAGGGGAAAGAATGGGGAACCATTTCCCTGGTTTGGGGAGGTGAAGGAGGAAGATGACGTGGCGCTGATGTGGAGAAGGGGAAGGAAAGGGGGAAGGGGACTATACCCCATAGTCTTAAATTGGCAAAACAGACATAATACAAAATTTAATACAAGTAAAATTTTGTTTATACTAATAATAGAAGGTTGTTATTAAATATGAGAAAGTTTACTGTAAAAATTAGTTTAACATAAAAATGATAAGAAAGATTTTGGGTTTTTAATCAAAACTAGTAGGGAACCCACGCATTGCAGCAGGGCTAATTTTTTTATATGACTCGTTTCTTTAGAAGTATTGTTTCCAATCAAAACATATCTATCTTTTTTGGGTATATAGTGAGATACCCCGCACTATGTGGCGGATTTGGTTGGTATCGGTTAAGTTCATTTCGTTATGATATCATGCTTAATATGGCAATCAAAAGAGAAAACAAAAAAAATACTCGTGATATACATAAAAAAAATATAAAATAGATAAAAATATAGCATGCCGCATTAGTATAAAAACGTCACAATATTGAACAAGTTAGAGAAACGACTCAAAACTATTAAAGTAGTAAGTAATAACTACTACTATAATGTGATAAACAAAAGATTAAAAGGAAAAACAAAGAAAAGGGGGCACGAATGAAGAAATGTAAAAGAATAAATAGAGCAAGAATAACTAAAAATCATAATGCTCAAACCAAAGATCTTAAACTATACTACTTGTCCTTATGTTTAGAATTAATAAATATAATAATGAATGATTTTACATCTAAATGATTTTAGCCGAATTACATTTTTTTTCCTAGGAAGTCAACGGTAAAACTAAATTGATGATGGGCATGGACTGTTTCAATAAATATTTATGTAGAAAATAACCATGGACCAGCACCGGGGGCCCCACCACCACCGTCGCAGTAGACTTTTTTTACTTGTATTTTTTTTTGTATGGACAAACTTATTATTATTATTATGCACTTGATCTTTTGTTTATATATATATGTTGTCTGTTTTGAATGTTTAATTGTCTAATAAATATTAAACCCATAAATAATAAATGAACTAACACCAAATTATAAATTGCAAGCCAGTAAAAACAATGAGATCAAAACAGTAAATATCCGATTATAAACGTTAAAAGATCACTCAACCCTTTCAATCCCAAACCAAATAAAACTTGCATGTTATGAACCAAAACGACGTCACCTTGACCATCAACCACTATATTCGTATTAAGTTTCGCTAATTCGTTCAATCTTTCTCGACAAGGTATTCTCCGTGAATAGTTAGTTAATCCACTCACATCCCATCCATTGTCATTTTTACCGAACTTTCAATTTATTATATTTCTTGACATATCAAAATAAGAGAAAGTGTAGGGTACAAAGTCTCTTATCCTACAAAGTGTAGGAAGCCACAAAATGATGCCACGTGGAACTTGTCTGTTATAACTCTATAACTGATTAGAGGGGTAGTATAGTCAATTGGACATATCAATTAATCACGTTTATTATCAAATCCCTGTTTTATCGTTCATCAATATTTCGAATTTCATAACTGATTCCATAATATACGATTATCAATTCTTACCATATTCAAAAATCTACAATCATAGTCGATCACTGGTTCAAAATTTTTACGAAAATCACAATCAATTTGCCGAGTTCTTCACCATGTTCGGTATGTACTCTGTTTTTATTGTTTTCAATAAATCGTGATCTTACTCTTAATTTGTGTTTTCAGATCTAAACAATGAACCTGAATTCTTATTCGATGAAGAACATGAAGTTGTTGATCCTCATAATCTCAATTTTGAAGGTTAGTTTCTACTGTTTTGAAGTTTTTTAGATCAGTGATGAAACAGAGGTTGAGCGTTCCATTAAAAAATTTTATGTAGATATTATACATGAAGATGTAAACAACACTGATGAACATATTGGTGAGAGATTTGATTTCATGGTTGAACACAGAAGGATGCAATGTATTTTTTGATGTTTTGTGGATTTGAAGATAATCATTTGCGTTTTAGGATTAGTAACATGCGTTTTAATGTAACTGGTTGTATGATGGTATTGATAACATTTTCTGAATGCGTTTTAGTATTTTTATACATGCGTTTTGATGTATCTGGTGATATTATGTTTAGATAACATTAAAAATGCGTTTTAATATGTTTAACATGCGTTTTGATGTATCTGGTGATATTATGTTATTGATAAGATTCAAATGCGTTTTATTATCTTTTAACATGCGTTTTGAGATCCTTTTTTGTTGTTTTATGAATACATTAAATAAAAAGTTTTTTATGGTGTTTTATCATGTTTCTTGTATGCCAGATCTATGTAACAAAGATGTTCCAATTGATGATCAAACTCAAATATACATACCTGATGTTCCGTCTTCATTGAAACCAGAAGTTGATATGGTATTCCCAAGTATAGATCATGCTTTTGAGTTTTATCATAAGTATGCCAAGGCTTCTGGATTTACAGCTAGGAAGAGTACCTCATATGTTCATATGAATGTTCTTCGTATCAAATATGTTGTTTGCTACAAAGAGGGTGGGAAGCCACAAAAATTAGGTTCGGTGAATGACAATAAAAAAGTTAAACAAAGGAAAAGACCTTCAATCCGTACAGGATGTAAGGCTTTTATTAGATTTGGATCAGAAAATGGAAAAGAGTTTAAGGTATGTGAATTTGTAGAAGGACATAATCATCCGTTGGTTTCGTCTGAGGATATTCACCTGTTAGCAGGCAATCGAAAGCTTACACACATTCAGGAAGAAATGATATGTGAATTGTCTTCATTAAACATGGGACCTGTTAAAGCTTTTAATGTGATGAGGACAAAATATGGCGGGTTCGAGAACGTTGGTGCAACTGCAGTTGATTGTAAGAACTTTAAGGGTGGCTTGAACTCTTTTATTGGTGAGCATGACGCCGACATGATAGTTTTGAGGTTGAAGGATAAGAAAAAGTATCTTCCTGATTATTCATTTGAGTACTCGGTTGATGATAAGAATGCCCTCACTGGTCTGTTTTGGGCTGATGCTTTGTGTAAAAGGAACTACATGGAGTTTGGCGATGTCATATCTTTCGATGCAACTTTTAACACAAACAAGTATGTCCATTTTTAACCTATTTTAATAACCTTCATCATCATTTTTAGAATGCTAAACTGTCACATGTTTCTTTTTACAGGTACAAAATGGTTTTTGTTCCTTTTACAGGAATTGACAATCATTGTAGAAATGTAACTCTCGGGGCTGGATTGTTGTCTTCGGAGACAACAGAATCGTATACCTGGTTATTGGGAGTTTTTGTAAAATCCTTTGGTAAGAAACCAAAAGTTGTAGTCACTGATCAAGATCCAGCAATGAAGAATGCAATTCAGAAGGTATTTGATACAAGCAGGCATAGGTTGTGCATGTGGCACATTATGAAAAAGGTGTCTGATAAGGCAAGTACTCTAAAAGTTCTTAATGCGTTTTACTACCTACATGCATGCGTTTTACTGTCTGTGTTAAGATTTGTTTACTCATCATTTATATAAAGGCATTTTGTCACTTTATGCTTGCGTTTTACTGTCATTTGTTACTGTTTTTTTTTTTCTCTTCTTAAAATTTGTCTTTATAAAGTCTTATATTCTTCATGATGTGTTTTTATTTTTAGGTTGGTGGCACATTATGCAGCGATGATGAGTTCAAGCGGCGAATTTGTAACATCGTTTGGACAGACTCAATTGGTCCCGAGAAATTTGATTTTGAATGGGATCTTGTGATGAATGATTTCAAGCTTACGGATAATACTTGGTTGACGGATATGTTTAACTTGAGAACAATGTGGATTCCCGCATATTACCGTGATGAACTGATGTCTGGTCTAATGCGGACAACATCTAGATCAGAGAGTGAGAATCATTTTTTTTGTCAAGCGGCGAATTCCCAGCTGACGCTTGTCGAGTTTTTGAACCATTTTGAGACTTCAATGGAAGCTCAGAGGTTTAATCATAGGAAAAACGACCATGATTCAAGGCACACTATTCTTGATTTTTGGACTAGTTTTCCCATCGAGAAGGAAGCATCTCAAATTTTCACGAGGTCTATATTCCTTGATATACAAGAGGAGATTTATGCTGCCTTTGATAGTTTGGTACCTGTTCAGACACAAAGGTGTGGTGAATTTTTGAAACTCTTTGTGGATGACCCGAAAGCATATGGGCAAGGTTTTCTAGAAGTAAGTGCGTTTTATGAATTTTATACATGCGTTTTAGTAGTTTCCATTTTTACCCATTTTAATGATCCAATATATATACATACATGCGTTTTACAATGTTTCAAATGCGTTTTAATACATCAGTATAAATTTTTTTTACAGGTGCTTTTCAAGAAGGATGGTGATGATGTCACTACATTATGCACGTGTAAAAGGTTTGAACAATATGGTTTACTATGTAGGCATATTTTTCTAGTTCTTCGGTCATTTAGAATTCAAAGATTCCCGAAGAAATACATTTTGAAGAGGTGGACAAAAGATGTTGTCCCGAATGAGATAAACCATTCATTTGAGTTACATGAGTTTGGTGATGACAAAAGCAAAGAAGCTGGAAAGATTGCTAGGGAAGTTGTTTTCGCCGGTGAATACCTTGCAAATAATTTGATCACAGACTTAGAGGAATTAAAGCTAGTCAGCGAGCAAATGAAAGAAATGATCAACAAGGTGGACGAACGTCGGTTTAGTAGACCAACTCAAAAGAAGTACGATCGATACTCTAGTTTGCTTGGGTATGACAAGCCGGCGGATACTATTGTCCGTTTGCCAAATGGTATCAAAAATAAAGGTCGGGGTTCACACAAGCGAATTAAATCCAACAAAGAAAAGGCTATAAGTCGTATGGGTAAAAGGAAAAGAACATGTAACATTTGTGGGGAGGTAGGACATGATCGTCGGAAACACAAGTTAAAAACCACAATGCTACAAGATGAGAATGAGGAAGATGAAAATGCAGAAGACCAAGGAGTTGATCATCAAGGAGTTGAAGACCAAGTGGATGAGGACTGATTTTTATTATTTTTTAATGCCTGCGTTTTAGTATACTATAAACAGTTGCAGATTTATAGTGTTTTAATGAATGCGTTTTGTGATTATTGAATGCGTTTTAGTAAATTTTTATACAGATTATACATTTTTTATATCATATTTATTGAAGGCGTTTTATTGTTTTATTAGATGTGTTTTACTAATAAACACTTATATATATATATATATAATCATTCAGTACACACAGCTAAATACTTTGTACTTCCTTACATATGGCATACATCACCATCCATGCCCCATTTTTATACATCAAAGAAAACATACTAACTTAAAACCCAAAAAACTACCAACAAACCACCCACCACATTCACAAACCACCCAAAACTACCATCTGATCAAAACCACCAACCCCATTCAGTCTTTTTTGTTTAAAATCTCATCCCTCCCCTTCCTTTTACCTGCCATGTTAGACCATATGGTTTCTTCTTTGTTCTTCAAGCTGTGATAGATTAAATCATCAAAAGCTTCTTGTTGTTTGATCAGCTCTAAGGCTTCATCCCTGAAGCTTGATTTTGGTTCACCAAGTAGCATTTCATGGACATCAAGGTTTTTTTTTCGCCTGCCTCAGCACATCCTGTTGAACACACATAACAGAAGAAGATGACTTGATATCATTTCGTACCTCGGTTGAAGAATCAACCATGATCACTGTTTTCACCTGGATATTGTTGATCGCATTCTCAATGTTATTATCCATTCTTGCTATACTGGTTTTTTTCTTAAACGAGTTTTTTTTTTGTGATGCTCTGTTTTTTATGTTCACCTTATATAGAGAATTTTTTAGGTTAATAAATTGATGATATGGTAGTTGAAGATACTAATAGTTCATTTAATTCTATTTAGATATCAATCACATCACAACAACATGCATTTCATACTGGTTACAATCGAACCAAATGCGTTTTGTTATCTTAACTATATGTTTTTTGTGTACAGAGTTTAATAAATATTATAAACAGTATTTAATTTTGATTCAAACTCAATCACATCATACCAACTTGCAAAATACAATCATTTTTTTTTTGGTTGTTGAACATTATAACAAGTATTTAATTTTTACTAATTGTCAATCAAATCACAACAATTTGCAAAATAAAATAATTTTTTTTTCATTTATTGGTATATAATGAAAATACAGAGGTTTGTCATAGTTATAAATTTTCATACTATTTTTTATAAATTTTCACAAAATTTAATATTTTTATTATTAAGAATGCAAAGAACAGTAAAACATGTGAATATGTAATGTCATTTAGTGTTTGTCCATACCAATTATTATTTTTTTGAAATTGGTACATGCGTTTTAGCATATTAGTGAATGCGTTTTAGCATTTTATACAGTCAAACAGAACAACTGCTTTTTGTATAGTAACCCATGTGATTCTATTTTGTCATTTTGTATATTATTTTTTCTATATGATCATCAATATGTACATTTTGATTTTACACCATAAACATATTTTTACAACAACAATGTCTTCTCCATCATCATCCTCTGCAAGATCCCTTTTTATTAAGAGGATTGAAGAACAAATCATCAAGGATCATTCTTGTGAGAGTGTTTTGATGGATGATTTGAATAATGTCCATGAACGCATTTCTAGAAAAGATGAAGTTTGCAACATTCTCAAGGCGATGCCAGATTCTAGTCTTCATGAATTGGCATTGATGTTCATGATTGATGCAAAACAAAGAGATACGAATCTTGTCGAAGAGCTTACTAAATCCATTGCACTTTTGAGGTGTTCAATGGAAATGAAGATCAAATTTCTCAAATCACTTTAAACCTTGCTTCTATGTTTACCTTTCTCCAACTTGAACCCCATGTGTTTTGTATGTGTTGCTTTTGTTTGGTTTTGCTATGTAAAATGTGTTGAATAACAATGTACTTGCGTTTTATATAATAATGAAGGCGTTTTACTAAATTTACCTTTTTATTATTGTATAGTGATTTGAGAAACTTGATGCGTTTTAGTCCTCATCACATGCGTTTTAACAAAACTGTTAAAATAAACCATATACTAAACTCAAAACAAAGATAATAAGAAACATTCATTTAACAAAAGAAACAAACAGATGTTCATGTCTACCATAACAAACTTTAAAAACATTTAGCTCACACTATCTACTCGATTCTTCATTTTATTTTTAGCATTTTGAAGCATCTTATTCTTGTAAGGTCGTTTGCTAAACTTATGCGCTTCTTCAATAACGTCATCCCTTGCCATGTTGTGCTCGCTTAGTATTAATTTTGCAACATACTTGAACCTCAACGAATTTAGCTGCTTGTTTTGTAGTTGCGACTCATTAACAAAACCGGCGTTCCATACCTTATTCCCTTTATACGTTTCCATGTGTCGTATTGCGAATATACCGCAGTCTTCTTTGTTATTCTCAGTCCTCCATGGCATTTCTCTCCTATGTATTGTCCCCCCTTCAATCCTCTCGATCCCTATGCTCCTCTCACACAATGTTCTCAAAGTTAAGTAGAAAGTGTGTCTCTGCACGCAATAAAACAAGACAAAGTTAAGTTATTCACAATAACATATTTTTTCTTATTAATTAATTAATTAGTAATTTTACATACCAAGATTTCGGGCACCCCTTCATATCTTGCCTGAAAATCTGGTTCATTCTTTGAGTTGTCAATTAACTCAATGAAGCCACTCTGTATATCAAAGCACATAAGATAGAAATGACCCTTTATTAGCAATGGCACTATAATGATGTCAAATTCATTCAGAGTTTTGACATTGATCTTCTGCATCAGATGTTGCAAATTGCTTTTAAAAACCTTCACCCTATCATGTTCACAAACCCCTTGCTTGTAGTAGTCTGCTGACTGTATATCAAAAAACAACCAGTCAAATAAACACATGCGTTTTACTAGTTTCATTCATGCGTTTTACTATATGTTTTAACTAATCATTATTATTTTTTTTACCATCATTGTAGTGGTGCAATAAAGCTTGTACACTCCATCTTCATTCACTTTTTCTCCTCATAATTGAGGAGCTCTATATATGCATCCACTGCGTTAGTGTGCAAACATATACCGGGGTAGAAACTTTCCAGAACAGCTTTATATACCGACGTCCCCCCATCTGAATTGTAGATCACTTTCCTGAAAGTAACAAATGAAATATTAGTTATTTACAAACTATAATCTAAGGTCATACATATCACTTACATTTTGTCCCTTGTTGGCGCCATCATGTACTCTGCCATCATCTGTTCATCTTTTGTCAGAGGCTCAAACAGTGAAACCTTTCTCCCGATGTAAGGAGATTTTAAAGCCCAAGACGGATTCTTCTTTCTGACTGGCCTACCAGCATTAACATCATCAACCTTCGCTTTTCCTTTTTTTTTTCTGAACAATTTGATCCTTTGGCGTTTCTGGATCCTTTTCCGACTCTACTTGTAGCGAAGGCACATTGGTTATAACTTCTGCCAAATTCACCTGTTCTTCGACTTGATCTTGTTGTTCATCCCTAATGTAGCGAAGGCACATTCGCTTTTCCAAATACGCCTGGCTCTATTGTTTGTATCATAGTAAGTGCTGTATCACTTATACCATAGTCTTCATCAACACTTGCCTTATCAACATTATCTTCCACCACCTTCGCTGACTCCCCCACGACATTTTCATCAACATTCTTAACAATTGAAACTGTTTCATCAGGCCCCACTCCTGTGTTGTCTTCAATATTTACAAGCTGTCACAAAAAAACAACACATGCGTTTTAGACCTTATTCAAATGCGTTTTACTTATAATTGTAAAAATGTCAGTATAACAATACTTGCGTTTTAGGATTTAAACAAATGTGTTTTACCTGTTCAGCCACTTTTTCATTCTGTCCACTTTGATCTCCAGCCTTCTTCTTCCTACCATGCCCATATCGTTTGTATCCCACCAATGTTTTTGTCGTCTCGGTTTGGACCATCCCTACCGCCTGTTCTTCTTCAACAACTCTATCATCCTCACCACCTAATTGCGCTCCCAAGTCTTCAAAACCTTGATCATCTCCTAGGCCGACCACATGTTCATCGCCATCTTTTTGTTTAACAACGTCGTCTCCTTTTGACGACTTACCTCTAATGCCGTCCCATTTCTGGCATCTATCGATCAATTCCCTAGACCAGAAATACTTCTCTCTTGCCTATGAAACCATATCATCCATTTCCTCTTGGATGTCTAGATACTTCTTCATGTTCCTGTCCATTTTTTTCATCCAAACCTGCCATGAAAACATCAAAGGCGTTTTAGTATTTTCCAAATGCGTTTTACAAACAACTATACACCTTTACTACAAAAACAACTGTCATGACATATATACCTTCTTAGCTTTCATAGCTGCGTCGAATTCTTCTTTATCACACTCAACCCCACTCAGCTGTGGTGGCGTTGCACAATACTCAAACATTTGTTGGGTTTGTGTCCCCATGTCAAAATCTCTCCAGTCTAGGTTGTCATAATCCAGCTCCTCCTCATCAACAACGGTTTCTTTTTCATGCAGACCCACCAAAACATCCACAGCGTCCTTCACCGTTTCGCTTACACCTTTTTCAGAACTTCTTTTTTCACTCTCTTCATTCCCTTCAACATTATCATCATCATCTTCTTCGATATCTGTTAAAGGCCCATTATCGTATATATAACTTTCCATATCCTGCAACGATGAAGATGTAATGTAACTAATTGCAGGATTCTTCACAATTGTTGGATTATGCCTTTTGTTGTATTCATGGGTGTAAATAACCTGCACATAGTAACAACTCAAGTTTTAAATTATTAAAAAAATTTATAAACAATGCATGCGTTTTGTTAAATAACAAATGCGTTTTACTATAGGTATGAACAGAAACTTACTATAGGTATAAACAATGCATGCGTTTTGTTAAATAACAAATGCGTTTTACTATAGGTATAACAGAAACTTACAGTTAACATTGCTATCGGCCCATTGTACTGATCTTGCTTCCAGCCTGCTTTTGTTCTGTTTAGACACTCTAGTAGGTATGAACACTTCATGTTTGGTATATCATCTTCTTTATCCACACTAATCAAAAATCTCTGGTTAACTTTTGTTGACTTTGTTATCTCGCCAAAAACTGTGTTCCACAGTACCAAGAAATTTAGCTTAAACATTCTCCCACCATTTACCAGTGTTTTAACCACATTTAAAACTTGCCCAACACTTGGAGTAGATGTGTTGAATTGAGATTTGAATTCATCTATCGTTGAACCCGGTCCTTTTTTTGGCCTTCCGTGCTCCAACACAGGAATTGTCCCTATCGGGATTCCGAAACACTCTTGCACCAAAGAACTTGTTATCTTTATTTTCCAGTTCCCAACATTAACTGTTCTTGTTGTTTCGTCATAATTCGAAAGCAACCAGAAACCTAGACCAGTTTGAATTGAATCTATATCGATTTCTAACACTGATCCAAATCCCATACTCCTTACCGCCTCTTTTTGTTCATTCGTGAACTCTTTCATATCCCTTACAAATTCCCCGGGAGAACACCTTAGTTTCAATTTTGTATCCCGGTATTCAACGAAAATCCTTGCTTCTTTTTCTTTCCCTACTTTTATTTTTATTTTCTTTGCTGGTTTAACAAAATCATCATCTGAATCACTCTTTGAATCTTTTTTATTTTGTTTCTTTCTCTTTTTCTCTTTATGGGCACTTTCCTTTTGAACAACCTTTTTTGGTTTATCCATGACTTTCTTTAAGTTTCTCAAATCTTTTAAAGGAGTCTGGAAATCATCATCAGACCCTGTATCCTTTGGTTGTTCTGCTTAAGACATAAAAACAAGCACAACAATGCACAATTAACTAAAACGCCTTCATAATATTTCTCTCATCAGTATGACCATACAGTCTGAGTAACATTGCTAAAACGCATTCATAATTAACTAAAACGCCTTCTTAGTCACCATCATATATATCAGTGACATCAGTAAAACGCCTTCATAAACTTATAAAAAACCTTAAAACGCCTTCATAAATATATAATCACATTCTTTCTACTTATTCATTCCTTAAAACGCCTTTACTTATTACATCTAAACGCAGTCACTTATAAACATAGCATCAACCATACACATCATCATCAAAACGCCTTTACTAATTCAATCACATCATCTAAAACGCCTTCATAATATTCTCTCATCAGTATGTTAGTTATATTTTTTACAAATTTCAGGCAAAACGCCTTTACTAATTCAATCAAAACCTCTAAAACGCCTTCATAATAATCTCTCATCAGCATGTTAGTTATATTTTTTACAAATTTCAGGCAAAACGCCTTTACTAATTCAATCAAAACCACTAAAACGCCTTCATAAACTCATGCATCAATAATCAGATCCAAATGTTCATCTCTCAAATCATCATTCAATTGAGCAAAAAACGCCTTCAACAATAACATAAAACGTGTTATGTTCATATAAATCATACCTGTATTCGTTGGTTTCGAAGGCCTGTCATGACACAACTTGCTTCTTTTTTCTCGTCCTTCACCTGTTTTAGGGTTTAAAAACCAACGATTAGCAACCATTATTGGTATACGATCAAAAATAGGTTAAAAACATGATCAATTCCTTACTTGTTTTGCGTTTTGGAGCCATGATTCTCCTATAATCAGCGATGTTCAGCGATGTCTTTAGAGTGCTCTGTTTTTTTTTTGTGAATTTTGGGTGAGTTTTTACTCGAATCGTGTGTTTTAATTGTGTTGAATGATTAGTAGACTTTGTAACCGTCAATGAATGAGGGTGATTTGGGCGCTAATAGTAAAAAAAATTCAAATTATTTAGAGTTGTAAATTGTCTGATATACCCTCAAATTGATAACTGCCATTAATGATAAACGTTTGTAATTAATGTACGAGGTTTCCATACTAAAACGCAGAAGGTGGAAGATGGAGGGCCAGGATCACTTCTTACACTTTGTAGGTTAAGAAGGCTTTGTACATTAGCCGGCCTCATCAAAATAAAATGTAAAACTGAAATTCGGAAATGGTCGTCACAGTTGAGTGTGATAGTTGTTGAGATTTTTCGCTTTTTAATTATTTTGTGTTGCATCTTCTTTGTTGCGTATGAAATCGGCAAAGCTTCATGGCTTCTGAAAAATATATATTTTTTTTAATACATATGATGATAAGCTAACAAATAATACAAAGTTTAGAGCATTCTCATCCCCTTCATCAAATCCCATCCATTAAATTATACTAAAAATCACTACTTCACCTCTAAATCTTCTCTCTGCTAATTAAAATAATAATACTTTTATCATTATATTTTCTCTCTCCTCACTCACAACTACTTACAAAAATATTAAAATATATATAGGGGTGAACAGTAGTTTTTCATATTTAGGGTGAAACAGTGTTTCCACCAAATATTTTCTCTCTCCTTCACTCACAACCACTTACACTCACCCTATATGATTTGGTGGACACACTCACGTACATTTGGTGGACCGAATGTGAATGCTCTAAGCCCTCATATTGAGGCGGGTATGTAAAACGGTATCAAGTAACATTAATGCCACACCATCACAAACGACCCTTGACACTGGATAACTCATAAAACAAAATAAATAAAAAACGAAAAACAATATCACGAAACAAGAATAAACGTAAAAACGTTGAACATGTGCGAAAAAATTAAATTGAAATGTAAAACAAAGGAAAGAATAACTAAATCGATCTAGGACACGCACATTGAGAGGGTCGTTAAACCAGAAAACATAGATGCAAAAACGATGAACCACACACCCACGTTGCGGCTTGTTAACTCCTAAAACTTAAAACCAAACAAAAATGTAAAAGATGAAAAGTATAGGGGAACAAAGTTAAAAGTAAAAATGTTGAGGTTAAATTGTAAAATATGAAAGGTATTTGGGGTAAAAGCAAAAAACGAAAAATAAACAAAGCATGATAGAGGTTGTACCTTAGGCTTAGAATTCTATTAAACAAACTTGGTAATATATACACTCACATAGTGGTGAAGCTTGAAAAAAGTAGTGGTGGGGGCCAAAAATCACGATACCCAACTTTCTCCTATCGATAGAAGCCGGAAGATTAAATCCTTGGATACCGGACTCAATTCATATAAAAATTACCCTTAGATTTGAAAATAATATATTTGTTTAATTTGATTAGCTAATGTAAGGGAATACAATGAATTAATCAATTATATATGTGTGTGTGTTTATATATAAGCTCTTTTAGGTGAAGAAAGTATGACCGCTTTATCAATAGTTGAAACCCAATCGGGAAACGTTTCGGCTTATATTCCTAGGAATGTAATTTCGATTATTGATGGATAAATATTCTTATCTGTCGATCTATTCAATGCTAGAATCTGACTCGCTATTAATGTGGGTATCTTTGTTTCCAGAGTGGGGTATATAGCTCAACTTAAAGCTATGAAACAAGTAGTCGGTAAATTAAAACTGAAGCTGGCATAATTCGCAAAATTAGAAGCTTTTGCACAATTTGATTCTAATCTCAATAAAGCTACTCAGAATCAATTAGCAAGAGTTATCTCACCCCAAGATGTTATCAAGCTATAATGTCGTGTGCAAATGAGTTAATTACATAGATAGTCATTTTTTATACATAAGTAGGTTATTTGTTCGTGTGACACACTAGTATAATAAATAAAATTTATATAATGTTTAAATATGTAAGTGATTAAGATCACATATTAATGTAACTAATTGAGAAATTTTAATATATAATATAATTTAAAAACTACAATAAATTCATAATTCTCTAAATATTTCTTTCTATACAACATTAGATATTTTATTTGTAACATTGCTATCCTATCTAATATTAATAATTTAACACCGACTCTACTATTTTACTCTTGATAAAGCGACACACAATTAAACTTAAGTAAAATATGGGTGTTTCAAACACAAACCTACTCATGATAATGGGATGGTATCTAAATTTAATCCTAAACATGCTCTGAATCTTACATCATTTAGAGTATACGTAGTGGTGACGCTGTGATGGCGTTTTGGCCCCCATAGCGCCGGGGAACCCCCCCCCCCCAACGCTATGGGGGCGTTATGATTGTGAGGGTTATGGAGATAACGGGCGTTGGGGCCGTCTTGACTGATTATTATTTTCCCCGATCGCTATGGGGGCGTTATGATTGTGAGGGTTATGGAGATAACGGGCGTTGGGGCCGTCTTGACTGATTATTATTATTATGAAGATGATGATGATGATGAAAGTCACGGTGGTGGCGGTGGTGAAGGTCACGGTGGTGATGAAGATGATGATGAAGATGTTATCTCCCCCTCCTAGATCTGACTTCTTTAATTTATATATTTGTTTTAATAATAATAATAATAATAAACTATAAAAAGCAATGATTACCTAATCATTTATAAAGCCCCATAATGCCCCTTTTCACTACACCCTTTTTTCCCATAACGTCTCATAAAATCTCTTTTATTACTTTATAATATTTTATTTCCCGTAACGTCTCATAATAATGCCCCTCCACTAAACATACCCTTAGCATCTTTATTATCCCTCACTAAGCAGTGGGAACTAAATTTTGTAATCATCATACTTCGGACTAGTCTGTCCTTGTAATCAACTCATGATCATTAGAAATGAGTCAGCATGTCTCATTATTCAAAAAAGGTCTACATAGGTGGCTCACCCTGTTTTTGGTTGGAAAATAATATTTGTGTTTTTTTTTTCTTCCATGATAACTTTACCTCGGTAATACATTAGAGTGACGGGGCGCTATCAGATTTGGTTACGGATACTCCACTATCAATACGGTAACACCGTCGTCACTCATGCTGGTAGTGGTTCCGTAAACCAAATTCGGGTTTTAGTTACCGTGCTGGTTAACAGACTGTGGCACAAACTTTCACACAAATTAATTAATTTTTTTTCTTTACTGCAATAAAATCACCTTTAATGATTAAAATTGTTACATAACCACTTCTGTTAGAATACATCGAGGAACGACGTCGTATTGGAAGAAGATCGAGGAACGATCTGCTTGAAGGAGGATGAGGAGAAAGGACTGGACGGTTTCAGTGTGATAATGGAGGTGGACGGTAACAACTTGATGATATGTGAAGAACCTGCAAAATTTGGTGATATTTGAAAAAGAAGAAGAAAGGATGTGTGAAATGGATAGGAGGTCTTGGATGGTCTTGGTGCCCACGTGTTGGATGAAGTCGCTAAACACGTGAGCTCAAAACACATCCGGGGGGTAGGCTTCGCCTTCGTCCCTGGGTAGTTGTTGAATTTCGGGGCCGTTTATAGCGTCCTTGTGGCACGCCACTAGTGCCATCTCTTCTTCTTCGGTCCACGGATTCATCTTGGTGGTGGGTTGGTTTTTTTTACGGTTTGTTTATGTGGGTTTTATAACCCACGGTTTGTTCTATTTATATCCAAAATTTTGAACGGTCCACTGTTAACATTAAATTTTACTGACCGTTTAGTTGGCCTTAATTCAATTCAAACAACGGTTTCCAAGAATTAACACTTAAATTTGCTGACCGTTTGGTGGGACAGTTGTAATAGTATGAAATTCAATATTATTAACCGGTTTAAAAGTTTAAACCGTGTGAAATGTTAAAAAAAAAGTTTGGGTATTTAAATGAAAATATAAATGAAAGAATCAGTGGAATGTTGCCTACAAAAAGTGTTTCAGTGAAGTAAATCAGTGAAGTGATGTGACATTGCAAGATTGGTTAAAATCAGTGAAAGAAAAAACAAAGTCTACAAGGGCCCCTTTCCCCTTACGTACTCGTTATTAATTGCATATTTTGTTGATGATGGAAATTAGATCATGTAAGTCAACTGATAGCGGTGGCGACCGAAGCAATTTAAATATTTTATCCGTTAAACTTTTATCCCTTCAATTGGAACCGGTAGCAGTAACCGGGTCAAAGGACAAGAATGGGTCAATACCCACTTAGTTGTACCTTCTGCTTAGTATGTAGTACCTTAATAGTTGGTTTTCTTTAATTTTAGGACGTGGGTTTGTTCTAATCACTATGTAAACCAGATTTGAATACTAAATTAAGGGTGGTGAATTTTTATGTTAACTTTGTTTATCTCTTCTTCGTTGAGAGTAAACTTTTTTTTCCATTGCTAGCCTAATCTTGGCCAATTAGGTGGTGTTCTTTGGACCCTAATCGCGAGTTTCGGTGGTGTTTCTGTATCCGAAAACTCTGTTTAGGTTTGCCCAGTGGCGAAGCTTGACCCGAAGGTTCGGGGGGTCGGAAGTCACTAGTTTCAGGGGGTCGAAAACCAGTTTCGGGGGGTCGAAACCCTATATTTTCAAAATTTTCTACACAAATACTATATAATCGGAACTTCTGCGCGAAAATCCGGGGGGGTCGGCCGCCCCTCCCCGCCCCTACTATCCTTCGCCAGTGGGTTTGCCCGACGAAGTTGATCAAGTGGTGTTTCTGTATCTTGGTCGACCGTTGTTATTCGTTTTCGTTTGAAACTTCAAAATTTCTATCCGTTGATACTCTGATTGCTATCATCAAATAACATATAAAAATAATTACATAATTATAAACTTGTAACAACTCGCTAAAACATATGAAGCTCGGATGAAGCTTTAATTTGATGAATCAAATGAACCAAATCTTAGTTTTGATTTATATATGCTACTGGTTTTGAGTGAAACTGTCTCAAATCAGCATCGATTCCATTGTTCATTATGTTGTTAAAGAAAATGCACAAACAAGTTTTGATTTTTTTTTTTTTTTTTTTTTTTTTTTTTTTTTTTTTTTGAGTTCAATTGACTACTTTCATTCCCGGACAAGTTTTGAAATTCTTGAGGATGCCCGTGATTTTCTTTTGTGAAAAACATGTCAAACAAATAGGATTCACACAAATTGAGAAGTGGCCAACTTTTTTTTGATCGGCGAATAACTGTGTGACAACCACCCTTGCGGAGCGCCGTGCCCAAGAATCGATTACTCGACCTCCAGCAGCCCCGCCTTCTCCTGATGCGCGGAAACCCAAGCCCCACCCGCCCGAAGGCACGACAGTGTTATAGAACTCGGTAAAACCTCGCCGTCCGTCAAATTCGAACCGGCGCCACCCGTATTCGATCTTCACCCGGATACCAAACCATAAATGATGGAAGTGTGGATTGAACCTTTGATCACATAGGTGAAACAAAAGTCACTCCACCACTATACCACTATGGATGGATGAGAAGTGGCCAACTTAAAGTGGGTATAAGCAAAGCTTAATTTCATGTATATAAGGATAGATACTTGACTAGACTGACTTGGTCCCTCGCTTCTTTTCTAAGTCAAAACCCACTCAGTTGTTACGTGTTTTTCATTGTTTGAAGGTATGAGAAAAAGAATAAAAAAACAAATTTTAACCAAAAAAAACAAAAAATGAAGAGAGAAAAAAAGGAGTACATGGTATTATACCATGTGATTCACGCCACTGTTTGACTATAAAGATCAATTCAACGTTTAGAGTACCCGGAGTGGGGGGCGCCGGGGCGGGAAGGGGGTAACACCACCGCCTCCCTGGTGTGGAGAGGGCAGGAAGGAGGGGGGCGGGGGCAGCTTCACCGGCGTGAGACATTTTGGTGGGGTGAGGTGGCATTGCCTTATTGGTCAGTTTTTTTTTTTTTAACTTTAACACAATATAATATTATTTCTTCACCCCCTCCCTCTTCCCGCCTTCCACTCCCCACAATTTTTTAACCCCCCCCCACACGGGTCCCACAAATACCACATGGCGCTTCATCTCTCTCTTTCCCCACCACTCCGAGTAGTGTTAGAGGGTGTTTGGGATTGCGTTTTGAATCTGATTTTTAGATTATTGCGTTTTGAAAACGCAGATAATTAGTTTTTAGTGTTTGGATTGCGTTTTGAAAACGCAGATAATCAGTTTTTTAGGCTATCAAAACGCAATAATCTATAAGCAGCTCCACCTCTGCTTTTCCAAAACGCATAATCTGTTTTGAATAATCAATCCCAAACACCCCCTTAATCGTAAAGGTCCTATCGAACTTTTTCAGGAAATATTCAATCACTTTAAACCTTTCTAGTGAAATCGTTGATTTTAAGTAATTGTTTTTTTAATTGTAATTTGAAAATTCTTTTTTTTTTAGTTAAACCAACTCTTTATCGGAATAGTTAATGTAACCATGTACGTATGCATTTATAAAATACTAGCTGATTACCTCAGGAGTGTTTCGGGGTTAAAAAATCTAATATGACTTAATAAAAAAGGATAAAAGAAGTAAACAGTCTCAACCATTTTTAATGCTAAAGAAAGTTGTTCTAATGTTTATACTACGAAAAAGGGGTTCTCATGTTGCGTTCCCAGCCGATTAAAAATTGTGAGTGGAAAATAAGAAAAAAATAAAGATAAAAATATTAATTAAAATATTTGAAATTTTAAAATAATAATTAACATTTAAAAATGTGAGAGGAAAATATATTAATTAACATATTTGAAATTTTAAGATAATATAGATATAGATTTTATTTAAAAAAAAAGAAAATAAAAATTTTAAAAATTTATCTTTTATTTAAAATAATATATTCAATACTATCACTTTAAAGTGTCACATGACACATTCAATAAGAGGTTATGAGGGGTTGAGGCCTCCATTAAATACCACCTCATAGGAATTCAATTCTTTTATTATAAGTTATAGATTATAGATTAATTATAATAATTAATGTATTAGTTTTTTAACGGTGACTTTTCTTCATCTTTATTTTATGTGGATAAGTATGTCACACCCATCTCCTGGCAGGCCCGCCACTCCACTTCCGGTCAGACTATGTTATCTTAACTGGGTCCACACTGGCATCGGTGTGAGGCTTTTGCGTTTCACGAGAACCTTACCACGTCTGTTATACTGTACTAGACGGGATGCCAACCGTTGTGCCGCCACAAGAACTATGTTCTTTCAGGTAGCACTGGATGATAAAACTCGTGTCGGCTTGAACTTGAACTTGCAACCACAAGGATTTAAGTCTTATCTCCATTGCTCTGATCAGTCCATCATGATAAAGGGTCTAATTAATATATTAGTTAAGAGTTTCAAATTCGATCTATCTTTACATTTATAATTAATTAAATAGATTTAAACCATCAATATTTTAGCTTGATCTATTATATAAAATACATGAAGTAGGGTAGGTGGGGGTGGGTGTGGTGTGATTCATAGAGCATATCAAGTAGTTGTGTAGTTGAACGAACGAGGATGGAACCTTTGAAGCAATAAAAGTATATTTTTAAGAAACCATCCACCAACTTTAATAGGAAATTGACATTTTTCTAAAGAATCTCATTCAACCTACCAACCTCCCTGACTCAGGTAGCATTTTATTTTTTAATTAAAATATTTTATTTAAATTTTATTATTAATAACTAATGATTTTTACACATATAAGCTTGATTTATAGTTTTTTTTTTTTTTTTTTTTACGGTGAATTAAAGTTTTCTGAAAGTCAACTGTAATTAAAATATAAGTAGCTAACTCGAGAAAAACTTGAATGTGGTTCAACTGAATAATTAATTAATTTATAAGGGGCGAAGGGTAATTATTTTATACTTCAAAACTCTAGAAAGTATGATAAGTCTACAGCTTACGAATTATTAATTTTATCTTGATGATCAGTTGACCTTTTAATTAACTTTTTTAATTCAAAATATAGTTTCTCTTTATGACATATATGTTTTATATATATTTAAAAATGTTGTCAGAATGATATATTTTTATCTATTTTTTTAGTGACACATATTAGATCTTCAATACTACAACAATAATTTTAAATTATAAGGCTCTCTCTAACGCTGGAGAAAAGAGAGATCCATCCAAGCCCTTGATGATGTGGTTGGATGATGTGGATGAGAGAGAGATGAAAGAGGGGAAGAAATCCGATATTAAGGGCGCAGAAAAGGGGAGAATAGCTCTTGTTGTGAGAGGGGAGATGGGTCTCACTGATGTGCCGCATGTTGCAGAGATGGGGAAGACGAACTAGGCAGCTTAGGTGGCATTGGGCAGGAGTCAAGGGCAGATGAAATGGACGGATGCATTGTGGATGGTCTAAGGTAATATTTTTATCAACATTACAACATAGTCTTATAGAATATTATAGTATATTGTGTGGGATACCACTAGGCTTGTAATAAAGTTTAACTCAATACATGGAAAAAACTAAATAAATTGCTACATGTATTAGCAAGCCTTTTATATTAAAAGTTATAAAATGAAAGCAAAGTTATACTTTTTTTTTTTTTTTCGGGTTCTTCAACTAAAAGAATAACTTAATAACTTCTGTTCTCCAACTAATGACCTAATCAATAATAAATTTGCTTCATGACTTTTATCATAAATTTGACCACCAACTTATCTCTAATTCATGAAATATTTCTACTAGAGTTGTTACATATAACATCTAGAACATATTGATTATTAACTCGCTACTCAATCTATTCAATGACGTAGCATATCACTCACACATCAGTAACATCTCAATCTTTCAACCATTTTTTTCAAGTAATATATCAAGCATATTTGTTTTCTTTCTCATATGTTAACTGAAGATTCAAAAGGTGGACGAACCTGTAATTAGACTGTAACAGGGATGACCTAACTAGATCTTGAATGTTCCGAACCTAGGTTTAAACCTGCACAAGGTAGAAAACCGTTAGGCTCGTTATAGAGGAAGAGGTATAATCAAGCGCAACCACTTGTTGCAATACTTCAACAAGTTTACTCTATAACAACTTATATATTTTTTATACACCGGTCACCGGTATGCGTAAGCTTGTGCTAGCCACAAACATGAACATGTCTCATACTTCAGCTAAGGACGAACGAACCCACACAATTCAGCTATGTGACTTCACATGTTTGTAGCTTTGCATTAAGGGACGAACCCCCTTCTCCCCTTATAATGTGAGTGGCCTTTTTTTTAATCAAACTTTATATAATAAAAAAAATGAAGGGGGATTGGGGGAATTAAGGGAATACCATTTCCAAACTTTGAGGGAAGAATCCTGATCATGTGGCCTAGTGGTAAAAGGGTTGGTTCTCTCTTTGAGGGAGCCGGGTTCGATACCCACGGGAGGCATGAGATGGATACCCTCACCCTTGTGGTGGGGTAGGTGGTTGGGAAGTGATGGAGAGACCCTTGACCCTTGTGGTCATGGGTTCGACTCCTGATCCCTCCAGGTTTTACCGCTTCACTACCGTCGTGCCTTTGGGCGGGTTTGTGGGCTGGGTTTTCCCTGGAACAAGAGACGGGTGGGCCGAAGGGCTCTGTCCGTACGGACTAGAGGCCGTCTGGGGCCCCTTTCGGCCATTGGGGGCCGCGTACAGAGTACCCGGCAATACTTTAGTTGATCGTTCAAAAAAAAACTTTGAGGGAGGAAAATGAGGTGGCGCTGATGTGACATTTGGAGGAGTTGGTCTTCACACCATATAGTCTAAACAAACATAACAATGCAGTTTAAAAATGGACCAATAATGGCTTGCCACATTATCTATTCCAACAAAAGTGTTATGCAAGCCCCACTAGTGGGCACAATTACTTCCACTCACATATCTAGTACAATGAACATACAACGTATGTCCTCAAATGGGCACAAATGAACCAACTCCACCTATACAAGGAGTTCGGTTTTGATTAAAAGTAGTGTTGTCGGCTAGCACCTCATTGAACCGATTGCTTGTATGTGGATACCGTTAGGAGTCACCAACCATTGCCACCAATGATTCTTGCAAAGAGATTTTAGGTTAATAAGGTAGGCTTTATCATAAATTGTTGTATTTTCAAGTCTTACACTACAAAATAATTTTACAATGTACATACAAAGCCTAACATTCTAAATAGTTAAATATAAATCATAATTTTTGGTAATATCATTTTAACGTGTTTATTGTGTCTTATTATTCTTTAATACTGTCTATGAACCCTGCCTTTAATACGTCGTGTCATGTGTATTGTTGAATTACTTATATTCAGCCGCGTTAAATGTGTGTGGCATTTATGTTACTTGACTAGTTATAGTTAGGGGCTGTTTGGTTGATTAAGTGCTGAATCATTAAGATGTCTGAAAGGTTAGAGCCTCTGAATGGTTCAGCTATGTACCAAGTCTGAATGATTCAGCTCTTAATCATTCCATTCATAGCTTTTTTTAGGTTGAAACAAACAGTCTGAATGCTGAACCATTCAGAGCTGAATTATTCAGAGCCTCATTAAAAGGCTACCAAACATGCCCTTAATCATGTTAAACACACCTTGTTTTGTAACCCCTTTATTAAACGTGCATGTATTAGCGGTTTTTTTAAGATGACACATTTAACTAATAACAAGCATGTTAAGCGTATCTCATCAAAACAATTCTTTTAATTTCACACAACATATTTTGTCACCCCTAATAGGAAGGAATGAATATGGAGCTAGATAAGATTTTTATAAACCTTATACCTTGGTAATTTTTTCAAATTCTAACGTTCACATCTAAGACATCTAAAACCGAAGGAAGTGAGGCGGGGATTTGGGCTTGGGAACCCAATCCACCCAAGGAACACCACTTCTCATGGTGGATGGGTTTGGGGTGGCCCTAATGGCATGGGAAATAAGACGGGCGTGAGGGTACCAGTTGAAAGTAGGTGATTGGTTGGTTATTTAAAAAAAATTGACCGACCATTAATTAGTTGGTTATTTCAAAACCCAAACGGCCAAACCCTAAACTCAATCCTCTATACTCCTCTACTTTTTGAGACTTAAATTGAATGGCCTACTAATGTCACGTGTTAACTCATACTCGGCCGCTCTCCATAGTTTACAGATTAGGCATATTTTTTTTCCATTAAAAAGCCATTATTTCTAAATAAAATAAATATATTCAAGTACTTCTTTTTTTGTATGCCACCATTTATTCCCCAATGCCCCATCATATCATATGCCTCTTTATATTTGACTTCAAAATATATTCATACCATTTCACTCTCTTCAGTTCCTTCTCTCTCTACAAAACAGCATATGTGCCATTAATGGGAACCTTAAGATTATGGGACAATGTTCTTGAGTTAACAAAGAAGTCACAAGATAAGGGCAGTGATCCACTGTTATGGGCAATTCATCTTTCTTCCCAATTAACCTCTGCTGGTGTCTCTCTCCCTTCACCAGATTTAGCAAATCTTTTGGTCTCTCACATTTGTTGGGATAATAATAATCCCATTTCTTGGAAGTTTCTTGAAAAAGCTTTGATCTCCAACATAGTTCCTCCTTTGCTTGTTCTTGCTCTTCTCTCCACCAGGTTTCTTCATCTCAACTTTCCTTTCATTGGTATTTAGTTTGATGTTTTAAAGTCTTGATTGTTTATGTGAAAAAGATTCCATTTTTATTAATGGGGTTTTTAGTTTGATCTTTATAAGATTGTTGTTATGGGTTTCTTGATTGTTTATCTGAAAAAAGATTCAATTTTTATTAATGGGGTTTTTAGTTTGATCTTTATAAGATTGTTGTTATGTGTTTCTTGATTGTTTATGTGAAAAAAGGTTCCATTTTTATTAATGGGGTTTTTAGTTTGATCTTTATAAGATTGTTATTATATGTTTCTTGATTGTTTATGTGAAAAAAGATTCAATTTTTATTAATGGGGTTTTTAGTTTGATCTTTATAAGATTGTTATGTGTTTCTTGATTGTTTATGTGAAAAAAAAATCCATTTTTATTAATGGGGTTTTTAGTTTGATCTTTATAAGATTGTTATTATGTGTTTCTTGATTGTTTATGTGAAAAAAGATTCCATTTTTATTAATGGGGTTTTTAGTTTGATCTTTATAAGATTGTTATTATGTGTTTCTTGATTGTTTATGTGAAAAAAGATTCCATTTTTATTAATGGGGTTTTTAGTTTAATCTCTATAAGATTGCTGTTATGTGTTTCTTGATTGTTTATATGAAAAAAAAAAGATTCCATTTTTATTAATGGGTTTGTGTTGAAAAGATGATATTAGTGTTTGTGGTTCTTGGTTTCAAGAACTTTATTGTGCCCTTTTTTTGTTTCTTGGAGATCTTTACATGGGTTATGTGCTTGAACCTTAAAGTTGGACCCTTTACCATGATTTCTTGATTCTTAAGGTTGTTTGAGTTGTTGGAATTGAATTATGTGGGTCCCTCATGAAACAGTGTTCAAAAATACAAATTTTTATTTTTTGATTGAACCCTTTTATATGGGTTAGCAGCGCAGCTTGTTGCTTGTTTGCGTTTTGTTTCGATGTAATTTCCCTATGTTCTTTTATATCGGTTATTGAGATAATTTGAAGTCGAAACTGGTCTCATATCTTCTATGTGTTTCTTTTATTTGAAGAGTAGAATTTCCATTGACAATTTGCAGTTTCTCATTGTTATATTGGTTTGACTTCATATCCAGGGAATCTTAGTTAGGGATAAAACATCAAATAATATCATATTTTTAACCTTTTTTCTAGAGTCAAACTATATTTCTTTGCTGAATTATATTTTATACCTGATACCTAATTCAAATATTATAGAAGAGCAATCAAGTCACCTCACTAACAAACAATTAGGTTTGTGTGCTTATTTAAGACCGAACCAGCTTTGTTTTTTGTTACTCTTCAAATCAGAGTGTTGATGGTCATACATGTTACAAACACATTTCTTAAGTACAATGCATAAAAGTCAATAACATTCAAGAAACATGATTTCTAATTTGTATAAAATGATGTTAGAAGTACATAATCACCCTTGTTACATTAGTATTTCTTGGATCTTTTTCCTGACTTGTTATGATTTATGTCAAACAGGGTTATTCCAAAACGACATACCCAACCTGCGGCATTTCGGCTATATATGGAGCTCCTTAAAAGACATGCTTTTACGTTCAAATCGCATGTAGAATCTAGAAATTATGAAGTGTAAGCCTTCTTATGGTTTGTTTTTCTCTTATCTTATGAATTTTAAAACATTTTATATCAGATTTGTATTTGGTTTACCAACAAATACCAAAGTTTAACAAAACGGAAACGAGTCTCGAGGCGTTTTCCCTTCGCCTCATGAGGTGTAAGCCTCGAGGCGAACCAAGGCGCAGTCAAAAAATAAATATAAAAATTATGTGTCTATAAAAAATAAAATACTTGACCTAGAAAGTCTAAAACATAAAAAACACACAGCGAAAATAAAATAATTGACCCAAAAAGTCTAAAACACTAAAAAAACATCAAAAACACCCTAAACCACCTGAGGCGCACATTTTCTTAGCGCCTCAGCCCTTAGAGGCGTAAGTACAATCTGAACCCCATTAACTCATTAAGTGCGCCTCAGACTCGTTTTCTTAGAGTTTCGCCTTGAGGCGCACGTCGAGGCGCACGCCTCCACGTTGTTTTATACCATGACAAATACTATACAAAAAGGGTTGGTTGATAAAAGTTGCCTACTATTTTATGCAATTAGCACAAGTCTAATGCATATTGTAAAAGTTTAATGATTTTATATTGTTTCTTGTTGATGCAGGATCACGAATTCAATAGACAATGTTCTCCATCTTTCTCATATATTTGGCATCAAAGTCAACGATGCTGGTAGTTTATTACTCGAGTTCATAGTTTCAATTCTTTGGCAATTAGTAGAGGCGGCATTAGAAGATGAGGGGCTTCTAGAACTTACTGGAGAAAGAAAGTTTAAATGGAATGTATCTCAAGAAATGGAGATAGATGGTTGTGGAGGTTATGGTGGAAAGAGGAACGAATACCAGGAGATTTTGCAAAGTAGAAATACAGTTATGGCGGTTGAGCTGGTTGGGCTTTTCCTGCAAAACAAAGTAACTTCCAGGATTCTTTTTTTGGCACGCCGAAACATGTCAGAACTGAATTCCTTATCACCTGTTGTTTTCTGTGAAATTTAATACATAAACTTGATATTCGTAGATACATACATGCATGCATGTCACAACGAATGGGTTAGATATATGTCACAATTAATGGGTTAGATAATTGCTTATGATTTAAGAAATTTGCTATTAAAACATTCAAAAAAAAATAAATAAATAAATAAAAGAAAATTTGAAAAACAACATTTGAAATCCAAAATGTGTATACTTGAGTCATAGTTTCTCTAACGGGTCAAAGACTCAAATGGGCCGAATAAAAAAATAAGTCTAAAAGGAATGGGTTGAAACAGTGGCGCAGCTTCCTTGGGGTGGGACCCCCCCCCCCCCCCCCCCCCCCCCCCGAAATTTTCGCTCAGAAGTTCCGATTATATAGTATCCGTATCGAATTTTTTGGGTATATACGGTTACGACCCCCGTAACCGGTGACTTCCGACCCCCCGAGATTTTCGCTCAAGCTTCGCCACTGGGTTGAAAGTCATGTAAAGTATACTTTTATGCATGCAGTCTCCTAAATTGCTTTATTTAAAAAAAATGGATGTTGGTAGTATCTGTTACCAATGTTAAAAAGTATTATAAACATGTCCTTAGTAGTTCAAGTTGGAAATTAATTTGTGTTACAGTTAATAACTATTTTAAATTCTCATTCACTAGGTCCACACATTGGCGAACTTTAGTTCAGGATATAGAGGTCCTTGCTGTTAACTCTTCAGCATTGAGAAATTCAAAGATTATGACACCAGAAATCCTGCTTCAATTAATATCAGATGACCGTAAAACCGGTTTTGAAGAGAAAAAAGCAAATTATTTGCAAGAAATCCATACAGTCATGTCTTCATCTGCTGGCATTTCTCATAAAGTTAGTGGTTCTTCTCTATGGATTTCTATTGATCTTGCGCTTGAAGATGCAATGGATGGTTCACAAGTTGACACAACAAGCGCCATTGAGATCATCACACGTAACCGCCATACATACATATAATATATATTGTATTTTTCATGAATAAAATCTATATTTAATTAAGTTAAAGCTATGGTTCTCTTATTACAGGTCTTGTAAAAGCTCTTCAAGCCTTAAATGGCGCCAGTTGGCACGAGTGTTTTCTTGGTCTTTGGATGGCAGCGCTTCGTCTTGTTCAAAGGGTTGGGATTTCTTGTCAATTTAGCTAATAAATTATCATAAAACTACAAACTTGTTTTGTTTTTTAATCCATTTTATTTATAACAGCTCTGTTATTCATTTTCAGGAAAGAGATCCCATTGAGGGACCTATGCCTCGTTTGGATACTCGTTTATGCATGCTATTGTCTATTATACCTCTAGTGGTCTCTGATTTGATTGAGGACGAAGAAAGCGTGCCACAAAATAGTATATATTGCCATACAACACAAGACTGTAAAGAAAATCGCCTTAGGGATTTAATATCGAGCTTACAGATTTTGGGTGATTATCAGAGCTTGTTGACTCCGCCTAAGCCAGTTATCGTTGCTGCGAATCAGGCTGCTGCAAAAGCATTAATGTTTATTTCCGGAATTGATGTCGGTAATAGTGCATACTTTGACTTGGTCAACATGAAAGATATGGCAAACAATATCTGTAAGTAACATGCGTAATCAGAATAAAGAATTTTTGTATCCTAATGTTAAAAAGGTGAATGATTGTATGCGTTATGTTAATATGTTCGTAATTTGCAGCTGGAAACTTGCATCATTTGATCGTTGAGACTTGTATTGCAAGAAATCTGTTGGACACATCAGCGTACTTCTGGCCAGGTTATGTGACGGGTCATATTAACCAAATACCTCACGGCATGCCAGCTCAAGTCCCTGGCTGGTCAGCATTTATGAAAGGAGCACCGTTGACTCCAGCCATGATGAATGCTCTCGTTTCTGAACCTGCTTCAAGGTATAAATATAAAATTATTTAAACTGCTAGTTAATGGATTTCAAGATTTAATCAGCGAAAAAGCAACTGAATTTAAACTAATCGATTTGATGGAAGCTTAGCAGAGCTTGAGAAGGTGTTTGAGATTGCAGTTAAGGGATCCGATGATGAGAAAATCGCAGCTGCTACAATTCTCTGTGGCGCTTCTTTGATCCGAGGTTGGAATGTCCAGGTACATACTCATAGTCGAACGCGTTTTGATACTTCTTTTTTTTTCCTCCTATAAAATGGCTATTTTCAACCCGAGCCCATTTTGAACTGAATTGAATTTATAGCTTTTTAAACGGTCCGCTTTGACCGGGACACATTTTTCTCGAAACCCGATTGTCCCGAACCTGTTTTGGGCCATTTCCCGGCCGCACCAACCGCCCATTTATATGCATTTTTTATTCATAATCCAGTAGAAAGATTGAACGGTGGGGATCGACTAAATTATTTCATGGTGATTGCAGGAGCATAGTGTTTATTTCATCACCCGATTATTATCACCTCCACCGCCTGCAAATTATTCTGGGAATGACAGCCATCTTATAGCGTATGCTCCCATGTTGAATGTTCTTCTTGTTGGTATAGCACCTATCGACTGTGTTCAGATCTTCTCTCTACATGGGCTCGTAAGTTCATACCTGATGAATGGGTCAAAGCTGAAACAGTCAAACGGGTCAAGTTGGTTACTTGAACTCATTTTACATTCGGGTTTTGCAGGTTCCACAGCTTGCAGGTTCGTTGATGCCGATTTGTGAAGTATTTGGATCGTGTGTACCAAATGTATCATGGACTCTCACAACAGGAGAAGAAATGTCTGCACATGCTGTGTTTTCAAACGCGTTTGCGCTTCTTCTAAAGCTGTGGAGGTTCAATCACCCGCCTCTTGAATATGGAGTTGGTGACGTTCCTCCGGTGGGAGCGCAACTTACTCCTGAATACATTCTGTTGATGCGAAATTCCCAGTTAGTTTCTTCAGGTGGCGTATACGAGGACCGGAACAGAAGGAGACTATCAGCGGTAGCAAAAACATCGTGTCCGGATCCCATATTCTTGGATTCATTCCCAAACTAAAAGCGTGGTACCGCCAACACCAAGCATGTTTAGTTTCTACCCTTTCTGGTCTTGGTCATTCACCTGTTCATCAGATTGTTGATAGCCTCCTAAACATGATGTTTAGAAAGATAAACAGAAATCAACCGTCGGATTTCGTATCGGAAAGTAGTAGTTCGTCTGGACTCGGAAGCGAAGACGCGTCTTTACGACCTAAACTACCTGCTTGGGACATTCTTGAAGCTGTTCCTTTTGTCGTTGATGCCGCTCTCACTGCATGCACCCATGGCATATTATCTCCTCGTGAATTGTGTACAGGTCAGTCGAAGACTCGAAGTATTAGACTGTGTGTCCATATATTATTATCTCCAACTTTAGTGTTAATATGATCTTGTGTTTTTGCAGGGCTTAAAGGTTTGGCAGACTTTCTTCCTGCATCTTTGGCGATCATTGTGAGTTACTTCTCGGCTGAAGTGTCTCGTGGTGTCTGGAAACCAGTATCCATGAACGGAACCGATTGGCCAAGTCCGGCTGCAAATCTTTCTAATGTTGAAGAACATATCAAGAACATTCTAGCTGCCACTAACGTCAATGTTCCACGCCTGTTTGCAGGTTCGAGCTTTAAAATTAATCAATTTGGAGAGATCTTAGAGGGTGTTTGGGATTGCGTTTTGAAAATGCAGATAATTAGCTTTTAGTGTTTGGATTGCGTTTTGCAAACGCAGATAATCAGTTTTTTAGGCTACCAAAACGCAATAATTTATAAGCAGCTCCACCCTGTTTTTCCAAAACGCATAATCTGTTTTGAATGATCAATCCCAAACACCTCCTTAATGTTTTGACTTTTTTCAGCTGACAGTAAAAGCTTTTGACTTTCTTCTTGCAGGGATAAGTTCACCATTTACTCTTCCATTGCCGCTGGCTGCGTTCTGAGCCTCACCATAACCTACAAACTTGATACAGCATCACAACGGTTTCTCATCTCGCGGGTCCGCACTCGAGTCACTTGCAGCCGGTTGCCCATGGCCATGTACTCCGATCGTGGCTTCTTTATGGACCCAAAAAGCGAAAAAATGGACTGATTTTCTTGTATTTTCATCTTCCCCGCACGGTTTTCCTGCATGATAACCATGCAGTCGCCCAGCTTCTTAAAAGTTGCTTCACTGTCACGCTCGGGTTAAACAATTCTCTTGTGTCAACCCACGGTGGCGTTGGAGCACTTCTCGGGCATGGGTTTGGGTCCAATTTGTACGGGGAGATGTCTCCCGTTGCACCAGGGTTTCTGTATTTACGCGTTTATCGTTCCATTAGAGATATAATGTTCCTCAGAGAAGATATTATTTCCATACTACTGCAATGTGTGAAAGATATAGCTTCTAATGGTAAAACTCCTAAAGGAAAGCATGAAACAAAGTACGGACAAGTTTCGGTTGCTGCTAGTTTGACCAAGGTCAAACTAGCAGCCCAGTTAGGTGCATCGATTTTATGGATATCCGGCGGTCAAGGTTTAGTTCAGTCGTTAATAAACGAGACGTTACCGTCTTGGTTTATATCCGCTCACCAAGAGGAAACCGGTGGAGCGGTTTCAATGTTATCCGGGTATGCTCTCGGGTATTTTACTGTGTTTTGCGGTGCATTTGCTTGGGGTGTCGACTCGTCCATGTCAGCATCAAAGTGGCGGCCTAGGTTTCTGGGGTCCCACATGGAGTTTTTAGCAGGTGCACTTAACGGGAAGATAACGCTTGGGTGTGATCCGATAACTTGGCGTTCTTACGTGACGGGTTTTGTGAATTCGATGGCGGGTTGTTTGCCGAACTGGGTGGCGGAAGTTGATATAGAGGTATTGAAGAGAGTGAGTAAAGGGTTGGTGCATTGGAATGAGGAAGAACTTGCAGTTAAGTTATTGGAATCTGGCGGTGTTGGTACAATGGGTGCAGCTGCTGAACTTATTTGTCAAGGTGATTCATAGTCTCGTGTGCGGTTCTTCATTCGGTGTACAGAATCAGCTTCGGTGTATCGACCGTTTTAGATTTAGCTGTACATTACTTCCTATGAGTGTGATCAAAGAAGTCTTGAAACTGAACTGTTACATTGAACCTGTTTATTTGGAAACTGACGGCGAAAAATGCACGTTTTATGGGTGGTAGTTTTTGTGCAATCTTCTGGACGCAGGTTCGCCTATTGAATGTAAAAAAACACAGTTTAGAAGGTTTTATGGATCTCAACACGTTTGACCCGTTTCCTTTTTTAGTTAAAAATCCATTTCACCTGTTAAAAATGCCACATAAGCCATATCGACCATATCGCCACATGTCTTAAAAATCACATGCTTCTGACTCAGTGAGGTGCAGGTGAGCCTGTGAGGCGTGCGAGGTTTACATAAAATGGTCTTGAGTCTCGGTCTGAGGCGCGCCTCTTGTACGTGGAAAGGTTTTGTGCACAAGTTCATATAGCTTTTTAGGTTGTACATATAGGTTATTCATATATTAAACCATAGTTAGAGTTAATTTATATTTATGCTAGAAATCTATGAGAAAATTTAAAATATATTATATAAACGTCTTGTGCCACGCGTACAAAAAGTGGTGCCTTTGAAGCTTCAATAATATGTTTATAATGTTTGTATAAATAAATTATGCTTCTGATTATCTAATTAACTTGTGTCTTAGATAATGAAGACATCCTTGTTGAATGCATCATGAAGTATTTGTTTTTTTTTCTATGATTTCCCTTTGGTGAGATTAATTATTAAATCCATGACTGAGAAAATTACATCAAGATAGCGGGTAGACGGACAACAAGCTGCGTCGCCACCCCTTTCTGAATGACATATTTCAACAGCCATCCGCATTGATTTGGGATATTTTGACTTTGACTCTCTTTCAAGACCATCATCAGAGGAAGGTGTATCCACTTGTGATATTTGCAGAAACAGCAGGCCTCTAGTTTTAAAATGAGAGTTATGTTAACTTTTATAGGCAGGTTTGACCCATTTACTTATGAGCGACGTTCATGTTATGTTGAACAAAATTATGACAAAAAAGTTAACTGGACTTACGTTTCCAAAAGTAAAATGTTTTCATGCATAAAACCTTTGAAATCATTTTTTATCTAAAAAATTCGATTTTGATTGATGTTATGTAAAAATTTCGATCATGTTTGACACACGTCAACCCAACGTATTAGAAGTTATCTGCTTTGACATGTTACCAGTTACCCACCGCCTTCCCAACCCGTGCGTTTTGCAAACTCTAGTTTTGGGGAAAACTTTTTTTACCTATCCGACTCATTTGAAATTAGACATAACCCAAATTGACCCATTCATCAGTAAATAGGTTGAAAACTTAGACACAGCTTACACTAGATGTGCATATGGTTATCATCTCTCTGTACTATTTTAATGACTAATACACACACAAGCACATAGGGATAATGCCATATGGATTCAAACAAATGCCCATGTGTTGACTTGTGACTAGAACACATGGATAATGCATGAGTTTACTAATTAATAATATAACATGCCATGTGATGCATAATGCATATAAAAAATGTTTACTTGTCACAAATCACTCACTCAACTACAAGTCTAGAACACATACAGCTCATATGCTAAATAATACACATCCAAAAAGGTTCTAAAAAGAAATAAAAAAAAAAACTTAAATGTCTCCTGTCCATAATTTTCTTGGACCATCAATTTTGTTACATATCCAGAAAAATAAAGAGGGAGGATAATATTTAAATCATCATCATACTCAGTTAGTCCCACCAATAGCAAAAGCTAAGATAGGGTCTGAGGAGGGTAAGATGTAGACAGCGTTACCTCTACCCCGTAAGAATAGAGAGTCTGCTTTCAGTAAGACCCCCAGCTTGATAGTGGTTTTGTATCAAGCCTTGGGCATAAGGCACATAACACTTAGCAATAGGGACAATCCCGATTGGTGCATGTACTCCCCTTGTCTTTTGGCTATCAACACACCACATGATGCATGATTAACCGTCCGTCATTTTTAACGTTATTTTCACGAAATTAGTAAAATAACGTTAAAATTAGTGCAACTTTACTTTTGCCCCCCCCCGCGCGCGCGCGCGCGCGATGGCCATACATATATACATTATATGCGTACAGCCGTAAGCGGGGCCAGAGGATAATATTTAAAGTGAATGATTATTGACAAAATGTGCGTATTAATAGTTTAATACATGCATTAATCATGTTACATACATAAATTAAGAGACAATGAAGATCAAGGTGATATCATAAACTTTCTTCTTTACAAATCTGAAAAATCATGATACAAAAAGTATATTCTTTTCTTGTTATCTACTCTTGTGATGTAGTGAATATATTATCATGTATGCATGTATGTTACAAGGTCCTAACTTTCTTCTTGGGTTAATTAACCATGGTTTTCTTTTTTATGATGACCTAGTGATTCGTTAAGTCAAGTGAACGAACATGACTGTTGTAAAGCCAGTGAGCCATGGTACGCGCATGACTCGAGTCTATTTTGATAGTGAAAGACTGGTCTAATATGTTATGTTTGTTATGTCAGATTTACCACTTTAACCCCACTACCCTTTTCATCTGCAAACTTGGAATGTAAGATTTGCTTTATGCCTTATTTACTCTTTTATGTCTTTTTCACTTTGCCTACCTTTTGGTTATATGTCCATCCTTGTCTCAAGGTTTGGTTAAAGTTCATCAAGTGAAAGGAGTGTAGCTCCTGCGGCTTTCCGCCTTTTGCTTTTACACTTAACACCCCCCGGGTTCTTTTATTAACACTTTGACCCCCTAGATTTACATTTCGAAAGATCAGGGGTCAAAGATAATGTTTTAGAAACCACAAGGGGCTAGATGTAAATCGCTTTGGGCCTCGTGCTTAATTTGGCACGAAATCTCACTTTCCCATTCACACTTGGCTCCGTAAAGTTCTTTATGAACTCCTAAACTCTGAACGTTAAACCCTAACAGCTAAAGTTTGGCCTTCACGACGCTTTCATGTGACAAAATGGGGTAGTTGGGTAATGGCCAAAACAAGTTTTCCTAACACGTGTCGGGTCGGGTCAGTTGCCCTACAATCATTTTGTCCATTTTTACATATTATACATTTGTATGTGATTACAAATACCAAAGAAGAGGCTATAGGCACTAACTTACAAGATGCTCAACTAGTTTTGACCCGTCTCTTATTCGTCTGTAACTCTTATTTTTGTCTTGACCCGTCACTGATAAACGATAGCCAAAATCGGCCCATTCAAAAACTCACACATATGTTAAGTTCATATCAAGAAGAAAACATTATCTTATAAAACATAATTTAAAAAAAAAAAAAGGAGTGGCTAGCTAGTTTTAGAGGTAAATGAAGGGAGAATATTTGACATGGAAGTTAGCACTGGGAGAGAGACAAAGGATGAGAGCATCTGCAGAGCTTTTTACAGAGATGTGAGGACACAACAAAATACAAAAATGGTACAGTAATAATATTGACTTTCTTGTATCTTTCTGAGCTTGGTTAAACTTGTACATATTATTATTATTATTATTGTTATTCTATAGATAGGGGACCATGTAACTTCTTGTGCACCTGTCTCATTCTTGCCTCATGCATTTCTAGATTAACACTTTTTACTACAAAGAAAAGGTTCTCTTTCTGATTCTTCAATTATTTTTTGCCCGAAAACGAACAAATGCGAAGCAATTATGGTATAACGTTGTGTAAAATGTGCGGTGAGAGTTGTGTCGTACATGCTCCATTATTCAAGGGCGATGGGGGTAACGTTTCTTTTCCAAAGAAGTCGATGTAGTCATGTATGACGTGTGTAGGATGCATTAGATGTTTGTATTGATTTAGAATGACTGAAGTTGGTGAATTTGTGCTGGTGTACCGACTAAACTATAATTACAACTTATACAGAACTAATGCCTGGTCAGCTGGTCTTGAACTAGAGACGTTATAAACATGTACTATATTGAAAGTTTATTTTTTTTTTTAAATTTGTATAGTGTATTAAATTTTCTATAAATTTTATCCAATTAAATCTATATGATGTGCACACTATTAAATATTATCTTCTGAATTTGTGTTGGGGGAGAGGATTGAAGTTGCATATGATGGTTATGAGAGTTCCAAAGGCTACATGTGATGTACATGTGATACCCTACAATATAAATAGCAATGGCTTTAATTGCATTTACCTATCATATTCACTTATGTATTGTTATCATGCCTTTGGCTTTTTACAAATTAAATATCATAGATGAAGAAAAATAGTGTAATTTTGAGTGTGCTTCAAGACTTGTTCCATACAATCATTCCATTGGGTCTTTTATGATATCAAATTTCTATTATCCATGGTTTTTATATTTTATTTTTCTAGTAACATATCCATTACGGTCCTGTTTTAAAGGTGTCCAAGCTGGTCAGGATAAGAATTATTGCTAACCTCGTCATGAGGTTGGGGTTAAACAAGATGTGACCCTATTGTCCTATGTCTTGCCACAATGTGGAACATGTTGGCTAATAATAGTGCTTATATAGTCGGCGACTTGGGTTGGCACTTTGGTCGACATGTTCGGGTACATAGGCCATCAAGTCCTCCATGTTAATCATAATTCATAACCTGATTTTATCATAAAACTTGGACTAGTGGTTCGTTTAAGTGTGTTTTGTTGTGTCATTTATGAATAGTGTTTGTAAATTTGATAATTTGTTTTTCCTTTTTTTTAAGTTGTTCTAGATTTACAACAAAATTTTAGTTAATTATAATATTGTTGTAAATCAAGAACTAAATAAATTAATAAAGACTTTAAAACTTCTATACAAATATGGATCTTTGTCAATAAAGAGCGGCGTGGTGGCGCACTTATTAGTCAAGAAATCATTAGGTTAGAATACTCTCAACCCCCATTCAAAAAAAAAAAAAAAAAAAAAAAAAAAAAAAAAAAAAAAAACCTCTCAACCTTTAAAGAAAGAAAACAACAAAAAGGGAGAGAGATGGATAGAGTTCAACGCATGTAATATGTGTGTTCTAGATTATTAAGTTAGATTTTGCTCTATAGTCCACAAAACATAAACATCATCATTATCATTAAGATTATAAGTATTAAACCATGCTATAAGTATAAACTAACCATCTTCACTTATATCATTCGTGTTAGGTATCAGTCGGCGCAGCGGAATCAAACACACAAACGGCACACACGATTATCACGCGATGAACATAAAATAATAAACACGACACAAGAATTTTACGTGGTTCGGTCCCAGTGGGGGACCTACGTCCACGGGCTGCAACTAGGTTATTTCATTAAGCTCAAGGCACACAAGATTACAATACATGACTAGGGTATATATAGAGAACAATTAGGTTAAACAACTTAGGGACCAAGAAAACTAAACTGGGCCTGGCCTATGTCTTCTAATGTCAACCTTAAAAGCCCAATAACCAAGGACTTCACAAACCCAACAATCTCCCACTTGAAGGCCTTGCGAGGAACTCCAGCTTGCCAACAAGTAAACAACAACCCAATCATCTAGTACTCAGTAATCTCTAAAGACACAGGAACAGAAGTCTTCCAGGTCCAGCTCCCAAAGAACAAACCAAACTCCAAACCTGTCCATGTATCCACCTAGCTGCAGCGGCCCTTCTCATCAGTAATCATTGAAGCTCCCAACAACTCCAATATGGTCATCAAAGACCCAGACATGGCAAAACCAGCCATGGACACATCCTCAATCTCAACTGGCCCCCACTTACTCAAATCGCCAGCTCCAAAGACTCCAGAGGAAAAAACACTCTCCACTAACAGCAACCTCCCAGGAGAGATTTCATTCGGATCCTTGGTCTTCCAAACCTAACGTCGATTTACAGACTGTGTCAGAACACCCCATGTGCTCCCACTGTTACAAAAATCCCATCCATGCTCAGACCTCCGAATACACTCAAGCGGATTACCTGGAGTCCCAGAGTCCTTTGCTGTAAACTAGACTCGTTTAACTCTCGAATCAGCGAGCCAAGACTTTACTACACAGAAGTTGGTTCTCTTCTTCCGGTTGCGCAGCAATCTGCACACTTCAAAAGTCTTCAACCATAGATTCACTAATGCTTCATTGAAGTAGGTAACAAGAAATGAAGCCAAATAGAATCTCGAACCCAAGAGTCTCACTACCTTCCACTGAGTCCCAATGTATCAAACCCCGACACATTCTCAGAAGTAGAATTTCCTATCTATGACATCGACTCTAAAAAATGTCCACACCTCCATGCAGCCCCAACAAGTCAACTACGCCCAGCTCCCACTGTCCCTATTATCCCAACCCATGCCAAACCGACACTCATGAGTCGAACCTCCACTCGTACTTCCCCAGCAAAAAACTTCACCCAGTACCAGTACAAAGATCCCCTCAAATGTCAAATCACTGATCACCACCGAACAAGAATTAACATCACAGTTCCAGATCAGCTAACAGGCAAATGGTTATAACAGCAGTCGAGCTTTCATGGAAAGCAAGCGGTACCAAGGGTTCTATGATCGTACACACGACCAGTTAACGCAAACCCTAACCGAAAGATCATCCAACTAGCAATAGTTCACATGACTTGATATTAACCTTTTTTTTTTTCACTTATGTCGTCACCAGCACGCCCGAGCAGCAATACCTTAAACCCAAAGCATTCCAAACCAGCTGGTTCCATTTTCTATAGGTTTTACCATCGTTAAGTACCACATCCAAGTTCCCTTGACAAACCGATCAACCGACACTCAAAACCGTCTAACATTCCGAATATTACCATCCCGTCTTCAGTTACAACAATAACAAACGAGAACAAATCGGAAACAGTGAACAAACACAACAATGGCACGAGCCCGAACCTGACGACTGTTCTACTGAACACTGTCAATCAAACCAATTTGCTCCTACAAATAACCATGTAGACAAATCTGACCCTACCCAACTGTTATCACAAACCCGGTTATATAATCACAGTTGATAACAATAATTGTCAAACCCCGAACTTTGAAAACAAATCCTACTTAGCCCGCAACCCAAACTCGATCAACGACTGAATAGACATAGTCAGCGGCTCCAATCGAATTCAACAAACTAAACTTACGGCTCAAGGATTAAATTAAATCGGTACTCACCTTCCTCGGATCACGAACATCCAGCCATAAAACCAAGTTCTCATTGACAATCCGATCCGATCAAACCTCCACCGCAATCGTTCGTGCAAATCTCAGGGTCTTAACGAGCCAAAGCTCTGATACCACTTGTTAGGTATCAGTCGGCGCAGCGGAATCAAACACACAAACGGCACACACGATTATCACGCGATGAACATAAAATAATAAACACGACACAAGAATTTTACGTGGTTCGGTCCCAGTGGGGGACCTACGTCCACGGGCTGCAACTAGGTTATTTCATTAAGCTCAAGGCACACAAGATTACAATACATGACTAGGGTATATATAGAGAACAATTAGGTTAAACAACTTAGGGACCAAGAAAACTTAGGGACCAAGAAAACTAAACTGGGCCTGGCCTATGTCTTCTAATGTCAACCTTAAAAGCCCAATAACCAAGGACTTCACAAACCCAACAATTCGCATTTGGGAATTGGGGCTAATGTTGGATATTGGATATCCGATAAACGATTAAACAACGTTGCTAACAAAACACAATCCAACGAGTTATACTTTGGTTCGCAGTGACTCGCAGAGCCCTAAGAATCAAGGGTTTGTGTTTAGCAGGATAGGCTTTGCGATTCAAAAGGGGATAGCGGCGCAGCTTATTGTCCGCTTACCCACCATCTAAATGTAACTTGTTTTGTCTTGGTATGAAATAAAAAGTCAATATTTAATAAAAAAAAATATCTAAATAATTATTTGTGAAATGATTATTATTTATGAAATGGTTAATAGATAAAGGTGGGTTATTATTTAAACTAGGTGGATTCGCCTACGCTTCGCGGCGGGAATTCGATCGGTAATGGTTCGGTTCGACACGTTGAGGTACTTTGGTAAAATTAAAAAACCCAAATAAAAAATCAATCTACTATACATTTGCTTGTCTAAACCTCTGGATTTGAACCCATGACATCACCTTAGGAGGATGCGCTTTCAACCACCACAATACAACGGAAATTAAAAAAGAATATATTTATTATAACAAAAAAAATTTAAAGAAAATAAAAAACAACAACAAAATCCCATTTGCCTCAATACTGATTCGAACTAGTGACCTCAACTTTGCGGAAATCGCTTCCTACCACTACACAGTTGTTTTACTTTGAAACTAATGACAAGAGTTTGATCAGAAATGTTACATTTTATTACAATACAACTCAGTATAGAAATCGAAAAAATATGCCAAAAACAAAGTTGCGATATACTAAGAAGGTTGTCATTTATAAAAAAATATCAAATCGTAGAAACTAAAAGAGAAAAACAAAAAAGATACTAAAAGATTATTCTAAAAATATCAAAAAAAAAAAAAAAAAAAACTAAAACAATAAACAAAATTTGAAATTAAACAAATTATAAGTTAGAAATAAAAAGAAAGAAAAAATAATTTATTATTGTAATAATATTAGTAACATTCGTCACGTGTTGTAGTGGATACTTTCCGGTTGTCACGGAAAGTAACTACCAACTTTCATATTGAAATTCAATTACTTCACATACAAATATGTTAAACACAAATTTCATACATATACATCTCATACAAACACGTTAAACACAAAATTTCTACATATATCATTGTAATATATCATCTCCAAACAATTGTTACTGATTGTAGCTCGAACTACCATAAAACACATATAGGTGAAACTCGGTTACATGATTCGACCGTATTTGTGCATGTCCAACATATTCTTCTAATGTAGACCTCATGTCTTTAGTTAAGTTACATAGCTCGGTTGTCACATATGCTTCACTTGGATTATAGTTGTTTATCACTGTTGATCTTGCGTTTTGAACACCATAAATCACGAACACCATAACATACACGCGTGAATTTTTCAACAAGCGAGCCCACGCTACCATGCTCGTGTGGGTTAGCGAAGGAAACCAGCCATTGGAGACGACCTTTGGGGCTGGCGGTTTATTTTTAGAGACTTTGAACCATTTTTAGAAACCTACATTATTATTTTCAAAATTTCACTCACTCTCTACACATAAAAATGGAATTGAATGACTTTTTTTCGCCCGACTCTTCGAACGAAGACGATTTGATGATGGAAGTGGGCAGGGTAACGGTTGACTACTTGATTGCCCGGTCTCGAAGGCAAAGGCAACCCCTGCTAACGAGACAACCACATCTTATTTGTGATAGAGAGGGAGCAAACGAAACTTTGATACAACATTACTTTAGCCGTGATCGTCTCTACAATAAAGAACATTTTAGGCGACATTTTCGAATGAGTAAGCAACTATTTATGCGTCTATCAAATAATTTGATAGAGCGATATCCTTTTTTTTCAACAAAGAGAAGATACAAGGGGGCGACTAGGATTCACCTTTGTACAAAAATGTACAACCGCTCTTTGACAACTGCCATATGGACTTTCGTGAGACGCAATGGATGAATATATAGCAATGTACGAAAAAGTTGCGCGTGAGTTTTTTCATTTTTTTCAAGGTGTATATATATATATATATATTACTTATTTTCATATATTGTTTAAACTTGTATCCTCAACATCATTTAAACTATATATCTTTTTGTAGGGATCATATCTATTTACTCACGAAGATATTTGCTAAACCAACATTGTTTAATATCCAACGCAGATACGAGGTGCATGGTGAAAAACATGGGTTTCCCGGAATGCTCGGTAGTCTTGACGTACTGTACGCATGTTGGTTGGGCTATGTTTCCTACGGCTTGCTGAGGTCAGTTTCATCGAGGTGATCACCCTGGCCCGAGTATTATACTTGAAGTGGTGGCGTCGCATGATCTTTGGTTTTGGCATGCGTTTTTTGGAGTTGTTGGGTTAAATAACGACCTAAATGTTATCGACCAATCACCTATATTCGAAGACCTCATCAACGGGGTTGAGCCCACCCAATCGTTTTATGTTAATAACGTAAATTTCAAGTACGGCTACTACTTGGTCGATGGTATTTACAATGAATAGCCAACACTTGTTCAAGACAAACACAAGTACCTTACAAAGAAACAATATTCGGAAAGAAAAGATATTGAAATAGCGTTTGCCGTTCTTAAAAAAAGATTTCAGTTGATTGTCAACCCACTAAGGTTTTGGACATGAGAGAAAATAATGAACGTCGTCTACACTTGTGTCATTCTACATAACATGATATTGGAAGACCAAGGCTTGGCTATTTGTCAAAATTACCAACGTGATGTCCCACGTGCTGAATCGACAATCACTAATCTTTAAAAACAACATTCGCCATGAATTGGTTGACCATTTATGGGCTAGACGTCCCAATGATCTTGTATTAGATTAGTTTTATTTGTTATAGTTTGTATTCTTATTAATATTAGTCTAACATTTTCTATTAATTTTACCTTTGTATTAATATTACATTATACAAATTTAGAAAGCATAAAAAAAAAAAAAAAAAAAAACTAGATAAAGACATTGCTCACCTTGAGCCGCAACATTGTCAAATAAGTAAGTTGCAGCTTTATCACACAGGCAAGTCAACTCCCAGTTGGCACAATATTAAAGTATAAAATTTGTGCTAATTAACATTGAGCCAAAACACACTAAGACTATGTGTTGTGGCTCAAGGTGAGCCACAACTTTATTCTCTAATATTATGTCATGTAAGCGTTGCCATGGCAGTGTGATAAAACTGTAGCTCACTCACTTGATCCTGTCGTGGCTCAATGTGAACAATGGCTTTATCCAGTTTTTTTAAACATTATTATTTAAAATGTGATATAATATATAAAATTGAAAGACAAATTAAATAATAAACATAAAATATTAATTAATAAAAAATATTACATACACATAAATAATAATAAAAAAACATAAAAAACTACTAAACTAGTTGTTGTTTTGCTCATCTTTGAATTCCTTTGCGATACACTCATGTTCTCGTTCAAGTATCGTTCGACGAGGCATTGGGAGGTTGCTAAAGTCCTTCGTTAGAAAGTCTATGTTCCTCAATCTTATTTTAGACGCCTTTGCTTGCGCCGTCATCTCCATGGTACTTCTTATTCCGCTAATCTCCGTCGAGAATTCGATATCGGCCGGCTTCATTAGCAACTTGTTTTTCCCCCTGTCCCCTCCAAGTGGTCTACATGGAGACGAGGTAACACCCTCCTCAACGTTTAGGTCAATCCCCACGTGAGCATCCGAGTTTGTAGAGGAGATGAACCCACCCAAATAAGTAGTTTTTGTCTGCTTTGATGAGCTTCTTTCGCTCATTTCTTCAACCGTAATTAGCTCGACCCATTTGGAGCAATTACAAAGAATTCTCTACAAGTAGTCCTCATCCCACGTTTTCGTGGTCTTGTACTTGCGAAAAACCTCATCCTACCACTCATCGCAAGTAAACTTGTAGATATCAAGATTGCTACTACCACTTGCTCTCATTCGATTAGCATTCCTGTTATGAATGTTTGTAAATAAGCCCACGTATTTTTGAATTTCGGCCCACCGGCCGGAAATCATATCAGGGGAACGACTTTGACTCCCCACTTCTTTGTAGAAAATTTCACTGATTCTTTTCCAAAAAACTTTCGCCCGTTTATAGTAGGCTAGAAAAATAATAACAAAAAAAATTAAAAAAAAAACTCTTTAATTAACAAAATAAATATATATGTAAAAAAAATATACCGGCTTGTGGATCTTCAGGAACCTCAACCCACGCACGACACAATTCTCATCTTTTGTCCACAATGTCGCTTGCCGTTTTGGACGTGTTTTTTGTTCGGGCGGTTCGCCACCTCTACTACCACCTCTCGCCGTGCCACCTCTCCGGGCCTTTTTTTGCCCTCGCTTTTTTGGGGCTACATCTTGTGGTTGCGTATCCAAAATAACAAAATACGAAGACTTGGGTGGCATTTGGCTAAGGTTTTCTTCAATTTCGGTGTTCGTGTCAAACCCGTCTTCCGTAATAAACTCGAGCATCGGCGTGTAACATCCTTTCCACTGCGTTTGATCCATTTCGGTTTTTAGTTTGAAGGTTTGAAAATTTGTATAGTTTGTGATTTTGATTGATTTTGGTGTAAAGGATTAAAAAATGGTTTTTTTCTTTTACAAAATCCTAAAACTAGCAGTTGTCAACAGCTAGTTGTCAGCCAATGGTCATATTTTGCTCGCTAGTCCACGCGAGCCTGATAGTGTGGGCTCACTCACGCCAACAGGGGCGGAGTATTGTTGGGGCCAGGGGTGGCCCTGGCCCCTCCTGTTTTTTGGCGCAGTAGTGGAAATTTGCAATTTTCATATGTAAATTGAGTCCGGGTTGAGTCCGGCCCCCGCCGATTTTCCATTACCAATAAAAAAAATTGAGTTCGGCCCCCGCCGATTCTGAAACCAAGCTTCGCCACTGCACGCCAACATTCACTGACTTCTGTTGTGGTGCTCACGAGCCACGTGAATTAGCTGATGACTCGCGCCTGCTCACTCGCGGCCCACAACACATAAGTCTAGAGGTAAAACCAACCGTATCCCTACTCACATTCTAAAATAACGTTTATTTGGGCAACACAACATTCTAAAATAACGTTTATTTGGACAACATGATTAAAAAGACTGACAAATACCTAGTCCCCGATATGATGGTGAAAAGCCAAGTGTGGTCGATACTACTGTTCTCTCTCGTCTCAAAAAAGTTAGTACCTCGTGCATACTTTGAGATAATTATTTTATTAGTTCCGAGCATCTACTCTAAAATATATAATTACGAACGTTGTATTAATAACTGCTTCAAAAAATATTTAGTTATGAATTACAGTTATTTACTTGTAAAACATACACAAAAAAAAAAAAAAAAAAAAAAAAAAAAAAAAAAAAACTAATGTAGCGTTCGTTTCAAGGAATGAAATGAAATTCGAATGTATATTCGACTTATAATGTTGTTCATTGTAACAAAAGATGAAAATTTTAATTGAACACCATACGAAAGGGAATCCGCATTTCGATTCCATTGAGTTCCAGTTTATCAATCGTACACATTTAAATTCTAAATCAAATTATAATTCTTGCATGAATTTCTATTTCAATTTTATTGTAATTTATAAAACAAGCGCTACCTAAGTTTATTTCTTTTGACATGATAATTTATTTAATACAATCTAGGTGCAACTAATGGAATAACATCAACCTCGATAAATATCACATGCATAAGGCGACGAGTCAAATGTTACGGTTGTAAATTATAAAAAAATAAATAGTGAGTAAAAACAAATAAATTATTAGTAAAATGTCTTGTCCATGGACAAAATAAACACTTATTTACTGGCCACTGGGGTCGATCGACCTAATTATTGGTTTTCCCAATAAAGGATTGGGACCCATTGTTTGCTTTTTTATATATAAAAATATATGCTAGGTTTATTTTATGTAAGAATATTTTTTTTTGTTTATTTTCAAATTCTTCCATTATTATTTAACAGAATGTTCCCAATTATCTTTGAAGATATTAACTGTGATTTGTCAATATGTATATCTTTTTATAATAAATATGTCAACCGGTCAAATATAGAAGATTTTCAAAGGGGTGCAGAAGAAAACTTCATGTTGATTTGATTGATACTTAGAACTAAATGATTGTATACATGGAATTGTCAAGGGCTATGCATAGGCTGTTTACAGTGAGCAGAACTTTACCTGGCTTGTTTATAAACCGAACAAAGTTCAGCTCGTTTACAACTGAGTCGAAAATCTAGCGAGCATTTTTCAAGCGTAATTTTTTCCATGCAAGCGTCGAGCGACAAACGAGCGGAGAGTAATTTGGACAACCATAAAATTGGAATGTTTCTTTCGATGTTTTCATTGTCGGGTGACAATTAAGGTCGAATTGTGCAATGATCACACTAATATTGAGGTCCGAGTGTCCAAGGAGGATGCTTAGGTTGTCGCCGGTGAGGTGATGAACAAACCGCAGAGAACAATTGCCGCATTGTGGCGTAGGGTTATATCAAGAATCGATTAGCAACAGACGACTTATAACATAAAGAAGTTAAGACTGTCACTTCACTAATTGGGGGTTTTACTATTAAACTTTGTGTTAAGTTTTTTATTGTGTTAATTGGACAAGATTTATTTTATTTGTATATATTGGATTAAACCCTATTGAATGATATATATAAAGCTATAAATATTACTCTAATATGTGTGTATATATATATAATTATATATAAAAAATAAATAAAAAGTAATTCGAACTGAACCGAGCGGACTTTTGTTCGTGCTTGGCTCATTTACTAACCGAACCAAGCCGATCGGCTTGTTTACAACCGAGCGAAAAATCGAACGGACATTTTTTGAGCATTTTCCGAACGACTGATGAGCAATTTGAACTGCCTTAGCTATGCACCCGTATAGAAGGAACTGCCAAGTTGTATATGGTTGTATTTAAGTAATTGCCAAGTATTTTTTTTTTTTTTTATATATACACATGTATTAGTACTGTGAACTGCCGTATATAGAGGTTGCACGCATGGGCGGTTTTTCACTAGGTCAGATCAGGCCTCGGCCCATTCAGTTTTTTCCTTTCGTAGTGTAAATTTTACTGAAAATTTTTAAATATGTTGAGTCCCGCCCTACCAGATTGATCCCGGCCCTTTCAAATTTTTCGCTCAAGATCCGCCTATGGTTTCATGATTGTATAGCATTTGATAAGATGTTCATTCAATAGATACCTCCTTTCATACGTGTACATATAGTAGTGCCCGATTTTTATCCTATAGCTTTTTAATTGGTTTATATTCAAAAGCTATATTACTTTTTTAAAAGTTATTTAGTAGCTATATCCTATAGTTATTTAATTGGTTTGTGAGGAGGTGGGAAGGTTTTCATTTCAGAGTTCCTGTCCTGAGGTTCTGAGTTCGAGCCTGGCTGTGGACAAGATTTTATTCTCCCTTACAGAGGTAGAGCCAAGGCTCTGCCAATGCGTACTCCCCCTCATTCAAACTCGGGTGGCTACTCCCGTTAAAAAGGGTTGGAGTAGTTAGCAGGGCCGTCCCTGAGAATTCATGTGCCCGGGCCGAGCCGTAAATTATGTGCCCTTTAACCTTAGGTCTTAATGAAGTAAATAACGTAAACTATTTCTTTTTAAAACGACGATTAAAGTAATATCAAATTGATGAATCAATTCTTCATAATTTATTTTTTCAACAATACATTTTCGATAGCTATCATCGCCAATCCGCAAAGTTTTTTTTAACTTAAGTTGGCTAAGGTTTCATGAGTATTGACTAATAGACTAATGGTTAAGTTACCTAAGTGTGCTAATAGCCTAATAGGATTGAGTTTTAGACTTTGGAGTTATAATGAGCCTATTACAAACTAACAAAATTTCCTCACTTTTTTAAGTTTCCACATTTAACCACCCCTATACAGTAACGAATGCAAATAGTTTTTATGACGGGAGCACAAATCAAGTAAATTAACAATGTGAAAATTTTGGTAAAAGCATTTGAAAACTAAATTATTGTCTACTGCAGTTTGTACTATATTTAAAACTAAATAAATCATTTGAAAAGAAGTTGTATACTACTTAGAAAATGACATTGACCAACTATTTATACTTTTTATTGGATTTTACTTAACTATCATTCATCTTCTTTGCACCTCTTTAACATCACTTACAGGTAGGGGTGTAAATGACACGTAGCGGCTCGAGAGCTACCCGAGATCGGCTCGGTAAAAAGCCCGAACGAGCCCGAGCCTGAAATATGGCTCGTTTAGTTATCGAGCCCGAGCTCGAGCCCTAGATACAAAGCTCGATTGGGCTCGCGAGCCTAAACGAGCCCAAACATAATTATAAGTTATTTATATATCTCTTATAATTTATAGCCCACATCTCCAAAGCCCAAGTCCTTATTTCATAGGCCCATTTAATAACACTCGCGAGCCGAGCTTTTGCAATCTCGAGCCGAGCTTTGAGCTCGTTTGAGATTGTTCTCAAATCACCTCGAGCCGAGCCGAGCCGAGCTCGAGCTTTTGATTTTGCTAGCGAGCCGAGCTCGAGCTCAAGATTGTAGGCTCGAACCGAGCCGAGCTCGAGCTTCATAAAACCATAACGAGCCGAGCTCGAGCCCAGTCAGGCTCGGGCTCGGCTCGGCTCGTTTACACCCCTACTTGCAGGTTCTTAACATTCACACAAATCGAAAGTATTTTTAGTGAACACAGTCCAACCATATTTAATGTGCTCCTTCAGAAATTGGGCCCGGGCCGGGAGTCCTCCCCGCACCCCCTCATAACCGGCCATGGTAGTTTGTGAGTTTCCAGTTGATCTATAACTTAAAAAAAAAAACCCTCATAATTTATGACATGACTTGCTAACACAACATGATTTAATAAGAAAATAAATGGGTATAGTTCGGGTTGTAAACAGTGGCGAAGCTTGACCCGAAGGTTCGGGGGGTCGGAAGTCACCGGGGGTTCGGAAGTCACTGGTTTCGGGGGGTCGAAAACCAGTTTCGGGGGGTCGAAACCCTATATTTTCAAAATTTTCTATACGGATACTATATAATCGGAACTTCTGCGCGAAAATCCGGGGGGTCGGCCGCCCCTCCCCGCCCCTACAAACCTTTGCCACTGGTTGTAAACGACTTCACACGTTAATGACACACAATTACAAATACGCATAAACCTGTTTATGATACACAACAACGTAGTTTTGCACTTTTGCAACTCTAAAAGTAATTAACTACAACAATCTAAAACTTATACAACCGTAACTCGCAAGTTATATCCACAACCCCTTTCTCTCAAGTCTCTTCATCTTCGACTTCAAAGAGCAAACAACCACAAGCATCACTATCATTGCTGATTTATGATACCCATTTCAATCACCTATGAATCAACTCAACTATACCTCCATCGATTGTTGTTTTAATTGAAGTTTTTGTATCACTCATTGTTCTATTTGTTCTTTTATTTATGATTTTTCCATCTTTACTACCTCTTTTTTTTATTAATAATTTGTCTTCTTTTTGTCGATTTATGTTTTACATATTACAACAAAAAATGTTTACTTTGTGAGGTTGTAGATAACCAAATGAGCTATAATATTAGTTTATTATAAATATGTGAGATGTTAGATTACTTATGACATGAAGCAGGGCGGGACTTAGCCTTTAGCTAGGGGCCGCGTCCGTTGCTTCTCAGTTTTTTCGCGTGTAGTAGAATCTTTTTTAAAGATTTTTGTAAAACGTACCTTTAAAACAAAATTTACTTTACTACTAAAATTAATTTTGCGTTACCTCAAAATAAATTTTACATTACTCGGAAAATATTTATCGAATTCGAATTAACTAATACTAAACTCAAACACTAATTCAACTAAACTAACCAAATACCCAAGAAAATTAACATAACCCAAGCCCAAACCAGTCCACCCAACCCCAACCCATTAAGACTTAACAAAAAAATCGAGATCATGGCTCATCATCGCTTCTGACCTTCTGTTATTTCTTTTTCACTCTTTTGCCCAAATTCCCCAAAACCCTACCCCCAAAACCTGAATTAGGAACCACTTGCGCCCTCCTCTGCGACTCCGCCTCCTGCAGCCATCCCTCTGCCGCCTGTGTCCGCCCCTGCAGCCATGAAGTGTCACTTGTGAGTGTTCTTTTTTTTTTTAATTGAGTTATAATTGATGTTTTATAATTTGTGTAATGGTGGAAAGCGGAAAACATAAAATTCTTCCTTTGGTTTACCGGGCATTGAAGTTAGCATTGGTTTTGCTGGTTGCAATCGCAACCGCTGAGAGTTGTTCTTCTAAGATGAAGCTTATCAAGACGGATTTACGCAATAGAATGGGTGAGGACTAGTTGAACAATGTTTTAATTTGTGCGGTCGAAAGAGAAAATTTTGGTAAAGTAAAACAAAATGACGTAATGGCTCAATTTCAAGCTTTTAAGAACTGAAGAGGCGAAATCTATTAGATATGCATGTAACTTTATCTATTATCATGTTTTTATTTTTATTTCGTTTACATTGTATAAAACTATGGCATTTTTTTTAACGTTACTCTTAATTTTTTTTCTAGATCCGTCAATAATATAATAGCTAATTTGTTTAATTTTCTGTTATTTGTTAGAATTATTAGGTAGCGTTTGGTACGCAGGAATGAGAGGCAGAATGGAATGGAGCATTACGATGGAATGAAAAAAAGGTGTTTGGTTGGTCAAGGTAATGGAATCATGCATTACCTTCTCCATTCCATTCCCTCTAAAAACTCCATATTCATTCCATCCAACCCCCCATGTTTTTTTTCCATTCCATTCCCTCTGTCACCCTTCATCACCACTGGCCACCACCACCACCCACCTCTACCACTAGCGCCCATCGCCACCACCACCGACCACCGCCATCGCCACCCACCGACTACCGCCATCACCGACCATCACCACCGTTGACCACCGCCACCCACAGCCAACCGCCACCTCGACTACCTGTGACATCCGTCGCCATCGGTTGTGGTGTTACACTACCAACCACCAAGCACCGATCGCCACCACCGACACTCTCCGTCACCGACCATTGCCACCCACCGACCACCACCGTCAACCGTCGCCGCCGCCACTCACTGTCGCCGTCACTCCTTGTCGCGACCCGCCGCCACCGACCACCACCACCGTCACCGCTACTATCACCACCAGACGCCGCCACCGACCACCACCACTGTCACCACTACTATCACCACCACACGTCGCCACCCACCACCACCACCCATCGTCGTCACCGCCACTGACAACCACTACCACCACCATCGTCGGCACTGCCGCCACCAGTCCACCACCGACCACCACTACCTCTACCACCACCAACCATCGTCGCTGACACCCGCTGCCAACGACCATCACCACCACTCACCACCACTGATTTTATTCCTTTGTTTTTTCGTTCATACCAAACAATACAATGTAATGATTCATTCCATTCTTACGTGTAACCAAACAAGACCATGGAATGGTAATCATCCATTTCATTCCCTTGTCCATTCCATTACCTTTTCCATTCCATTCTCTTATCCATTCCATTACCCCATATCAAACAGACTCTTAAAGTGTATCATCTATCATGAATTGTCGTTATTAATGTTTCCATATATTCCGAAGGATATTAAGGTACAAAAGTACCTAGTACTTATTTGTTGTAATTTTTGAAAGAAATTTTACTATGACTTATATTTTTGTGTAGTGTCGTTTCTTTTATTATGCATAATATGTCTTTATTATTTTTAGACTACAAGGGCATTTGTCTACCTACTAGGAACCCAACGCTAAAATTATTTGTAGAAACATCATAAGAGTTGATTTATTGAAAAATTATAAAGTATAGATAAAATAATATTCAATTACTGCTTATGAAAACAGTTATGATAATCTTTGAGATTTGTAGAACTACTACACTACCATGCATAATGATTCACATTTCTTTAGGGGCGTTTTATATCATGTGGATGTTACGTCATCACACGCATTATAAGGGGAAAATGGCGTAGTTTCACACCTTCATATTGAGAGAGAGACATAGAAAGAGAGGATGGGAGTGTGTGCAAGCAGCGTTGTCTACATAACGTCACCCTTCATTTCACGCACGGGGGACGGTGTGGAGGTGCGTTTCACACCCATTTGAAGCCATTTCACGCTTCATTACACATTGTCATAGTAGAGGGAAAAAAATGGGACATTAGATATTTATTTTCTAATAATACTTTTGTTGGGCTCAGATCACTTGAACGAAGAAAACCATCACTTATATCAGTTGTTCTATATTATCCTACACAGGTTTTTGTACGGTTTTTTAAACAAACTTGTTATTAAAAAAATCGTGACACACCATTGATACCAACCATGCTTACCAATGAAAGACATAAAATTAATGACACTTAGATTCTAAACTCAGGCCTCTACTAAAGTAACTAAACTTAATCTATAAATGTTTATACAAAGGTACATAAAAGCTCATTATTCTATATGTATACAATTAGCTACCTTGTCATCTTTAAGAGTCACCACTCTTCCTTAACACCTGACACCGTTTAACAAATTAATTATCAACATAAATCTCCTCAAAAAGTCCTCACTCTTTCCTACAAATAGTAACTTGGGGTCACCTCTAAAAGTCACCACCCTTCCCCGTCACTTGACACTATTTCACAAATTATTAATTTATGCGTACAATTTGCCACATCTTTAGACCAGTGCTTCACTATCGCTATGTGTATTTAAATTGGAAACAATACATATCATAAACAGAATAATAGGAGCAAGGTTCTTCATGGAGATCTTAAGAACCCAATTGTGTGAAAATCAAATTTAACGGAGTTGCTTAAAAGTTATCCAAAGGAGATTGGATGATAAAGGAGAAAAAAAGGTGCCTTTCAATTGGGTAGAAATGTATACCCAATTATTATGATGAAAATGACGTTACACTGAATTTTATGTTATAGATAGTTTATAAGGGGGGCGGGTGCTTCACTGAAACATTTTCAACTTCACTCATTTACATCAATCCTACACTACCACGTCACTTTACTGAAACTGTTTTTTAAAGACAGCACTCCACTGATTCTTTACCAACAATGAATTATTTTTACACATAATAATTATTATATTATTAAATATATATATAATTATATAAAAGAAAACAAAAGCCCAAAATCATCTTCATCAACCTCTATATCACCTTCTCCATCTTCTCCATCACCGATCTATCACCTCACCTCCATCACCATAACCATCCTCTCCATCAACATATTCATCATCTGTATCACCTCCATCACCGATCGTATCAACGATTCATCATCTCCATCAACAGATGCATCGACCGTAACCATCACCATAGTGTCCTCTGTACACCGTAATTATCACCATCATATCCTCCATTTCCATTTATCAACAAAGAAAATTGAATATTTATGTGTATTAGTGATTTGACAGAGGGAGAGAGAAAAATCAGGCGTTACCGTGTGTTAACTAGAACCAGAAAATGGTTCACGGATCCACTACCAACCTCACTAGCGGAGGTGTTACCGTGCTGGTAGTTGAGTACCCATGATCAAATCTGGTAGCGCCCCGTCCCCCTAAATATATCATCATCATCATCATACTCAGTTAATCCCACCTATAGCAAAGCTAAGGTAGGGTCTGAGGAGGGTAAGATGTAGACAGCCTTACCTCTACCCCTAAGAATAGAGAGGTTGCTTCCAGTGAGACCCACGGCTCGATGTGGTTTGGTATCAAGCCTTGGACATAAGTCACAAAACACTTAGCAATCGGGACAAACTCGATCAGTGCATGTACCCCTTTGTCTTTTGGCTATCATACTTATACATGCATGGCTTAATCTTTGAGACAAGCATATGACTACTGGCAGGATCAACCAGGTATCATTCCTCTTTTGACGATACCCACCCATGGTATGAGCCATACGGGTCAGGCAGTCATTTTAAGAGAAGCGCGAACGCTAAACGAAGGCAGATAAAGGATCCCAAGGGACCCAATGCCAACATCAGGTTCTGTATCCAAGATAACAAGCAACGCTCAATGTGCCACAGCATCAATGCAAGCATTAACGATGTGGTGCAAAGAGACAGCTTCAAGTTTCATCCAATGCCATGTTAGTGACACAAGACGAAAGCAACTTTGATCAGCCAAAGACAATACCATAGCTTAGGTAGGCAACACAGGAAACCCCCAATATGCCTAAGCGAAAAACGTCTAAACAAACAATTGAAGAGGTAAGCCAGGTGAAAGTTGTTGCGCAAGCAAAGAGCCAACCACCCATAACAAACCAACACCACTCATGCACCTTTACGGTTGGCATTCCCAAACTACGCAACAAACCAAACACCAAACACCCCTAAATATATAAACTAGTAAAATAGCCTCACACTACGCAACAAAAACTTGGTTTGTAACGGTCAAGAAAATTTAAGACGAGAAGATCGTGATAAACCCAAAAAAACACACAAGTGTGTTTAAAACGATCTAAACTATAAAAACTAATATCCGTTCGAGTAGCACCGATTTCGGTGCTATAATTAAGATTCAAGAAACTTATATTGTTAACTAAAAGAAGTAAAAAATTATACCAACAAAAAAGACGCCTAAACAAAATTAAATTGTAGTTGGATGAATAAGCTACATTTCGTTTATAAAATTAAACGCATGTGTAGCCTACTTGCTTTGACCTTTGGTCTTAAAACAAGGAGATACTGGTTCCGTCCCATGGTAACCATTTTGCGTTTTGCAAAAAGAATTAGGATATAAAAAAACCACCCTGACCAAAAAAAAAAAAAACGGTGAAAGCAAGGCTAGAACTTTAGTGAAATGTGAGTAAAGAAACATGTAAACCACTAGTTTAATTTTTTTTTTATTACGGGGAAAGTAGCGTATGTTGCAATTTCTTTTCACTTAACTAATTTTAACCAATTATACACTGCCACATCATTTCACTGATTTACTTCACTGAAACACTTTTTTGGAGGCAACACTCCACTTATTCATTTTTTTTAATTTCAATAAACTTTTTTTAATCACACGGTTTAAAGATAAATATTAATTACTACAACTGTCCCACCACCGAATCATTAAGGTATACACGGAGATTGTAACCGACTCCACTGAGACCGAGACTACAATAGGGCATTGATGCAAGATAAATAATGGTAACGGTATTTTTGTTGCTCCTGCTCTTGCTTATATTTCATTAATTGACATGCAATAATTTGTCCAAGTGGTACCCTCATATATGCATGCTTTTAAATATCTTCCTAAATGATTTTAGAAAGTTTTAATAAAGTGATTACCTCACATAAAATGTTAATAAAATGCTTTTAAACTAAATCCATGTATAATAAATATGGAATCAAATTTTTGCCAATTCATAGCCATAATACTCGGTACTCTTTTGTTAGGCATAATGTTCATTACTAAACTTCCTGTTTTTACTTGCACATTTAGGATATGCAGATTGTCCAGCAACACCCACTACACCCGTGACAATTCACGCAAGCAGCGCCAACCCGGTTCACTGCTGCAATTGGATAATAAAAGAATTTCCATAACCTGCCATTTTGTGATTCATTAGCAGATCACTAGCAATAAAAAAGAAGGGACAATCCTACCTCTTATAGTTGGCAGGTGTAGAGGGATAACGTCCCTTCACCTTATCCATTTCATAAAAATGGAGCCCATCCGCTATTTCCTCGACACCATTTGGGGTGGGGGGTCAACATTTACCGATTATGGTCACAATAACGAGCGTTAATGGCTGATCTGGTGGCCCCATTTACATCACCCAATTAAATATTTTTTCATTTTTCTTTTTTTTTTTAATCGAATGGATGCTATTTTATTTTCTGGTAGTTATTGAATGGAGCCATTGTCTACGTTGCGCCTATGTGACGTTGATGTGGCACAACGGAGCCCCTAGAGGCTTCAAACCACACCATCCAGCCTACTATTGAATAACCACTGTATGCAAAAAAAAAAAAAAAAAAAAAAAAAAAAAAAAAAAAAACACACACACTTTTTACTCAAAGGTTTCATAGAAAGAACAATGACACTAGGGCCACTTTTATACACTAATGTATTGAAACATCAATGATCAATGAATTATACATAAAGTATTGAGTATATGTAACGAACTGCGTATATACTCTCACATATGTATAGTTATTCACTTAATCTATCACTTAAACAACCAGGGAAATCAAGTAAATCTCATCAAGAAGTGCGGGTTACATACTACGCGCAAGCTTGTAAACTATCCACCCCGCCGCATCGCACGGGTTCTCTACTAGTATGTATATAGTTGTGATGTGGAGTGAAAAATGCTGATTTTTGCACATATATCGTAAATTTTAAAAATGAGAAGATATATGGGGATCTATTAAGAATGTTGTAATACCTTGTGTAAGATAATGTATCTTTTATAAAAAAAAAAAAAAATTGGGCATGTAATATACATATTTTTATTGTTTCGAGTGAAAAAAATTAAAAAAAACGCCGAATGGATGTTTAAAAAAAATGTACGTTAAGTCTCATTTGTTAAGTATGTAACAACGCTTTTGTTTAGTGTTACAAACATATTATGTAAAAATGAATATAAAAAAAAGCATTCGATGTTTTTTTGGTTTTATGGCTTAAAACGCTTGAATATATGTATTGTATATGTCTTTTTAATTTAAAAAATGCTTGTTAGGTAAGGTTTTCATAGGTTTCATCACCTCAAATAGTTTTCTAAAATAACATTTTCACATATACACACATATGAACTCCAAAACAATGGAGAACCACTATTTTACATGTAAAAAAAATTTAATAAAAAAATCATTTATACAAATACGAATTGGAATTTTGTTGTTTTATATTTTGTTACATTATACTATCTAGATATTTTAGAGTCATAGACTAAATCCCTAAACAAACATGAACCTAGAAATCTACAAGTCATTCCAATCCATTTTATTCTATTATTCATACATATACTATTCATTCTATTAGGATAATTTCTGAAGTTATCCAAACTGCTATGACTTGTGCTATTAAGGTATTACATAGCCCCTTTTCTCTGTTAACATTTTGGGGTGAAATATATGTTATATTCAAATACAGTTACTTAATATGCAATTCATTTTATATGTCTTGGTTGTTATCCTTGTGCTTATAGTCTTAAACATTACATGATATTCAATAGGTTTGATTGTGCAACTCATTTAATGTTGTTTATATTTCTTAGTTGTTAAAGATTACCATTGACATGTGAATTGCAAAACTTATACAAGTATCATGCAAATATGAAAACTTATCTACTCACCAACTATATTTAGTTTAGTTGACACTTGAATTTACACATCTTTCAATGATGTTTCGGACCTAGTTTAATAAATTAATCCATGTTTACATTTATGCTATGTTGAAACTATTTGTTTATGTGTGACAATGGAATTTGGTTTGAGTAAATAATACAACTTTAATTCATGTAATGAGTTATGGACAATCTCCACGCCCCGTCGTTTAATCCGTTGTCGGTTGAGGTGTGACATGTCATTACCTCTACCACCAATCGTACAATCTATACCTTTCTTTTTCATCACCATACCCATCCTTTTACAACACCTCCAACGATGGTTTGGAACTCGCCGTCAACGTTTGTAACAACGGTTTTGGAGGTTGTGTGGTTTGTTGATTTCACTCCTTCCTCACCACCAACCACCGTTCTAGGTCCTCATTCGTCAAAAAGTGGTAGTTATGGTGTAGATTGGGGTGTGGTGGTCGTGTTTTTGTAAGTGGGCTATCTACGCTGGTGGTGTCTGTATTCCAGCAACACACGGTGGGGAAAATGCCAGGTGGTGTGTGCGGTGGAAACAAAATAGTGGTCAAATAGTTGAATGGTGGTAACGATGTGATTGTCGGAGACTTTCCCGGTGTTGGTGCGATGAGGAATGAGGTGGGGTGTTGCATGGTTAGTAATTTATATGTAAACTAGGTTAGAGACCCGTGAACTTCACAGGTGAAGAAATTTTTAAATAAAACATATTATCGACTAAATCAAATTAAATAATATTTTATAAGGGCGGTGTTAAACTAAAAGTTTAAAACATAACATGAAAGAAAATATAACATGACAAATTAATATCCTGTCAAAGTTTTTAATTTTAATTTTGTTGTGCTCGTGAATTATGTAAGTTGAAAAAAAACTCGATGCAAAAAATCTCGTAATAAAAAAATTCTTCCACCAAACAAAATAATAGGATAATTTCCAAAAGAAAACATAAGTCAAAATATAATGTTCACAAAACTTAATAATAGTGCATGACAAAAGGAATTAAATCAAGTACGAAAAAAAAAACGAATTATGAATACGTTCATAACATCCATTGCAGCATGGTAATTTCCTAGCATTTTGACATCGAACGTTGCAAGCAAAACACATATCGACATCATCTTCTTCAAAGTATTTACCCTTCATCATGCTTACGCGATTGTATCCTTTATTATGCATGCTAAGGTTTTTGAAACTCGTACAAAATACGTCGCACAATCCACAATAAAAAAACTGCTTCACCCCTTGTTGCAACAACCTGAAAACAATAAATTGTATGCATAAACCTATAAAAAATTAATAGTAAAGAAGTTAGATATATAAACAAATATTTATAATGTAACATTGGCAAAATACTAAAACTTTAAGGAGCATAAATGAATAGAAAATAACAAAAAGAATTAAAATAAGACTTACAAAAATTTGTCACAGTTGTCCAAAAATCTATTTCGATGCAACTTTTACAACGCGGTACTCTAAAAGTTTGAAAATTTCTAAGGTTTGTTGGGTGATTAAGAGCATTCACATCAGCTCCCCCATAATTTTGTGAGAGAAAACTCCATATTTCAGGATGGAGTTATGAGTGGTTATGAGTGAAAAATATGAGAATCTAGTATATTTGGGGGAACACTGTTCCTCTGCATTTATTTTTAATATATTTTTAAAGTGGTTGTGAGTAGACGGAAAAGAAAAGGTAATGTTAAAAGTATGTAAAATATTGTTTAATTAAAAAGTAAAGATAAATATGATGATTTTTAGTGTAATATGTGATTGTGAGTGGATGAGAAAACTGATGTGAATGCTCTAAGAATACCAAACAATTTACTTATATGATTCACATTTCTATCATTTTAGATTTCCTCTAAAATTTCATTACCAAACCGATAAAAGTTGCTCTTGAAAAGGATTGTAAATGATTATCATTTATCACAAATTATGAGTAAGAGAATAATTTTAAGTCAAATTATAACTTATAAATAAATGACACGATAAATTTAGTAAGAGAATAATTGTGTAAGAGAATAATTTAATTCGGTCAAATTATGAGTAATTCAATTTAATTCAGTCAAATTATGAGTAATATCAATTTAATTCGGTCAAATTATGTGACAGAAAATTTACAATATTTACAAATTATGAGTAAGAGAATAATTTTAAGTCAAATTATGAGTTATAAATAAATGACACGGTAAATTTAGCAAGAGAATAATTGTGTAAGTTCATAATTTAATTCGGTCAAATTATGAGTTTATGAGTAATTCAATTTAATTCGGTCAAATTATGTGTAAGCAAACTCATAATATTTACAAATTATGAGTAAGAGAATATTTTTATTCAAATTATGACTTATAAATAAATTACACTGTAAATTGACGTGTAAGTTACAATATTTATCACAAATATTGTAAATATTGTAATTTAACGGTTAGAACAAATTTAGGATTTAGGACAAAACCTCACAAATTCTGGATTTGATATATGTTCGGTTGGTAGTTACAGAATTTGATGACACTTCTTTAAACAATGACTAAATCGGATTCAAACAATAACAAAATCCATTCGATATAAATGTTTTTTATGTTGCTTTACATTCTGTTTTGGTTTTCAAATAGTAAACGTGGTTGAATGTTTAAGAGGTCGGCTTCATGTTTCAAATACAGAGTCTGAACATTGAAACGACCTCTTCAACAAATAATCAAAATTAACATAAGAGGATCAAATCCGGTTTATTGTGTCATATTTTGAATCCGAAGATTCAAACGAATGGATACAGAATCGATATTTTGAATCCGAAGAAATAAACATAATCGATAGACTCTTGAAAAGGATTTAGATAAATGAATGAGCGAAACAACAAACGAATACAACTCCGAAGATTCAAACGAATACATTTCAAAAAATCAGTTTCATTTAAATGAATAAAACGGATTAAACATACGATTTACATAAATCTTTTACAATAACTATATAAATCAGAAATCAAACAAAAAAAATATGATGATATAACTGCATAAATCAGAAATCAAACAAATCAGAAATCAAACTAAAAAAATAGGATGATATAACTGTATAAATCAGAAATAAAACAAAAAAATAGGATGATTTGTAAAAATCAAACGTTTGATGTTTTCTTATAATGTTAAGAATAGAAAATGAGTAAAACTGATGCAAAATTACCTCGAAGAAAATAAAAAAGAAGAATGAAGAATGAAGAATGAAGATTGGAAGAATTGTTAAGGAAGAATGAAGAAAAAAAACATAACGGCTTTTATAGATACAAAGCTGGAGCTCCATATACCTACTTGGATCCTAGAAAACGGGAAGAAAACGGGCGGGTCCGTTTTTTTTAATTGATTGTAAGGTTAACACGTAGATGGTGATTTGGAGCTTATGTGGATGCCCTAGTAAAGGGACAAGTGGAGCCCTAGTTACTCTTTTATTAGTGTAGGTAGATAGGTAGATTAATATTAATGGGCCCTACTAGATATTATATTGTTTTTAATTTTTAGTTTTAGATTTTAAATATAAGGGTAATTCTGTTATTTTATATGGACTTAACTAAAAAAATAAAGGTCATTCACTCCCTGAACTATCCGAGTAACAACTGAGCAAACCACAAGGCACATACAAGTAGTTTTATAAAGTCGATGACTAAAGGTGAAATATAATAAAACCACAACGACTATCTGAATATTTTTCTCTTAAAAATTACCAAAAATAATTTCCGATTTGAATTATCTAAAAAAATGAATACAACGATAATATTTTCACCAAAAACAATGTATTTGTGAGGTACCACAAAATAGTACCATACCTTATTGAATTTGGCAAATGCACCAAATCAATAATAACACCCTCTTGCAAACTAGTAAACTACTAAAATCACAAAGACACATAGAGATATATATCCATATATACATGTAGGTGTACATTAAAACAATATTAAATATAGTGGACCTCCATTTCACCATTCCTATTGGCCCTATTTGCTCTCATCCCATTTTTGTAAGACCCCACACATTGGCCTCCATCATTTCAACCACTGAGATTCACCTTGCATTAAAAAAAAAAAAATAGCACTCCAAACCATCTTTATCTTTCTTTCTTTTCAAAAATCATCTTTTACAAATGTTTAATAAGATCTTATACATTACAAAAGTTAGAATGAATTGAATGACTCTTTTTTATTACGTGTTCATTCGAAGCATTTCCAGTAATAAAATTTAACGCATATAATATTGTTTTTAGAAGATAATACCAATACACGTAAGGTTAAATGGTTCTTTCTTGTTATTAATGAGAATAATTTGATGGTACTAGGTATCATATTGCCTGCGTTTAAAATAAATTTGATGATCTATCCCTGCCGTTCACAAAAAAAAGGGCAGTACCGGAGTTGATTTTTTTCCGTGGGGGCCGAAAGTTACGAGACCTTTACAATGGAGGGGCCGGACTCAACAGTGGCGGATCCAGGAATTTTTTTCCAATGATGTCACTATTTTAGACGTTCTAATTTGGTAGAACCGGACATAAAAATTTTCGGGTGGGTCGGTTTGATGGCTCGGGTCAGGTAAGGTTGACCACATAATAAAAATATGATACAATAATAAAAAACATCGTCATTAAAAATTAAAAAAACGCATAATATAAATTCGATGGTCATATGAATTAAAAAAAACAATACTTACAGTTGTTCCACGAGTTTTCATCTTTTGAAAACGTTGCATTACATCTTCAACCGAAACTTGTTGGAAGAACTCTTATTCAATGTAACAAATGCAAGAATCGTTCATGATGATAGGATTTGAAGGAATGGAAGCGTTAGTCGGTTCGGTTGGAGGCACGTCACAGCCGCACAAGTATGTTACTATCACTTTTTTTTTTTTGGGTTTTTAATTAGTAATGGGCTCAATAGTGGAGTGAACTTGTAAAAAGTTATATTTGTATCTCCTTAAAAATTAGAGTTGAGCTCATTAAACTGAAATTGGGTGGGTCTAATGTAGTCACCATCGAAAAAACATTGATGTCACTCGAAAAACCTATGTATACATGTATATACAACTGAAAAAAGACTGATGTCCCGGGACTACGTCCGGATAAACATACCTCCGCCATTGGAACTCAATACGCATAAAATTTTCAGACAAAAACGCGTAAATTTATACTACTGAGCAAAAAAATGGTGGGGGCTGGGGCACTTCTCTGCCCCAACAAAGCTTCGCCTTTGAGTAATATTCTACAAACTAATAATGTGTTCCTTGTGTAACAAAATAACATATAGATTTGAATCATATATTCATATGTGTCATAAAACCATCACCGGTTTCAATTATCAAAGATAAAAACGTTAATAGGAAAAGGAAAAAGGTACCCCAAGTTACATGTTAGTTTGTTAGAATTCGTTTCTTTTGTTGAATAATGATACGTTTAGATCTTACGTTTCATATGAAAAGTTTACCGATTCGTAGTGTAAATTTTACTGAAATTGAAAAGTTTTATATGTATTAAGTCTAGACCTACCAGATTGAGATTGAGTATTTGGGTTTTTTCGTTCAATATCCGCCATTGCCGCAATGTTTGTCGCCACCATCTATTGATTGTTGCCGACACGAACACTTAACCGCCGCCGCTCCCATTTTCTTCGTCGCTCCCATCAAATAACTGCCACTAACGTAAAGGAGAACGTTTTTTTTAAAAAAAATTTTTCTTTACTTTTTTTTATTTTTTTAAAGTTTCGGATTATCCGTTGGATGATCCGAATCCGTATCCGAAATTCGGATATCCGAAATTTCGGATCCGGATTCGGATCCCAATATTGACTATCCAAAATTTCGGATTATCCGAAATTCGGATATTCGAAATTCGGATTATCCAAATTTGAACACCCCTACTACGTGGTGTGTTTTAGATATTTTTCCCCCAAATTACGGGGAGGTTTTTTTTTTTTTTTTCACAATAAATATTCAAAAACGTGTTTAACTATTGCAATAATGTATTAAGAAAAAACATGTTTACATGTGGTTTTCCAAAATAATATACTTTAGTACAGTAAATTAAATGCATAAAGACTTTATAGATATCAAAAATTAATTTTAAATGATTCAACAGGACTGCCTTTATAAAAAAAAAAGAAGGTAACTTTTTAGGAAAAAACAACAAAAAATTCTTTAGAAAAAATTAAAATTACCTGAAAACAACAAGTGCAAGCAGACCAACAAATTCCCAACAACTTTCATCCAAATAATCAATAACCTGAAACGATGTCGTTTCTGCAACCATACTCCACACAACAAAAATCTCCCAAAAAAAAAAGTCAAAGCACATACAAAGGCGTTTGTTAGCTCAAGAGTCTCTAGTACGTAAAATTGGGCATGATCCCCCTTCACCATGCCCCAAAACGTCCCGCACACCGTCTCGGGGGCATTTTGGATAAAAAATGGGCATTGGCGTGAAAAAAATAACGCTGCATTTGAGCGTCGTTTCCTTGGGATTTGGTTGAGCCAATCAAATATGGGAAGGGACGTGAATTTAAACGCCCACTACAGTCGGTCTAAGTGTGTGTATAGAGAGAGGAGACGCAATGTTAATGTGTGCGTACGTAGGAGAAAACTTGAACAATATCTATCGCATTCGAGAAAAAGGGTGTTGCGAAAGGCGAAGAAGAGAGCGTTGTGAGCACGTTGCACTCAACCGTTTCCATTGCCGGATAAAAGGGAACATGTCAAATGAGTTAAAAAAAGTTAAAAAAGATAAAAATAAAATGAGCAAAATGAGATGAGTGTTAATATTCAACTACACTCAGTCTAGACATGTTATGTGGCCATCATGAGTTTGTAAATATTATTTCTCTTCTTTGAACATATGAACACATAAAACATCAAGATCAAGATCATAAACCATCATCATCACACCACCCACTAACTAGCCAAGATCTCATTCTTCCCCTAAGCTTTTGATAATATATTCATCAACTTATATATATATATATATTACTCCGCTATGATCATAATTTAATTAAAAAAAAAAACTAATCCATCTTTTAGGATCAAGTGAGAACCGAAAACTGGGAAGAAAAAAAAAAGGAAACAACTAAAGCTAAAGAAAGCCCCATTTTTGGGTCCACTGGCGGTTTCGAGTCCCCGAAACACCACCACGAACCACCACAAACCGCCAAGGGACCAACTCTTTCCGACAGGGTTTCTCACATTATGCTGCAGCTTGAGGTGTTATCATCATCGAAGTATTGACTTATAGGTTCGCCTTGTGGTGGGTGCGGATAGGGATAGGGGTAGGATTGCGGGTAAGGTTGATATGGCTGTGGCTGCATATAGTTAACCGCGGGTGGTGGTCTAGCATACATCATTGGGTGGAATCTTTCGCCACCAACCGCTTGTGGTTGATTCATCATCGCCGCTAACTGTTGCTGATGGTAAGGGTTACCTCCCATGGCTTCCGCCCCTCCACCCGTGAAATACCCTCCTCCACCACCGCCACCACCGCCGCCACCACCACCACCACCGGCCATCGCTGCCCCGGTAGGAAGTCCTTGTACAGCTTGCATGTTGTTACCCATATGACCCATGGCTCCATTCATTGGACCCATCCGAGGCGGACCCACTTGACCACCCATAGACATGTTTCCCATGGGCCCCACATTACCCCCACCACCACTCATTCCCATCATGTTTGGCATGCCATGTATGCCATCATTCATCCCACCTTTATTTCCACCACTTCCACTCATCATACCACCACCACCGACACCGCCACCACCACCACCACCACCACCATTCTTACTTTGACCACCGCCACCACCACCGACATTCTTATTTTGACCACCACCTTGATTTTGATTCCCACCACCGCCACCACCGCCTTTCTTACCACCGCCATTCACCTGTACCGGAACACTACCACCACCACCACCGCCACCGCCCTTCTTTCCAGCATTCCCATTCCCACCAATACCCGCATTCGGAGGCGCACCGCCCTTCATCTGCTGAGGCAGCGGCATCTGCATCTGCCCGCCTTTCATAAACTGCGGCGGTATCTGCCCGCCCTTCATAAACTGCGGCGGTATCTGCCCACTCTTCATTAGCTGCGGCATCATATTACCCATCTGCCCACCACCACCACCCATCATCACCGGCTTCTTCACCGGAGCATCCTCAATATCATCAAACTCATCATCATCATCATAATCATCATCATCAAACTCATCATCATCCTCATCATCATCATCATAATCATCCTCACTATCCTCTTCCTCAACCACCTTCCCCCCCTTCTGTCCACCCTTCCCACCACCACCACCACCAAAAGCAGGCATTTTTATATCCTTAAACTGTGGATGATTCTTCAGATCTTGAAACCCTTTCATTTGCTGCAACTGCTGAAACTGCTGAATCTGTTGCGGTGTTGGCCCACCACCCCCACCCCCTCCTTTACCTGGCTGATTATTATTACCACCACCACCACCACCATTTCCACCGCCTTTACCCTGCTGCTGCTTATTATTATTAATATTATTATTACTTCCACCACCACCACCTTTACCACCATCAAGCTGCAAATTCTTAAACTGATTATTAACCTGTTGCACCTGCTTAGAAGCACCCCAAACAGTTGCAAGTTTCCCACTCTTTCCCAGCTTCTTTATCAGTGTATCTGGATCAACCACTCCTGATACTGTCACCTTACTCTGTTCTGGATCTATTATTATTTTGTACACCCCTGTTTCACATACAACCAAATCTTTTAACAAAATCATCAACCTTTAACAAATCTTTAACATATCTTTAACAATTTCAACACAGTACCTTCAATTTTCTGCAGAATCTTCTTCACTTTTCTCTTACATCCATCACAATGGATGTTCACCTTCAAAGTATGTGTCTGCATGAAATTTACACAATAATTAAAAAAACCATTAAAAGGGTGTTTTAATTTTCTTCATTTACACACACTTTAATACCAATTAATTGAGCAAAGACTGTTTGGTATGAAAAGAAGAGAGAGAAACAGAGAAAGAGAGAGAGAGAGAGAGAAACATTAAAGATTTTTAAGTTCACAACACGCAAAGCATTGAAAGAAGATCAAAGCACACTTTTTTAACACACAGTTAAGAAACTGAAACCGAAACTGAAACTAGTACACACCTGAATCTTGACAAACTCTTCTTTACTCATGTTTTTAAGCAAAAACAGGGGAAGTGAAAACAGAGGTTTTATAGATCTAAAATGGAAGAAAGCTTATAAATTTAGTGAGAGAATTAGGAAATGGAAATGGGATTTGAAGGAATTGTTTAATTGGAATGAAATGAGGAAATCAAGAAACAAAAGGGTGAGGTTTTACAAGGTTTTAAAAGCACAACAACAAACAGAACTTTAACAATAAGTTACAGAGGCGGTGGGTAGACATTATTATTATTATTATTGTTATTATTATTTTTATTATTATTATTAATTATTAATAATATTATTTTTCTGCAATTCTAAATACAGAGAGAGATGAGGTGAGATGAAGAACAGAGGAGGGTATGGTTTCCTCACACACTGAGTTATTTTTTTGGGTTTATTTATTTTTCAGTGGGTTTATTTATAGTGATTTTGAGCTGGCTTATGGGTTTGGCTTGGCTTATGGCTTGGGTTTATTTATTTATTTATTTTTTTAAATGTGTTTTAATAATATTATTTTGCTCAATGTGTGAAACATTGTAATCCATGGCCAGATTTGAATGTACTTAGAGAAGATGGTGAGAATAAATTTGTTTTATTTTTAGTAAAAGTATTGTTTAATAAACGTGAAAATGTATTATCTTATCTATATTAATTACAACTAAGATCTATAGTAAATTACAAGCAACAAAGCAGCAAGTACAACTGATGATGTATATAGTTTTGCTGCCACGCATTTTCACTAGATAAGATAGAAAGAAATACACGAGATACAAACATGTTTCATTCACATGTTTTGTGTCATTCAAAGAAGAGAAAAATAATTACAAACATAGAAGGATATGAAAGAGCAAAAGAATAATTCTAATCACAAGATATTGAATAAATTCGGATGATTTTATTGGTCACAATGCAAAGATATATATAGGAATTAGGAAATACATGCAACGGCTAATGAACGTAAACAAAGGAAACATAACGAACTTTGAACGTAAACACAAGATCTAAACTTGAAATCACGAACAAGATTGACCATGCACTTTATTCTCATTCGATAACAACTTCAACTTCAAAACGGCTACTTGATTAACGTTTACTTAGATTGAATTACGTCCAATACCCTCCTTTAATTCAATCTTTCTAACTCCGAGTGCTTCCCTTAAATAACTAAACTGATCTGGTCCAAGCGGTTTTGTCAATAAATCATCAATATGTTCTTGATTCTTGCACGTCTTCAATTCTATCTGCTTTGAATCAACCAGACTTTTGATATACTGGAACTTGACATCAATATGCTTGCTTCGGCTATGTAATGCTGAGTTCTTTGACAAGAAGATGGCTAATACATTGTCACAATAAATTTCAGTTGCCTTTTCTTGTTTATAGCCTAGTTCACTCAACAGCTGCCTTATCCAAATCGCTTGACAAGATGCTCCATTTGCTGAGATATACTCAGCTTCACTTGATGAAATGGCCACAACTTATTGTTTCTTTGAACTCCAGGATACTACATTGCTACCAATTGACAAAACATAGGCTAGTATACTTCGTCTGTCTTCACAGGATACGGCCCAATCACTATCCGAGTAACCAACCAACATGATAGTCATGCCACCTTCATACCAAATACCATAATCAACTGTTGCAGCCACGTACCTCATAATTCTTCTTGTTGCTCCATAATGTTTCAAGTTTGGACATTGCATATATCCTGTAATGAAATGTGGCACCAGTTAACGATCCAGGTCAACATCTGTACACGTTTTACTTATTATTATCATTTCATGTGCTTAATTAGACATTTTGCACACACTATACCCCTTAGTCTGGTAGGCATGAATTATCAAGGAAGCTCAATAGATTACCCGTTTATGCATACAACACCCGGACTACACAAGACAATTGGCATTGAACAGTCAAGCCAATCACATGCTCAACAGAGAGCAACTGGATACCCGATTAACACAATTGTACAATTAACTATACACGTGACAATGCCCAAGTGGAAAGTTATACAATCCACCCAAATCCGAACAATCACAAAGTGTTTCATGAGGTTGCCACCCACACGATCCATGAAACGATCCCAAAAAATAAACATGTGTTATCACAAAAGGATTAAACTCAATAACACATGATAACTTCTTGATGGGATTGGGTACTGAATAGACCATTCCGCATACCCAAACCCGGAACAACACTAGCGCGCGGAAGAAAGACATGCGCAGGATTTGGTCAAAGCTCATTAAATGCACAGTCAACAGTCAAGGACCGGTCAAGGCGAATATCATGCATGGTCAATAGCCATGCATGAATCACGTAACCATGCCAGTTAAGGCGGTACTCGATTCCACTATTTCCTTTAATCTAGCTTTCCATATATCACCTTATTGACATAATTAAGGGTGATGGAGACAACCTAACCACGGTTAGGACTTGGGTAATGGTGGCATACGGACTCTCCTATAAAAGGGATCACATCCCCAATGGGAGAGGACACTTTCTACTGACCTGGAGAGCTATCATACTAGATAGTATCCCCATTCACCCCGTTTTTGTCATAAACAACTACTTCGAGTAGTCGTCTCCACACCCATACTTTCACTCTTATTTGCAGGTATCTCCAAGCCGTAGCTGTTAGTGAAGGATCAACTCTGTAGCAACTAATAACCTTATCCTCCCTAATCGGTGGTGAGGCTATTTGTTTCTTCATTGGCGCCATCCCATACGGTTACACCAATCTTTCAAACTAGCACAATGGCTTTCTCAAAGGATGGAAACAACAACATTGATGCCGAGGCCACAGTCAACGAAGAAATTCAAGACGTAACGCCAAACACAATCACCAAGAATGTGGCCCAGAGGCAACAAGCCTCCACATTCCAATTCCACCCAACAAAGGGAGGAGCAAGTGGAGGAAAAAAGGCACAGGACAACCTTTCTTCGGTTGACCCGGACGAATGGTTGGCCCAACAAAACTCAAAAACGATTGCTGAATACCAGAAGATGGTAATGAAGCAAGCAAAACTCAAGACTCAAAAGGCGTTGAGTTTCGACCTAAGCGGGGATGATTCAGAATCCCCACAGAAGAACAACAGTGGCCGTCACGCAAAGGGACACCGTCAGGCGGTACGTGGTGGAGGCCGTGGTAGAAATACTCACGGCCAGGACCCCGTCAACCTGAACGGTGAACCAGACGGCTACGAATCCGAGGACGAAGTGTATCATGACACGAGTAAGAGACAACATTCCAAAACTGCTGCCAGCAGCCTGGCTCCCAAAGATGATGATCTGTACAAGCCATACAGACCAAAAACCTTCGCAGAACGTTCGAAGTTCTGCGCAAGAATTGCAGAGGCACCGATGCCACAAGAATGTAAATTACCAAATACCATTGGAAGATTTGATGGCCTGCGTGATCCTGATGATCACCTGCACGCATTCGATTGTGCTGGCAGCTCCAAATTATGGCCAGTGCAAGCCTGGTGCCACTTGTTCGTACAAACTTTAACCGGGGCAGCTAGAGTTTGGTACGAAAGTTTGCCAGTCGGGAGTCTCGTTGACTTCGATGACTTAATAAGGAAGTTCAAAAACCATTTCTCTCATTTGCGCAAGCACAAAAAGGACAAAGCCCATATCCTTTTGTGTTCGCGCAACGATAATGAGTCTTTGGAAGACTATATAGTCAGATACAACAAGGAGGCACTCCAACTGGGATGCGGAGAAGAACTTACCCGCGCAGCCTTTATACACGGGGTAAAAAATGATGATCTAATGAGATGCTTAACCGGCAAAGACGGCGTATCAGAAGCTTGGGATGAAGTAATTGAAGCTGCCAAAGTCTACGCGTCTTCAGAGCGCTCTTTCCAGCGCAACAAAAACACACAGCAAGGCAATGGTCATCACGGACCATCAAATAATAGAGGAAAAAGTAAGCAGTCCGTTTGGTCAAGAATCTCAGGCGCAGCTGAAGAGGGAAAATATTCTTCCTCACAAGACGCAAGAAACATGCTGAGCTCCAGAGGATCCCGTGATAACAAGGGACATTCAAAGAAGAACTATGATTGGACACCACTGTCCAAAACACCATCTGAGGTGCTGAAAACAGAACAGATTCAATTTCCAAAACCACAAGAGCTTCGCAGTGACAGGAAAAACGTGGACAGGTCAAAGTACTGTGAATACCACGAAGACCACGGTCACATGACGGATAATTGTTATAGCTTAAAAATGGAAATCGAAAACGCAATCAAGTCTGGTCAATTGACACATCTTGTTAAAAACATGAGAAGAAAGCAGAGGGACAACACAGAAGCAGGAGAACCCTCCCAAAAGAAGATACGCAATCTCAACGCACATCACGTCTACAGCGGCTCCCGCAACACATGCAACATGATCCATAGGAGCGCAAGCCATAAGCGTACCTTCATCGAAGCAAAAAACGATTCCTGGAAGGAAGAACAGGTGATTATGCCAAGGGTAAAAGGCGGAGCATGCTCTACAGCTCCATTAATCATAACAGGTGTTGTTGGTCATTATCGAACACGATACATGTTTCTAGATAATGGCAGTAGCACCGATATCATGTACCAGCAGTGTTTTGACCAGCTGGATGATGAGGACAAAAAGAGGATAGTTCCAACAACGGAACCAATATCCGGTTTCATCCATGAATCCATTTACCCACTGGGCACGCTGACTTTCCCGGTAACACTCTCTGACGGGAAACATTCACGCACCGAAACGTGCGACTTCACCGTACTTCCAGTCAATTCCTCACACGACATCCTCCTAGGTCGAGAGGGATTGGCAAAGTTCAACTGCAATGCTTCTACACCTCACCAGATGATGGGGTTCCCAACGCGAACAGGAGTCGCGTTCATCAGGGGAAATAAAACGTGTCATGCAACAGAAACATCCAGGCCTTCAAAGCAAGCAAAACCAACTGTTCGGACCGAACCGGAAAAATGGGTTATTAACCCTCTATTCCCGGAACAAACAGTTGTCATCGGCCATGCAATTTCTGACCCCATCCGCACTCATTTGAAACAGCTGCTGACAAAAAACATGGACATTTTCGCGTTCAAACCATCAGACATGGTCGGCGTCCCGCGACACGTCGCGGAGCACAGGCTCAATGTTTACAAGAACGCAGAGCCTATTGTTCAGAAGAAACGAAGCATGGGGCCAGAAAAAACAAAGACGATGAACGAGCAAGTAGAAGAACTCTTGAAGGTCGGCATACTGCGCAAAAGCAAATACCAAACGTGGGTAGCAAACCCGGTTATGGTAGGGAAGTCTAATGGCACATGGCGCATGTGCGTCGACTATAAAGATTTAAACAAGGCATGCCCAAAAGACTGTTACCCACTGCCTGAAATTGACCTAAAAGTCGATTCTCTGGCGCCATACAGATTCAAATGCTTCCTCGATGCTTACAAGGGCTACCATCAAATACAAATGGCCAAAGAAGACGAGGATAAAACTGCTTTCCGCACAGACATGGGTACCTTCTGCTACACCAAAATGCCGTTTGGGCTAAAAAATGCAGGGGCAACATACCAAAGATTAATGGACACCGCTTTCGTCAAACAAATCGGTGTAAACCTAGAGGTATATGTCGACGACCTGGTGATCAAGAGCAGGGAGGAGGATCAAATGTTACTAGACATACAGAAAACATTTGATCAGCTACGAAGTGTGCGGATGAAGCTTAATCCGGGGAAATGCTCCTTCGGAATGGAGGAAGGAAAGTTTCTCGGCGTGTTGGTAACAAAAGATGGATTTCGTCCAAATCCAGAGAAGGTTCAAGCAATCGAACGGATGCCTTCACCATCCTCAATCAAGGAAGTGCAGACGTTAATGGGACGGCTTGTAGCTTTGAACAGGTTCCTGTCAAACTATGCGTCCAAGTCTTTTCCTTTCGTGGACACGCTGAAGAATTGTTTAAAAAAGTCCAATTTCAACTGGACGAAAGAAGCAGAAAATGCATTCCAAGAAATGAAGACGTGCCTGGGCAACCTGCCGACACTCACAGCTCCATTACCAAAGGAACCACTCACCTTGTATCTGTCCGTAACAGACAAGGCTATCGGGGCAGTTCTCATGGTTGATCGGAAAGGGGTCCAAACCCCAATCTACTATGTTAGCCGCATGCTGCCAGATGCTGAAACACGTTACTCGACAATAGAAAAATTGGTCTTGGCATTAGTCCACGCATCGAGGAGACTGCGGAGGTATTTTCAAGGACATCCAATCAATGTCCTCACAGACTTCCGGATCAACGACATCTTGCGGAAACCAGAACTCTCCGGACGTTTGGCAAAATGGGCAATAGAGCTGGGGGAGCACTCAATTTCGTACAAAACAAGACCCTCCTTCAAAGGACAGGTCCTCGCAGACTTCCTAACAGAGGTCCCAGCAGATAAAATTGAGGAATGCACCAAAGAGGCAGCGTCCAGTTCTATCACACCCGATGGAACCCAGGTATGGAAGTTGTATACCGACGGAGCCTGTAATGATGAAGGCGCGGGCGCAGGCCTCCGCCTAATAACACCGGAGGGAAAAGAATACACATACGCAATACGGCTCGAGTTCCAAACAACAAACAATGAAGCAGAGTACGAAGCTCTGCTTGCCGGATTGCGGATTGCGAAAAAGATGGGCGCACAACACATTGAAGCACACGTGGATTCAATGTTAGTCGCCAACCACATCGATGGCACGTATGAAGCAAGAGAACCAACCATGGTCCTGTACTTACAGCATACCAAGGAATTAATGAAAGACTTCCATTACTGCAAGGTCATCCATGTCCGCAGAAGTCAAAACAAACCAGCCGACGCATTGAGCAAAATGGCGTCAACCGCATTCGACCACATGGCAAAAGACATCCGAGTTGAGAAACTGGCCAAACCATCCGTTCCGTCAAAACAGGTGAATGTAATCCAAACAGGTAAGGAATCCTGGATTACTCCGATAATGGCTTTCATAACCAAGGGAGTTCTCCCAGAAGACAAAGCGGAAGCAAGGAAACTGCAACACAAGTCTTTGCATTACGAGGTAAATAATGGCATCCTGTATCGGCGGTCCTACCTTGGGCCATTACTCAGATGCGTTGATTCCGCAGAAGCAACATACCTGATTCGAGACATTCATGAAGGTACATGCGGACTACATGCAGGACCTCGCATGGTCGTTGCGAAACTTATGAACGCTGGGTACTTTTGGCCTGGAATGCACCTTGACGCAGTCAAAGAGCTGCGGAAATGTGACGCATGTCAAAGACATGCGCCAGGAACACTCAGGCCAAAGAATAATTTGGTACCGGTCACTGCAGCATGGCCATTTCAAAAATGGGCCATAGATTTAGTGGGACCTTTTCCCACTGCGCCTGGCAATGTAAAATACCTATTGGTCGCTATTGACTATTTCACCAAGTGGGTAGAAGCAAAGACGTTGGCCACGATCGATGGGCGCAATATCAAGAAATTCATATGGGAGTTCATAATTTGCAGATTTGGATTACCCATGGAGATTGTGAGTGACAACGGAACGCAATTCACGGACCAGCACTTACAAGAATGGCTTCATTCTATGAAAATCAAGCAAATCTTCACTTCTGTGGCGCACCCCCAAGGAAACGGACAGGTTGAAAGGGCAAACAGAAGCATTGTAGAGGGGATCAAAACGCGCTTGGGAACAAAGCGCAGCGGTTGGGTTGATGAATTACCACATGTCCTTTGGGCCCACCGCACACTCCCCAAAACAAGTAATGGGGAAACACCATTCAGCCTAACTTACGGAACTGAAGCGGTCATCCCAACAGAAGTTACAAATCCTTCCCCAAGAGTCTTGCTTGCGGAGTCAATCGACAATGACAAGGAGCTGCGTATGAATCTAGATTTCTTGGACGAACGAAGAGACTCAGCTCACGTACGGGAAGCCGCATACAAGAGACAGTTGGAGAAATATTATAATGCGCGGGTCAAAGAACAAACTTTCCGCGTGGGTGATTTCGTTTTCCGCAGTAATGAAGCCTCAAATGCAGAAAAACCAGGAAAGCTGGCCCCAACTTGGGAGGGGCCTTACAAGGTTCAAGAAGTACTGGGAAAAGGGGCATATGCTTTGGAACGACTAGACGGTTCACCAATTCCACGCACCTGGAATGCAGCCCAGTTACGTATATGTTACATGTAACAAACTACAATGATCATGTAATAAGGAATTGATTTCCAAAGTTAATTCACATTGCAATAAAGCATTTTTATACAAACTGGTGGCTAGCATATACAGATTACATCCCAAAATCATAGACGATTATCACCAAAACAAGAGGGGCCCTAAATACTAAAACCCCATGACACAGTGATCAAACAATCACTCAAAAAAAAAAAAAAAAAAAAAAGAAGAAGGATAAACACAGCTTCACTTGAAGACTCCTACATAGGATATTCACATCCTAACATGTAACCTTCTTGGAAGACTTCTTCTTCTTCTTCTTCTTCACATCTCCTAGTTCAGATAACTTCTTCATCTTCAAGGGTTTTCCATCAACAGTACCTTGATCATCCAGATGATCTGGACGCATGTCCTCCTGAGACAACAAATATGAACAGTGTTCTGCTAAACGATCAAGGGCTTCAGTGGAAGTACAATGATGATCAGGATAAGAAGACAAGAGGGTAATACCCTGCACTGCCAAAATCTCTTTGACATTCAGAATGCTGCTAGAAATTATGGACGCCATTTTTTCAGAGAAAGTGGTGAAAATTTTATAAAGGTATAAACTATTCTGATGATCATGCTTACTATATATAGAGGAGAGAGATTACCATCATTAATTACCATTAATGGTAATCCACTCGAGTACCTAGGGAAGACTGACAGGCGGCCTGTCATCGCCGTCCTAACAGTCACTTCAAGGGCAGACTGACAGTCACCTGCGTCAGAAGCACATCAGATGACATCACCTAATGATCACCATGCACACGTGGAACATAAAGTCATAGGGAGTTGCACTGTTTGACATACATGAAAATCAAAGAGTTCAAACAAGGACATGCAAACCACGATACATCAAAATTGTTCATAAACAAAATCAAACTAAAGGTTCAAATATTGGGAGATGTCGTCACTCCCAGCGCCCTCTGCGCGTTTTCCTTCAGCAGTGGAGGATGTTCCGGCCCCCGCATCAGTAGCCACAGCCTTACCTTTATCTTCCGTCTGCGCCTTCTCAGCGAGCTCCGCACCAAGACGATCAGACTTGATGAAATAGTTGCGCAACTCCCCAGCAGGATCATCAGTCTTCGCGCAGGCCTCTAACAGGTCGAAGACTTCGAACTTCAGGTGCTCATAGTCGTCATAGGCTTTGAGCAACTCATCATCATATGCTTCATTCTCGTAAGGACCGGATTCTTTCCCTTTGCCTTCAGAGCAGTGATCGAAGCCTTCAGAGAAACCAACCTTAATACCCTGCTTCACGGATGAACTTGATATACGCGCAATCACTTCCGTCAGCACAGGATCGTTCCAGACACGTTTGAATACCTGCGCAAAATAATAATGAGCATATAAAACACATTTCAAAGTAGAGAAGATACAAGAGTTTTTGACGTACCCCAGCAACTCCATCGCCCATCAGCCAGGCAATCCTCTCGTTTGCAGCCACGGCTAGATCAGTGGCTTCATGGAACAAAACCTGCACTTTGTCCAACTCCACTTTAGCCTGCGTACATGAGGACTCCGCTAGGGCTTTCTCTTCCTGGACCTGGGCGTTCTCCAAAGTCAATTTCTCCATCTTGGCCTCCGCATCAGATAAAGAGGCAGTTGCGCGAATAAGATCATCATGCTGAGAGTTGTATTTTTTAATAACATCAGCAAGCTCAGTTTGCTTTCCTTCGAATGCTGCTTGAGTCTGCTCCATCTCCTTCTTCAAGTTAGAATTCTCAAGTTTCAAATCTTTAATGGAGGACCGCAGCTGTTCAGTCTCAATGTTTGTCCTTTTGCAAGCAACTGACCAAGCATGAGACGCGTCAGCCTTCTCCTTCTTTAGTCTCTCCAACTCTTGGAGGGCATCACGAGCAACTTTCTGGTGATGCTCAATCTCAGCACGCACGTCATGACGAGCACGCTGGAACTCCTCTTCCCGCCCCAAAAGCGCAGCCTCAGAATCCTTTAAATTCTGGTAATCCCTTTGGAACTCATTTTCACGTCTGATAAGGGATCCCAGACCGCTGACACCAAGAGAGAGATTCATGGCCATATCAATGAATAAAGAGCGACGGTCAACGCTATCCTGATAGTCACGCTCCGCAGGAGGAACGGACATCATAACAAACTCCTGCGCATCAAGCGCATTCGTGAAGCGAGTAGTGTCCATGATATCCCAGCGCGGCTGATACGGCCTTGATGATTCAGAGGGACGAGAGGAAAATGCTCTTCGCCGATGACCAGAACTACTACCACCACCGGAGGAGACGTCGGTGTAAACAATGGTAGAGTCAACAACTGTGCGCCGGAAGTTGGACGGATTTTCAGCTACAAGCTCATCAACCTTATGACTATCAAGCGCTGCTTCAAATCCTTGAGACGAACTTGGCTCATGTGTTTGCTCCGTCAAATCAAGATGACAGGTCTCCAAATTAGGTGTTACAGACTCATCCACCAGCATCCTTCTCAACATCAGTCACTATTTCAGCTTGAACAGGTCCTTCTTGCTGCATCACTTCTTTCTCCACTTGCAAACCTAAGTCCTCCGGGACAGGAGTGGTTTGAGAACACAACTTCTCACCGACGGTCGTCTCAACAATAACCGGCATCACTTGCTCGGTCACATCGCTTGGTTGAACAGAGGTAGACACTTCCTTCAACAGAGATGAGTGCTTCTTCCGAGATTCTGCAAAAGGATGTTGCCCTACATAAAATGCTGCTCACAACACTTCAACACATTTATCACAAGCGCGGTAAAAGGGTAAGAAAAACATGTGTACCAGACAAATGCCTTAGAGTCTTCATTGGCAAGTTCTCGCGCACAGGCGGAGGCTTCACTGGGATATCCAACTTGTCCGTAGACGGCCACGTCAACGGTTTGAATACATTCACTGGCACCGCAGAAATGGGCCCAGGTGAAGTAACATCCAGACCCGCAATAGAGGATTGCGGAACTTGCACTTGCTTCTGATCCAGCTCAGTAATCCTCTGCTGATATAGATCCTCAGCAACACCACCTGATTCTCGGGTTGGAGAAGACCGCCTGGCGCGCTTGTGCTCAAGTTCCGTATCAGACTCAGTCAGGTCTTCATCAACCTCTTCCACAATGATGGGCGCGGCGGGTGGTTTGGTTCTCTTACTAGCCACAGCACGCTTTCTAGTAGTAGTACTTGTGCCTGGCGCGGTAACCACATCTGTATCAAGTTAACATATACGTAAGAAACAAGTTACAAATTTATGAGGACTAACCAAGGGACTCCTTGCGCTCCGAAGTAACTTCCTCAACATCGTCATGAACTTTCCTGCGGAGTTGTATACCCGCACCTAACACGAAGAACGCGCTGAATCAGTACGCAGACCGCGTACCAAGTGCGCTTCCTTCGCATACATAAAGCAGAAAATGAACACAAAAAAGACAGAAGAGAAACGACATACCTGTTCGAACATACTGCTTGGGAGGGTCTACAAAATTGGGATGCAAAAAGTTCCCACTGATCCTCTCAGACAAGCGCGGAACGCCGGCAACAACCGGAGTATACGGCACGTCCGCTGCACCACGCTTAGCGAACAATTGGAACAATGAGACATCTGGATACACAAAGAAAACATGTGAGGAATAACGCAAAGCATACGCATGAGACAAAATACAAATATAACCCAGATACCTTTTGAAGGATTCGGGTCTTGACCCTCAGGAATAATAAGGCTAATCCCCAACAAGTTCAAAACACTCTCAGGACATTCATCCATCATCAGTGGAGTTGCATGATCACAGAGTGTTTTGTACCAACCTTGATCCTTATAACCCACCATAGGGGGGAACTCAGCAATCTTCTCTCTCAAACCAAGCACCATCCATTGAAAGGGTGCAGGAATAACTCCATGCTTGATATAGAAGAATTTGTCTTTCCATTCATACATGGACTTCACTTTCTCCGAAACGAGCTGTTTCACCTTCCGACGAACGCCCAAGCTAAACCAACCACTTCCGCCACGGGCCGCTTCGAGGACATAAAATACATTTAATCTTTCCCACGTGGGTTCAATCTCCAGTGAACGACATGTGGCTTCAAAATGTAAGATCCGGCACCAACCATAAAGGGTCAATTGTGTTGGATGCACTCCATATCTCAACAACACATCCACCACAAATTTAGAGGCCGGTAACCGAAAACAGCACTTGGTGAAAGCAGCAGCATACAAGGTGATCTTACCAGGTGGAGCCTTTAAAGCAGTTTTTCCTTCAGCAGGAAGTTCAGGCTCCCACTCCGGCAATATGCCGTACCGGTCAATAAAGCCTAAATATGAATCTTCATCCCACTTAATCGTGGTGGCTTCTATACTCTTGGACGATTCCTTCCCCAGATCTTTCACAATGTCAGAGGTTTTGCTCGACTCTTGCACATCTTGGGAATCTTGCGACATTGTTGAAGGAAAGGATAATTTTGTGAAAGAAAGAGACGTTGAAAAGAAAGAAATTCAAAAAACTTGAAACAGTTGTAATGGGAGAAGCCACATTCAAAATTTAATATATATAGGCTTTGCAATTAATGTCCCTGACGTCATGGACAAGCTTTTAGGAGGTGAGTCCAATGACAGATTGACACGTGTGGACTGGAAAACAAACAGACGTCACACGCGCCTCACGCGCCCACTCGCCTGACAACCGCCGGTCACACGTCTCTGCACACGTCCCAGTAGACAGAGGTCATGTCAACACCACTCGCCATATGGTCCACAAATTTTCAAACACAAGGGGGAAATGACATCTGTCCACACATGCAAACTGACGTGTCCCACCAATGCGGACAAACGACGTAAAATTCAAACCCGTTCTCCGCATTATGCTCACGTCAAACGCAAATTCGGTACGCAGGAAAAAGACCAAAGGAAGTAAACCACTAGAAATTAGTCCAGCATCCCTCACATCTAAGATAGGAGACACACTGGACTGGGGGGACTTGATGGGATTGGGTACTGAATAGACCATTCCGCATACCCAAACCCGGAACAACACTAGCGCGCGGAAGAAAGACATGCGCAGGATTTGGTCAAAGCTCATTAAATGCACAGTCAACAGTCAAGGACCGGTCAAGGCGAATATCATGCATGGTCAATAGCCATGCATGAATCACGTAACCATGCCAGTTAAGGCGGTACTCGATTCCACTATTTCCTTTAATCTAGCTTTCCATATATCACCTTATTGACATAATTAAGGGTGATGGAGACAACCTAACCACGGTTAGGACTTGGGTAATGGTGGCATACGGACTCTCCTATAAAAGGGATCACATCCCCAATGGGAGAGGACACTTTCTACTGACCTGGAGAGCTATCATACTAGATAGTATCCCCATTCACCCCGTTTTTGTCATAAACAACTACTTCGAGTAGTCGTCTCCACACCCATACTTTCACTCTTATTTGCAGGTATCTCCAAGCCGTAGCTGTTAGTGAAGGATCAACTCTGTAGCAACTAATAACCTTATCCTCCCTAATCGGTGGTGAGGCTATTTGTTTCTTCACTTCTCCTTAACACACGTATGTGAATCACAAACATTATCATAGGCCGACATCTAACAACATGTAACCATGATCTAGGAAACTAATACATGTTAATATCGTCATCAAGTCTTTAAACACACCATGTATCCACACAAACCCATGCAATACCCGACCATTCACAACTAAATATACACATATGTATACATGTATAACTCACGGCTTAGGTATGTTTGTCACTAGCTGAAATATACATCATGAGTAAACACATACATACACATACTCGACTACACATACACACACTTAAATGCCTTGTCCTTTTCTTACAACCCATGGAACCTTTTTCCTTGTTTTCTTTTGGTCGAAACATCAACCAAAGAACACTCACAAGTCTCTATCAATGGAATGTCCAAACTATACATGTAAAAGGAAAAGTCCACCATCTTTCACCATATGATTGACTAAGTGAGCTTCCTTATTGGGATAGATACCTCATCGGCCAATACCAAAGCAACAAGAGGTGTGGTGATCGAGTATGAGACAACAAACAAATCCATTGATAGTGACTTAACCTTGGATGACACACAAATAAACCTCCCGTTGATCCCTTTTCGGCCGAGGACTTCAACCCTAAGCATAGGTCACTTTCACATGAAAACTAGAATTATAAAAACTAGGAATCAACCATAGTGCTACCTCTTTCCCATACATGATCCCTTGCCTTCCTTGCATATGATTTGCTTCATACAAGCCGATTAGAAGAGACAAAAGAGAGCATGGATACAAATACTTACACTAAATAAGGAACAAGACAAGGATGATCCTACTACTTCTAATGTGAGTCATCCTACCACTTTGGGATAGCAAGATAATCGGCCAAGCATCAAGAAGGAAGCAAGGAGTGTGAGTTGTCATTATTATCATTAATCCGTGAAACCATGCCCAAGACACAACACAAATCAAGAAGGGAAGACTTGCCATATTTGGTTGTTTGTCCTTATCAATCGGCCACTATAAAAGGAGGCAACCTTAGTGATTTTATACCACACCAATCTTAACTCACTCACTCACCCTCTTATGCTATCTCTTGGCCAAAAGACACCACCCAAGAACAACAAGGAAAGTCCCTCACAAGCTTGAAGGAAGTCGACTAGGAATCACAAGTGATCAGCCTACATATAAGGTAAGATATCTACTCAAACACTAGCCCAATTTCTACTCTAATTGACACCATCCAAAGCTCACCCGACCCCTAGCCCTTTGAACTACAATCGGCCAAGATCACACACTTGCACATGTCGAGATTATTGATTAAACACGCACTAAATCACTACCATGATTTCACCCACTTTGAGCCTATATATATATATATACATACGTACGTGCACTATGTGAACCCACATTTCACGAAACACAACACCTAGGCTCATGAGTTTACATCGAGCCCGAGATCTAAATAACCTATGCTAAGAACGATTTTATGTAACATCCCGGAAATCCATTTCTCTTAATTACGCTATTAGGCATGCATAAGAAATGACAAGATGAATTAAATAGTTGAATGAACCCTTACGAATAATAAAACGGGATGATAAGAATGTGGGCTATGTTCCAATATGGAAATAACCTTGTTAGTGTTATCTAAATATGTAAGTAAATAACACTAGCAATTAACTTGGTTAGTTAAGTTTCATAATAAAATTGAAGAAGGGAAAACTTGAGGGACCATTAATATAACTAGTTGGTCAACATAAGAAGATGGAGAAGACCCATTTTGGGGTCATACGTATTCAGCCCCAAAGGGGCATCCATGAGCCAAAAACCAACCTAATAATCCCTCAATTGAAGAAGTTAATGCAAGAGATTGAAGCAATTGATGAAGGGTGTGTTCTAGAAGGTTAATCTTCAAGGATTGAGCTTTGGTAAGAACCCTAACCCCCAAATTCGTGTACCGAACCCCACATGTGGGTATTGAGCAAATGATGTTAAATTCGTATTATTGCTTGGTTTTAAGTGATATTGATCATCTCTAATGGTTTAGAGGTGAGCTAATCACTAGAAGTTGCTTGTTTGCAAAGGATGATGATATTGGGTTTTCATTAGAGCTTTAATGTTACTAAATGAGTGGTAAACCCATGTAATTGTAGGAATAATGTGTAGTTGATGATATGCATGTGGAAATTGGTTGTAATTGGAGGTGATTATGTTGTTGGATGGAATGCGTGTATTAGGAGCTTGTACATTGAGCTTAGAATGTTGTACGCACACTATGTGTTTGAAGAAATGTCTAGATGAGCATGATGTATGAATTTGTATGCAAGACTTAACAAGTATGAAAGTAATGTGATAATAGATACAATTGATAGTAGGTTAACATGAGGATTGTATTAGAGAGTATTCATGTGGGAATTTATTGAATTATATATTTGGTAAGAAGTGTGCGTTAGGATGTCGTACTCTATGTTTGGATAGTATGATGCACACCAAGTATAGGATTTATTTCTTATTTGTGATTAAGAAATGAATGTGTACTAATTGTGAAGTGTATGAACTTATTAAGAAAAGACAATGTTGGTATTATATGATGTTGGCTAACCTTGGATTTGTAATTGCCAATTGTAGAATCATGAAAGCGCTAGTACGTGTCGAATGAATTCTATGTGCACCAAAGTAGTCATATCATGATATGTGTCCTATAACATGCTAATGTAATGTTTAGGGTAAAATTTTTTATGGAGTAGTATATCGATATGGATGTATGTATCTAAATATTGAAAGTTGCATACTTGATAGTTGACTTTCTGAAAAGTCAACAATGTATGACTAACAAGGTTAGGCTACCCAACATGATTGTGATTATTAAGGAGATCATGTGATATATGTTAGATTATCTAGGTGTCATACATGATGGTATGTTGGATCGCTTGATTTATAAACAATGTGGTATTTAATTATGTGATGTGCATGTTGGAAATTGACTTATGCAAGTCAATGTGATATATGAGTTGGATATGATTGATAGTATGCATAATTATGTATGCTAACGGAATGGTGGAATTGATGACATGAAAGCTTTGGCAAGATGGGCTCAAGCATGAGTGGCTAATGGGTCAAGATAAGGCAAGTAACAAGCATCAACTTGGAGGACTTAAGGTAAGTGATTCCCGAACTTAACTTGCATTATGATATCGAATTTATATGTTAATGTAGTATGGGAATCTTGAAAGAAACAATTAATTAATGGTGGTGCCAAGGTAAGAAACTTGGTGACGGGTCAACCATAGATTGACCCATGCTTGGCTTCGTATAAAGAAGATAACGGGTCATCAAGGAAATGTTACGCCATTCACGATGATACCACGTAATCCGGGTAGTTTAACGCCTAGGAAAACCATGGGGAATGATCTTAGAACCTTGTGAGGTTTGGGTTTTAAGATATGCCATTAAAGCATGAAAAGTGCATAGTGGGCGCAACCTCACGTCAGGTCCGGGCGCAAGGTGACCTGCACGGGCGCAACCTGACTCTGATGGGAAAAATGGGCTGATCTGCGCCCTCTAGGGGCGCAACCTCCTCTCTGGGGGCGCAAGCTTGCGCCCCCCACTGGTTATTTGTCTGTTTTTGTCGTATTTTGATGTTTCGCTTATGTGCGCAACCCGTATTCGCGTTTAACGCATCGAATAACATCGTTGGACTTTGTGAATGCTAGTTATGGGTGTAGCAAGTAATAGGAATGTTGGATTTGCAAATATGACTCAATTACGGAATCATGCGTGTATGTAATTAAATTGATATGTGTGTATACATAGTAAAAAATACGGTAAGTAGATTTGTTATGCTTTTGTAGATTGAGAATGTGATGTATGTATGGGTACTCATACCCGGGTTTGTGTGAGAGTTTTATGTATGTAAAGGTTCGTCATTATGTATAGATTGAGTATAGGATTGGAAACGTCATGTTTGCCCTAGAGAATTCATGAAGGGAGAATAGTATGACTGGTCAAGGTAGGTTGTGTGCGGGAATTGTACGCTTATATGTATTGTAAGGTTATTAACCTTTTATTATGAGAATGGTAATGAAGGCGCAGGTATGTAAGTATGAATGCATGGGACTTGGATGTTCGGATCAGGGTATCACACCCGAACTTGCAAGAAGGCGTTTGAATAGGACCACGGAGTATTGTTGGATGTATTTCCGCATCGTGAGTAATGATTACATGAAGTCACCTATTGAACTAATGAAACGGTTATGTGGTGATTGCAGGTTATCTTGTCTACCTAATGAAGTAAGGAAATGATGAAGATCGAGCGAGGGAGCGGATTGTACGTGGTCACGGTCTCATTACTTAATAAATATGAGTCATGTTGAATGTAATAAGAAACAATAAAAGATGTAACACCAAAATATCTCTTAGATATATTTTCCAAACCTTTGAAAAGGTTCTATTAAGCAAGAAATTTTCTAGTCCATATTTTCCGCTGCATATTTTCTGAAAGATGGTTTAGGGTGTTACATTTTATAATAAAAAACATGTGTATATTTTGAAACCAAAGTTATGCGACCACATGCTTATATAAAAACACTCGATTTCATGTGAAAACACTAGTACACACTTACAAACATTCGGATCACCTAGTGGCTATCACAAACAAATCATTTCGAAGTGTTAAACAATCGGAATCAAGCCACCATTTCATATAAGAAATCGGCTATGCCATTATAACATATGTTAACAGGATCATAACATGTGTTAGAATTATCTTTGATATAAAAAGACACAAACCTATGTTAAAACATTCGATTTTTCTATAAAATAACCACGCGTGTTGAGTTTGGGGATATTCTATACCAATAATGGCATGTGGGGCCCATTCTATTAACTATAGAAACATCTTCCTAATAAAACACCCTAGATTCACAAAGCCATACGATTTACAAAGTGCACATTTGTAACATACACAAACAGTGGCCCACATTTAACTAACACAAGGGTCCACAATGTCAGGTGAACAAATTGTATGATAAACAGAAAGAACGTACAACTTACCATGTCCTTGTCAAACATAGGATACCGGTTATCAGGGCAGCAACTCTTCCATATTTGGGAGCCTAACTATGTTATTCTACATTATTGACTTGCTGGAAAGTAAACTTTCAACCGTTCAAACTTTCTAGTTAGAAACATATATCCATAATAATGTACTAGATCACCATAAACATCACATTCACATGTTGTAGGATACATACAACTATATGATCACTTAGGTCAACACATACAAACATATAATTCATCTCATACATACTAGTGCCTTTATGATCTACAATTAGCAACACATTTACTTCTTGATCTCAACTAAGAAATCAATAGAATACATGGTGTGCATCACACCATTCAAGCATAAGGTACAAACTCCTAATGCATACTTCTACCAAACATACCATTAAACTACATTCCTACATGGATTCCATCAAAAACACATTCTTCATGTTAGTTTATAATAATTACATCAACTCTCACATTGCATTCACATTTGTTAAGTTCATGTATACAATTTTCACACATTATCATCTCCTAGGCATTTAAACAAACACTTGGCGTGTGTACAATATTCTAAGCACATTGTACAAGCTCCCAATACATGCACTCAACCAACCACATAATCACCTTCAACTATGACCTTTTTCAACATAAAATTCATACAACACACATTTCTACATGTTAGTTAGAGATTATCCAATAACATAAAATCATAAACCACAATCTACATCTACTATTACATGGATTCTAACATTCAATTTCCCCAATTGAAATCATTAAATTGTTAATGACACTGGATTAGTGCATCCAAACATGAATTCAACCATCTAATACTTACAATTTACCCAATTTAGGGTTGATTCATCAAAACCCACCGAGTAGGCCTGTAAACGAACCGAACGTTCATGAACTGTTCGTGAACTGTTCGGCGGGAAGTTCGTTTGTGTTAGTTTATTTAAATAAATGAACGAACACGAACACAATTTTTTGTTCGTTTAATTAAACGAACGAACATAAACACACGTTTTGTTCGTTCATTTATGTTCATGAACGTTCGTTTATGTTCGTTCATGAATGTTCGTTTATGTTTGTTTAATTAAACTTAACTTTAACCCTAACCCTAACATTCTAACCATATCAATTATTAGACGCAATCCATACATCACAGACCCACCTCCTTTCTTCTCCACACTCCACATCCCTACATTCTTCTACCTCCGGTCGACCACCCCCACAGCCCCGCCTCCAGCCTCCATAGCCCCGTCTCCACTCTCCAGCCTCAACAGCGTCACCGTCTCCCTCATCCCCGTCTCCACAGACCATAGCGCCGTCGTATTTCTCATCCCCGTCATTTGGTTTTGGTTGCATTGTGATGTATTAGACTTGGTTGAATTGTGATGAATCATTATTAACTTGTTTTTGTTTTTGTTCGTTTATGCTCATTTATATTGATCATTTGTGTTCGTTTATGTTCATGAACAGTTCGTTTAAGTTTTAAATGAACGAACATAAACGAACACGAACACAAAAATGTGTTCGTGTTCGGTTAAAGTTAAATGAACAAACACGAACACGCCTGTGTTCGTGTTCGTTCGGTTCGTTTACAGGCCTACGGCACCGAGGGCTCCAGCCAAAAAGTTTCATGAGATGAAATGGATACTTACTTGATGCTTAGAAGGTGATGAACACTTCTCAAATCTCAGATTATACATGCAAATTCCACTTCCCTCTTTCATTTAGGGTAGAAAACACACACACAAACACACATACTCTCCTGAAGTGTGTGTGTGTCGTATATATTATCCCACCAAAAAAAGGTAGGTGGTGTTTAAGTTTGGTTCTTCACAATTTCAGACCTTCAAGTTTGATACCCATCCAACTTTGGCTCAAACATTATTTGATTTCTATTTAACTTGTATATCTAACTAGGTTAGATACTAAGTTATTTTACCTCATGCCATAATACATTAAAACATACTAATTAATTAAAGTTTGGGTTTTTAGGGTGTTACAAGTTCTCTAGTTCTCTCAACTCAATGGAGTTCTCAAATGATCCTAATCATCTATATATAATTATATATATTGCAGCATACAACATACATAATTTGGGTAATATGAAACTAATGTTATATTATGTTATGCTATGATATTTTTATATGTCATAGGTAGTGTTGAGCCTTTAGGTTTTTAGTAACATTGGCAATGCCTACAACTTGATGTAACCTTGTGACACAACCTTGAAAAATCTCACTTGTTCAATACAACAAGTGATGACATGAGCAAAAGGTGGCCCTATCATTCTATCAAGACACTTAAGCTACCTTTGTCATAACGAATCTTATTCACTCAGAAACATCTCCTTTGACACCATCAAGTAGAGTACATGACCTATCATTTGTCTAGCTAGACAATATTTTTTTAAACACATGGAAATAATTGCATCAAACTTCTATTGGGAAACATTATATCTCTTATTGACTTAACTAGATTGACAAAGACAAAAGTGTCTGGTCTTATCAGTCTATAAAAGTGTAACACATTTGCCAAATGCCAAGTCTTGATTATCAAAGAGTCTAGAGATATATCTTCTAATAAGAAATAAATTCATTCTTGACTACTTGCATTTTGCTAGATGTATTCCATTGAAAGTGACGGTAATCTAGTTAACAACATAACATTTAATCATGACAAGACTTGGCGTTTCTAATAAGTATATCGAGTCGAAGGATGTTATGTTTTTTTTTTTGAACGGCCAGGGACATCACCCGGCACTGGCGGTGCATAGTAAGGGCGGGGAGGGGCGGCCGACCCCCCCCCCCCCCGGATTTTCGCGCAGAAGTTCCGATTATATAGTATTCGTATAGAAAATTTTGAAAATATAGGGTTTCGACCCCCCAAAACGGGTTTTCGACCCCCCGAAACTAGTGACTTCCAACCCCCGGTGACTTCCGACCCCCCGAACCTTCGGGTCAAGCTTCGCCACTGTCACCCGGATAGACTTACCCCTCCCGAGTTCAAAGCCAAGCACTCGCGGATATTGCAAACCTTTCGGCCCAAATGCCTTAATCGCATATTTTACAAGTGGCAAGGATCAAACCGATGACCTCCCTCCGGGGCAAGAACCCATAAGTGTTAATCCATCTCTTAATAACTCAGTAATTGGTCAGTAATATAAGTAATTTAAGTACTTAATCCAAGGACACAAGACTACACATTTTAAACTGACAACTAAAAGAACATTGAGAGCATGTATTGTTTTAATATCCGTTATGTCTTGTAATTTGATAGTGTCGGGTATCTATGATGGTTGATTGCATTGAAGTCAAAGCTGATCAAACCTTTTTGAAAAGCGTGGTCTCAGTATTTTTATATTATTCATATACCTATTTTAAGGAATGTAAACATATATTCCATCTTAACGTGTTATTTTACTTTTTTTAATTATGTGTATAAAAGTTTTGTATTATATAATAACAAATCGAGTTACCTGAAAGTAGGGATGGCAAAAAAAACCGAGCCCGACGGGTATACCCGAAACCCGAAGCATTTGGGACGGGTATACCCGATACCCGACGGGTATGGGACGGGTTTGGTATTGAAAAAAAAAATATTTCGCGGGTATGGACGGGTATGGTATTAGGTGATATCCGACCCGATTACCCGAAACTAAATACCCGTTTACCCGAAATATATACCCGAAGACTTTTAAGTTTTATATATAACTTTTCTTAACTATTTTTTAGTAATGTTTCATTCTAATAGATTCATTATTTGAAAAATAAACTTTTCGTCTAAAATATATATATTTTTTTTTTTATTACTAACCAAATCTTTCATTCCAAGACAAAGAAAATTACATTAAGATAGCGGGCAGACGGGCAACAAGCTGCGCCGCCACCCCTTTCTGGATAGCAAATCCTAATCTACTAAAAACATAACCATGTCCACCCGGAGCCGAGACACTACTGTGAATAACCCGCTGGACCCTGGTCAGGAAACGGGTAGCCTCCGGTGCCAATGAGCCAAAGGTATCAAAAGCCAAAGGTATAAAAACGTGTTGGTTCTCCTCGCAGGCTTTAGCATGTTTTTCTACCTTCTTTGCCTCTGCTTTCCGGACCGCTTGCCCTGCAACAAAGCCACTATCCCTCAACCCAACTAGGGGAGATACACCCGTCAGGTCAACACAAGCATGCTTCCCCCCGGCCCAGCCAAAGACAAGGAGATCTGCTGGTCGTAGGGTGGATCTCCCTTCTGCTGGATCCGAGAGGAAGTTTACAGGGGCCTCCTTCTTGGCTGAGATCCCAGCCCGTCTTAAAATGTCCCACAGAATGTCTCGAACCCAATCATGCCGATATTTAAAACCGGGCAACTCCTTACAATGAACCGCGTGTTCCCCGTATTCATCAAGGCAGGCCTTACGGCACATCGGACAGATGTCATCCTCCTGATACATTGGGATCATCAGACGATATTTAAGAATGGCCCTGTATTCAATAGCGGACATGCTTTGGCCTAAACCTTCGATCGGGATAACAGTTAGGAAATCTTGGGCGTGGGGGGTTTGCAGGCATTCAATAACTGCCCTCTGACGGGGGGACAGACCAAAAACTTCACCCAGGTTCTGAGCGATTTTGCCATAAAGGGCATTCGCCAGAGTTTTCTGAGGCTTTGGGGGGGCGGTGTCCTTGTTAGAAAAACCGCCAATATCAAAACCTGGGAGATAGTCATTTAGCTTTTCGAGGGCCTGCACGTAGTTTTCAAAATTCATACTATAATATATATTTACATATTAAATGTTTCAAAGATTATTATAGTGATGATAATATATATGCTACTTATTACAATTTCATATATATTAGATTTCTTTTACATAAAACTATAAAAGAAAATAAAAATATATATACATGCAAATACCAACGGGTATACCCGATACCCGCGGGTATGCTCTATACCCGACGGGTAATACCCGACAAAAACCCGACGGGTAATGGGACGGGTATGGTATGAGATTTTATAACCGGGTATGGGTATGGTATTAGCCAAACCCGACCCATACCCGACCCGTTGCCATCCCTACCTGAAAGGTGATTTTTTTTTTCTATACTAAAGTAGGTCCTGATTTGAGCCATTGATATCGGTTGTTTCAATGGTTAACTATGAGATAAAGACAGCATTAATTGTGATTAACAGAAAGTTACAAATAGTTGAAAGAGAAAAATAATAATAATCAAGATTCATCATTAACTTTTTTATATACGTTTATTATTTATTTTTTAAACGGGATATCTAAATTAGTTACAGCTTCACGTTTAAACAAATAACAATACAACAATTCGTCCAAACTAAATAAATTGCGCGTTATAATAGCGTGTCCAAATCACTACAGCGATATGTCTAAAACCACCTTTTATTTAACCGAGTGTTTATACCCTCGTCCTAAAATACATGTCGGGTCATGGATACTTCCTAGGCTTGAAAAATCATTTAGTGTTAGAACCAGGCTTTATTGTACAATATGATCTAATTTATAAAGTATGTGCAAGAAAAGTAGGACATGAGAGTATGGGACATTAAATCTCTAACAATTGAATATTTCATTTAAAGGATAAACGAAGGATAAATTAACTATACTAGATATAAATGTTTTAACTTATTATCTATATTCAAAATCATCAAATCTAAATAATAATCACAAAAGGATAATAATAAGTGTGAAGATCATAAACTAACTCAAGGATGAAATTTCATTAGTGGTTTTGTAAGACAAATTTCATTAGTTATTTTTATATTTAGAAAGATTTATTCATCCAATCATAAATTCAGATATACGATATAATCTAGCTAAATTGTTTTGACTACTGATGAATTTTTAGAAGAACCTTATACATAAAAGACCCTTATAAACTGGAATAAAGTATATCAATAACAAAATAACTGATAAAAAAACTACGTAAGAACTAAAAAAGTACAAGAAAATAAAAAACAAACTAGATTATAAAATATTGCGTTGTGGTCCATAGGTAAATATGCAGTTCTTTTTTAAATTCCACCATAATTACGGTTTTGCTGATAATTATTAAGTACAGCCTTTAATTTGACTTTCCAGATTTTTTTTTAAATTTTTTATAAAAGGTATATTAACATTTTAAATAAAGATAAATGACAACAATGGTATATTTAAAATTATAGAACATTTATATAAAACTTGTAACAAATAAATTAATATTTCTAGTAAAAAAAGTTTAAAAAATGTGATGCAAATTGTTGATTTAAAAAAAATTTAGGATGGAGATTTTAACTTTTCAATATTACAAGAACTGTCCTTAGTTTGTAACATGTACACATTTTCAGTCGACTGAGTAAAGGATCAAAGTCCAAACATTAGTCAAAGTAAAATACAAAGCCCAAAAGTTTTCAACTTTAATTTGAATTCAAGTAGGCTATAGGGCGTGAAGACACAAAAATTGTTATGTCTCAATGTCACGTAGGATGCCACCTCAACATGTTGATGTCTCAAGCATTCAAAGAAAATATATAAATAAAAATAACAGGAAAACACACTATTTGGTTCAAATTCAAAAAAGAAAAAAGAAAAAAGAAAAGAAAACACATGATTGGAGCGTCCAAAATGTCCTCGGCGAGACGGGAGGGACGGGGTGAAGGGGGACGGGGGGTGGTGTAGCTGTCCGGGACATGGCAAAAAAGGAAGAACCGGGGTGGTGCCCCGTCTCCACACCCCTTAGCCTTAAAAACTATGAACCCTAGTTATCTAGCAAATAATTCAACACCCAAAAAGTTCAAGTTTGTTTATAAGACTGTCTGGCATGGTGACGGGCCGTCATTGAAGACGGGCCGCCACGTGAGCCTCCACATCACCGGCGACGTTGCCGGAGCTTCGAGAGACGGGCCAAGGGTGTGGTGACGGAACTCCTCTTCTCCGGCTTGAGCCTCCACCATCACAAACCCACCAATCATGGAGCCCGGCTTGAACGTCCAATTTTGGACGGTTTGGATGGATGAGGCACGGCGGGGGCGGTGTTGGCCGACCCAAGACGCCTTCGCCGTCCCCAAGCCGACCCACATACCACATATTCTAAGTGAAACCAAGAAAATAGATTGTTATCTCAAATGTTCTCGTCATCTTTTTTGGGCACTTCGTTTTCATGTGCACGGTGTCATCATATATGAGATTATGTTTGTGTTCTTGAGTGTTCCTAATGTGATGTATAGTTGAGTTTATGAAATCAAAAAGTGATTATAATTACAACGCTTGATGAAGGATAAAAAAAAGCAGGCATAATCTATATATATATATATATATTGCAAATGGATTAATCCTACATGTCATACTCTTATGCAATCTCTCCTTTGAGAGATGCCACATAGGATGTGATGTGACAACTCTAAACCAATTAAAAAAAAGAAATAAATATGATTAAACCTAATCTATTATAATCTTTAACCTAATCTATTAAATACCTAATCTACTAAATCTAAATATTAAACCTTTATTATTTTATCTCTCGTGTTTTCTCCCATAACTTTTAAACGTTAATATCTTTAATATACGAGATTTTTTAAAGAAAAAATTTACACCAAATTAACGAGCGTTTTATTATCTTTCTAACGAGTACCATAGTGCTATATAAAAATCGAAGAAAAAAATGACTATTTTTTGTAACCCGACAGGTATTGTGTTGGGTTTGGGATTGGTTTAAAAATTGTGGGTTTGGGTCGGGTCTGGGATTAGGTGATACCCGACCCGATTACCCAAAACAACATACCCAAATACCCGAACACATACCCGATCATATACCCATTAATTTTTTAACGCATCACATAACCTTTAGACTAATGCGTTCGATATTTCAATAATTAACTTTTTTTTTCTTATTTCATGTTAGTTCTTTTTAGAATGATCGATTACAAACTTCCAAATTCATTTGTAATGGCACTAGATTTATACCTCGACGCAGAGATTCGTTTTTTTTTTTATATTTGAATATGATAACTTATGGCAGAGATTTGTTTACAATAATAATAATAATAATAATAATAATAATAATATATTTTATTATGTTATATTAGATATTTCAACCCGGGACGCTCCCAGGATAAAATCTAGTATGCAAATATTAATAACTTTTGTAATGTGGAAATGTTATGTCCTCGTTATCTTATTTCCGATACAAGTTATTTTTAATGATAAATAAATGTTACCATATTCTACCTTATATTCATTGTCATCAACAACGTCATCATCATACTTTCTAAATCCCATGTAATATCAAAGCTAATGTAAGGTCTAAGAAAGGTAAGATATAGATAGCCTTACCTCTATCATAAAGGAATAGAGAGGTTGTTTTCAGTAAGACATCGGCTCGATAGTAGTTTTGCGTCAAGCCTTAGACATAGAGCACATAACACTCAATTACCTTATTAAGGACCAAAGATGTCCACCAAGGTAATTTCATCAAAATTTTAAGGTGAGAGTTCAAAGGTCTCTTCACAAATCTTTATTTTTTGGTCATTTTCTTCCTTTTATGTCCCTCATGTACAACATATAATGCCAAATGTATATTTATGTAATACACACTTTATATTCATCTCAAGATGTAACTCACCTTCATAAAACCTAATAAAACCCAATTGAATGCTTAGACATTTGAGTGTCCATGCTGACGTGGATGTCCACTAACCGAGGTAGTTCTCAGTTAACAAAAGTTCACTACCGACCAATATGTTGAAAATTGAGACTGTTGTGTGAAATGTTTTAAATACAGATTATTACCAACCAACGAGGCAAAATTTAAATTTTTAAAATCCAAATTCCCAGATTGAAAAGAAGAAAAACAAAGTATGGTTTGGTTTTGTTTTTAGTTTTAGTTTTTAGGATCCATGGCCATCCATACTAAATCGTATGTAAAATATAAGGTAACGTTTGGTATGATAGAATGGAAGGGGGAATGGAATGGACCATTACGAGGTAATGAAAAATAGTGTGTTTGGTTGGTTAAAGGAATGGAATCACCAATTCCACAAGACATTTCATTTCCTCAAATCCATTCCATCCACCCCCATGTTTTTTTTTCCATTCCATCCCTCATTCACCATTTACTAACAACACCATAACCCACCACCCACCACCACCCATTACCGCCGTTACCACCCACCACCATCACCAACCGTCGCCGCCGCCACCACCCACCACTACCATCGCCATCACCACTCACCACCGCCACCCACTACTTTCACATACCCACCAACACCGCCGCCATCCAATGCCACTCAACGCCGCCCACCACCGTCACTCACCCACTGCCGCCTCCACCACATGCCACTGTCACTCACCACAATTTCTCCTACCCACCACTACCGTCGCCACCCACTTCCCCCACCCACGTCGCCGCCTCCACCCACTACCCCCACCACCGTCGCCGCCTCCACCCAGCGCCGCCGCTACTCACCATCGTCACCCACCCACCATCACCGCCATCCACCTCCACCCATCGCCACCGTTTCCACCACTCACCACAGTCGTCGCCACCACCCACCACCACCGTTGCCACTACCTACCACTGTCGTCGCCACCCACACCACACTACCGCCACACACCACCACCACCAACCACTGCCACTACTATCATTGTCACTTACCCACCATCACAGCCATCCACCTCCACCTTCCACCATTGCCACCGCCACCGCCACCCACCACCGCCGCTACCGCCATATATCACCACCCACCATCACCATCACCGCCACTCACCACAACCCACCACAGCCACTCACCACCGATTTTATTCCTTCGTCTTTTCCTGCCTATCCAACAACATAAAGTAATATTTTGTTTCATTCCCACATGGCAACCAAACAAGATATGACATCAATACATGAAGATAGTTTTGAAGCTGAGTTATGTCTGATATCGTTCCTTAATGCATATCTATTAATACTGGTCCCCGATCATTTGAGTTTTCATCCCATGAACAACCAATATATCATTCATTATAGTCTTTCTTTCATATTAATTCCCATGAATCTGATCAATTATGGGCCTTTAGAATACAATATTTAAGGATACTTAAACGTACAAAATCGAACATTGAACACTATTTATAAAGCATTTAACCATTAAATTTAAATAAGTATCCACTGTAACTGTTCTACTTGATTTTGATCCGTATGTACTTTGTTTATTATGATGTCCCCTCTTTCAAATATCGCTCTAATATAATGAAACTTTCCGAGTGTATGCTTTGTGTTGTGGTGAATTGGTTCCTTTGCCTAAGCTATGGAACCAATATTGTCACACAATGTCTAGATTGGTTTCCGATGCTAGATACCACATCAAGACCAACAATGAACTTTTTTATCCAAGCAACTTCCTTTGTTGCAACCATGCAGCATTGTATTCTAATTATGTGGTAGACTGAGTAACCACGCTCCGATTGGAGCACTTCCAAGTGATCGCCCCACCATTATATTGAATATATATCTCGTCTATGATTGAAAATCATCTTGATCAGTTTCGAAACTAGCATCCATATAACACTTTACTCATAAATCTTCTTCTAGTCCTCCACATACCAAGAACATGTCCTTAGTCCTTCTTAAGTACTAAATGATGTTTTTCACAACTATCCAATGATCCTTACTAGGATTCTGTTGATATCTGCTCGTCATGCTTAAAACATGCGACACATCAAGCCTAGTACATAACAAGGCATACATGATGGAACCGATAACGGAAGCATATGGAATCGCTTCCATTTTCTTATTTTCCTCTTATTTATGAGGAAACTGACCACCATTTAGTATCGTTCCATTTTCCATTGGCAATGATGAATTGAGAAGTATTGAAGGACCTTGTTGTAATGCCTAAAATTCTTTGCTAAATATATTGTGGTTACTTGTTTTATTGCATAATTTAATTTAATCATATTAAAAAATTGTATGATGGGCTCGAAATGTAAGAATAGTTGACTTAGGGTTGGTCAAGAGTTAACTAGATGGATGATTAAACCCAGAGAACTAGTTAATTATGACAACACGTAAACTTAAGGGGCTAAAATTGCAAAATTAGCAAACTTGATAGCTAAAAAGGAAGGGATAAGTGATAATAAGATGATTCTAACCCTCCCCCATATTATGTGTGTTGTATATGGAGATATTGAGATGAGAGAATAAAAGAAATACAACAATTTATGAAATTGGTGGATGATTTTTTTATCAAAATACTTGCATGGTCAAAGATTTCTCATAATCTAGTGATCTAATCAACCAAGGTATGCTCTACATTTTATGAAGTTTATGATGAATGGTGTCTTCTTAATGAAAATGGGTTAAAACCCTAGAATCCTTTGTTAAATGGGGTGTGGTTAAATTATGAAAACATTTAGTAACTAAAAATCATAATCTTTGATTGTATGTGGGATTTGGAAGAAGAGACATGAATGAGTTGTACATTATTCTTAGATTGTTTCATGCTCATCAAGTATTTGATGAAATATTTAGATGATGACAACATGTGAAATTAATTGCAAGAACTTGACAAACATAAATGTAATGTAATAATGGATGCAACTGATATTAAGTTAACATGACAAATCCGTATGAGATGGTATTCATGTGAGAATTTAGTGTAGTTCTTTGTGATGCAATATCTTCGCGCATCACATGATTTGGTGTGAACAAATATGACCACGGGTTGACAATGATCTTTTGCATTTTAACAAATCAGACCATTGGTTGAATGAAACTTAATCTATATCTATATCTATACTATATTATAAAGCATTTGACAAGGACTTCTTAAAATTTAAGAGGTACAAGTTAATTTGCTTATGATACAACTTACAATGCACATAATAACTACATTTTAGGGGTAAAGTTGTCTTTAAAGCATCATAGTTAATCTAAATGAAGTCAAGAGTTATGTATATGATAAGTCATAACATTTATTTCTACAATTACTTTGAACATGTTAAATAAAAAACATGTAAAAAAGAATTTTCATAATGCTACATGTTTTATTATAATCTTTTATATACAATTTAGGTACTTTATAAAAGTTAGTAAATCTATTATTATTCATGACAATGTTACTAAAGTTTTAGGTATTTGAGTCTTTTAGGAAATATCTACTACATGAATAATTTGGCATATTGAGAGCTAAATCGAGCTAACCCTACTAAAAAAACGTAAAGTTTTATTATTTATAAAACAATGTGCTTTTATATTTTTTTCTTTAATCCTTTTATACAAAATATGTCAAATTTATCGTTTTTGATAATATTATCTTGTGTTTAGAAGAAAGAGAAATGAGAAGTTCCTTTATTGGTTTTATTTTTATATACGTTTCAATGTAAGCTTCGTTTAAAACAAAATTGCGTGTGATAATGTAAAAGTAATCTAAGCAGAGGCGAACAAGTGATTAAAGTTTTTTTAGTTTTTTATTTCCTTTTTTTATGTGGATTTGTTACGGTTTCGACTTACTTAGTTTTTTCTATGATGATTTTTAACTTTTTTTTAATATGGCAAGTTAACTCGCCGACATGCATGTGCGCGATTCAACGTTTTTTCGTCTATTTTTTGTTCGGTTTAACTGCCCCGCCGCAACGCGCGGGTTTCCCACTAGTAGAGATGGTGAGCATGTTTTATTTTACGTATTTAAAATGTAAGTACATAAATGAGTGTTTGATAGATTAAGATGAGTAAAAATCGAAAGCCATAAAAAGAGACTACGAGAATGTAAATCTTTAGGCAAAGAGCATCCTGGAATCAATTAAAAAAGATCTCAAATAAAAAGAAGGCATGGTTGAAGGTTTGAACCATTTTAATCAACCAGTCAACTTCGTCTTTTTTTCTTTGAGATCATTTTGAATTGATTCCAATTTGCTCTTTGCTTCAAGATCTTATTTCCCGTAATCTCTTATTAAGCCTTTCAATTTTTCTTCATTTTCATCTATCATATGGTGTACCGATTGTATACATTATTCATAGATACTGGTTCGTGTTGTTATATTTTAAAGGCTCATAAATATAAGATATAATCGTTATCTCTTATAAGCTTTGTGTAAATCAATGGTATGATTTGTTTTACACACATAACACCAATTGGTATCCATGTATATTTTGGCCAAGCCATGTGAGGCGTTAATCTTGGCATTGCATCATGAAGTGGTGTTACTATTACATCATGTGATACATGATTTTGGAGTTTTTGCTTGGTGCATTTTCTAGACCAGGTTGTCATGTATGATTTTACCTCACAAATACCAGAAAAGGCTTCTAAAAGAGCGATTTCTTGCTTGCGAACAACACAATAATATCGCACAACGATTGAAAGCCCACCAAAAATCATGTTATAAGTTGCAATTCAACTATAATTATTAAATGTTATATCAACCTAGTCGCCTAGGCATATCTTTCCCATATGCTCGAATTGAATATATATTTTATATAGGATAGAACGGAAGATAATGTAAAGTGGACTAAGACATTTTTGTTTTAACCCACAATTCTAACATGATTGGAAAAACTGTTGATTAGACCTACCCCAAAAGATAAACCTATTTTTAATAAAAATGGAGAACAAACGTACAATCGAGTATTAAGCAAAAGATGTTTTTAAAACCTGTTTATTAACTCATTTTTTGGTTAAGCAATGATGTTGGATTGCTTTTAGGCTTTGTATGTTTGGTTCCCGCCTTTGCGACGCTGAGCAATAGTTGTTTAAACGATTTATTCAAGTTCTAAGTCAACTGATTTTTTTTTACTTTGTTTGTGTTAGTATTAAAATTAAGGTTTCCTTGGGGGATTTTGACAATGATGATATTCAAGCTCTGAGTCATTGCTTTAATAATTTTTTGGAACTTTGTTTGTATTAGTTTTAAAATTATGTTTGTTGTATGGAGTTTGGGCATTGAGTAAAGTTTGTGGAAATAATGAGTTCAGAAAAATTAAGGGTTAACACACCCTGTGAAAATCAAGCAACACGCGTGTATTAATATACCCGGTTTTAGTTTATTAAAGTCCTAAACATTAAAAAGAAATAAAAAAGCCATTTAGCCAAAGTATGGTATATTAAAGTCTCTACTTAGTCTAGAATTCATGTGATTCTATAAATCATTTAAAACAATTACTTGTCACATATTAAACTGGTAATTTGACAAATTGACATTCTAATTATTTTCTTTAAAAAAATGATACGATATTATTTTGACCTATTATTGGTGTAACTAGTATGATAACTTGTGTACCATCAATTTCACATATTAATATGCATAAATAGTCTTATAATAGAGCGAATTTAGGTTGAAACTGTTAATAAATGCTACATAATCGTTCATGTTTGTGGTTGTCATGAAAATGGAGCTCCAACCCGAAAAAAAGCAATTCTAGAGCAAAAACATCAAGAAACGAAGATTCCTGAAGACACGAGACTCGAAGCATGTTCCAAGTATGTGTAAAGACTTCCCCGAGGAAAAAAAATACGACAAAATCAGCCTAGGATCCACCATGCACGGCCACTCACATTGGTACGGGGGCCTGCACACTAGAAGACAAGCAACTAGTTTGGGAGACAAGAAAACATCAACATTGTCTAGTGCACGGTCATGCACACCTAGGTGAATGACTGTGCAGCCCCCAAAGTACAAATAGATTGTCCCTTGCTACAACATAATGTACCTTGAGCAGCATGTGCAGGCGTGCACACCCGGTGCATTGGCATGCGCCTCCTGAATTCTACCTATAAATAGCAGCTTCAACTCATCCACTTGTGTGCCTATTTTTACCTTTCTTGAGCCTTCTTGGGGTCCTAAGGGAAGGCCCTAGGGCCGACCAAAACCTCTCCAAGGTTAGGAACATTCCTATCTTGGGTTCTCAATCAAGAAATGACACTGTAGGAGTAGTTTACATGCAATAAAGTTGAGCGCCGTGAGGAGCACTTCATACGCATAGGATCACGGTGGTTATAAGCTTATCTATGAGTGAAAGATCTTCATTTTTCTTATGTTGTTATCTTTAGATGGTTGTATTTATCCATAATTCTTTAAACTATTCGATTCGTTGTACTTTTTATAATATTATTAGTTTAGTTTTAGTTACTTGATGTGTTTATCTTCTTAACTGATTTTTGTTTATTTATCTTTAATGAAAGGTTCAATTAGTGATTAACTTAACAACCTAAAATCAACTAAAACTTAACTTTTCTAAAAACTATCATGGAGTTCGTACGGCTTCTGGTAGTCTTAAACTAGATCCAAGGTGAGGATTCCGGTAGTGAGACAGGTCCCTCGGGTCTCTGATATCCAAACTTGATTCTAAACAATGACTTCTGAAGTAGCTCAGATCCGGGTGACAAGTTTTTGGTATCACACAAAATGTATGAGTGGTTTTCTTGACAAAGGGTGGATTCTCTACAGGTGCACCAGAAGACTTTTATATACCAAATTGGAGTTAGAGATTTTTTCATGACTTTTTTCGTATGTCATGACACTTTAATATTTGAGAGAACTCTATATAAATAGAAAAGTATGTAGATTTTCTATGATTATATATTTAGATGTTAGTTTGTTTTTTCTAAAAAAAGTCTGTGTAGGCTTTTCTAGCTGTGCCGCACAGACCACGCGCAGACATTGCCAACGCAAATCTCTCACCTTTTCAAAGACGTTTGATTAAAAGATGTCTGTGCGAGCTCTTCTTGGTGCAGACTTAGTCCAACCACTTCTAAGATCTTCTAATGTTTGCAGAGGGTTAAACACCACCACCCACTGTCCACCACCACCACCAACAACAACAACCATCACTGTCCACCACCCACCGACCACCACCACTCACCATCCACCACCACCGTCCGTACATCACCAGTTTATTTTAGCAGTCTACAGACGTTAAAAACAGTCTTCTTTTTGCAGACTGCAGAGGTTTAGTCCACCCCTTCTTTTGCAGATGTGGATTATAAACTTCAGACATTTTACCTCTAAAAAACCAAACAGCTCCTTAGTTTAAATGAACTTGTTTTCTATTGTACAAACATGTAACATTTTTTTTTTTAATTTTTTTTTGTCTTGTGTTCGTATTTTAAAACAAAACCTATTCTAGACCAAGACCAAAACCAAAACGGTTTAAGTCACTTTAACTTTTAGTTAGGTAAATTCTTATTATTCTATTTAGTTCCGGTTTCAATCCGGTCTAAACATGCAGCTTCACCTAATATAGTATTCACAATTGCTTGTTGCGTACAAGTTTTCAAATCCTTTTAATTATGATAGTTTATCTACACATGGTATCAATAGTCAAAATCTATGTTCCCACGGTTGGAATTTAACTTTTACTCTTCAGATTTAAGCAATCTCAGTGTTATAGGGATATTGAATTATTAGATAGAAAAAACTAATCATAAACATGCTTAATTGCGGACAATTAATAAAAAGACTATTAAAGATTGTGACTATTTCTCAATGTTTGAAAATGAGATCAGTCATTAATCCGGTAGCACTATAAGATAGCGTTTGTTATGAAGGAATGGAATGGGGAATGGAATTGACCATTACGAGGTAATGAAAAATAATGTGTTTGGTTGGTTAAAGGAATGGAATCACCCATTCCATTCCCTCAAAACCATTTCATCCACCCCCACCTTTGTTTTTCATTCCATCCATCAGTCATCCTTTACTGACAACACCATAACCCACCAACCACCACCACCACCCACCCACCACCGCCACCCACCATCGTCACCCACCCACCGTCTCCGCCATCCAACACCACCCAACGCCGTCCACCACCATCGCCCACCACCTACCACCGTCACCCACCACCGCCGTCACCACCCACCACTGTCGTCGCCGCCACCCACTACCTTCACCCACCCACCACCACCGCCACCCATCGCCATCTTCGCCACCACCTATCATCGCCGTCGCCACCCACCACCAAGCTACCGCTACACACCACCACATACCATCACCGCCACCAACCATAAGGGGTATTTTTCGCCACATCATTATCATAAGGCCCTCAAAAAAATGTGTAATGGTTAAAGCCACTTAATGCCCCTCTGTCCCATTGGAAGTGTCCATATTCCCTTTTTTATTTGTCCCATTACATGTGTCCACTTTAAAAAAATATTAGCCAATTTCCAAATTTACCCTTAAAAACACAACTAAAATAAACAAAGAATATGATGGACCCACATATGACAAGGGTATTATTGTCATATGGCAAGCAAAAAAAAGCAATCATTTAATATGCCTAAAACTTTGTGTTTTTCAAATCAAGACACTTCTAGTGGGACAGAGGGAGTATTACTTTTCATATTTTTTATCCTATTTGGGCATTATACTAGAAATGCACCTCCCTGTTCATGCCCATATAATGCCTAAGAGAATGGTGTTGGGGGCATTATCATGCTTATTCATGCCCCCTATAATGCCCATTACGCATGGTCTTAGTATTTTTTTTTTAACAATTCTTCTATTTTTTTCCTTGTGCAATGTTTTTGTGACCAGTGGCGTTCATAACTAACAGACAGGGTCCCTTTTGGTCAAATGAGTATTGGTTTATTCTAGGATGTAACGAGACTTGTTCATGATTAAAGCAATATGATGAAATGAAATCAAATCTAAAGTTGATAATATCGTGGACCTCTATAAATATTGTATCTTAATAGTAATTACCCCTATTATCTTGTAGAGTTTTATATGATGAAGAAAGAATGGTAAAGTATTAGATAGATATTACTGTTTTTAATCTATAGTCAATTGTTTAGACAGTTTATTGATTGATAATGATCACCACCATCTATCAAAAGGTAGAAATCACTTAGAATCTAAGCATGTCTTGACTAAGAGGGCAGGCATACTCACCTTGTAGCTTGTTAAAGAATTAAATAGATAAACATGATTTTTTTTTTTCCCTGAAATTGTTTGTCCGTTTTAGTCCACACTAACTAGTGTGGTGGCCGCATGATATGATGGGGAACACAACACCTAGGTTAATGAGTAAACAAGGGCGGTTGAGATTAGTTTTGAGACAAAACCATTGAACTAATTAACAGAATCCATTTAGAATCCTAAACCTGGAGGAATCACCTTTTCTCCAATTGTTTACAACTCGTTAATTCAGTTTTCAAATCAACTCTCAAACAAGCGATTTTTTCTTTTCAGTAAATTAGTTAATTAGCAATTCAATAATCAAAACACAACACTTTCCGTAATATTTCCCACGGTTCGACACCAGACTTACCCTATCTAATAAAGTACTAGGGATTGATTTAAATCTTATTTTTGGTTGACCCTTCAACATTGGTCACATATGAGTATGGGAGTTTGCGGTATTCTGAATCCATGGATGCACCATGAGTTATTAGACCTGCCAGTCGTCAGTCCTCCTGGTATTAAAACATACTCATACACGGGCAGTTCGTCATATGTACATGGGTCATATGTCACCGAGATACGTAGTGGGTGATGAGCATAAGGTAATGGCAGTACGTCGTCCCAATATGGTTGCCTAGTATTAAAATTTACTTATACAACTGCCAACTCTCCATCCCAGTATGGGTTTCCATGACAAGCATGTTTAATAAAACAAGCACTGTCAACGCGCTTGGCCTCGGGATGTAGTGCCCATGCACCTGAAGAAACACGAATCCTAGATCACCAGGTCAGGGCTGATCCAAGTAGTGAATCCATAGAGTAAAATGGTTGGTTTAGTTTAAAAGGTGTGTATTTGAAAATGTGGGTCTAGGAATAAGACCAAGGAGGTAAAGAGACAACCAGTTAGAAGAGTCGACCCTCTAAATGTTGGGAATATAAACAAAGGTTGGAAAAGTACGATGTGCTCGTAGGCTTTTCAGTCGGAGTTATCGTGGGAGAAGAGATACCAATACAAAGTAGAAGAAGCTTCTCCTTTTATAGCACCTTGACCTCCAACTCTCTCAACTCGTCCTCTACCCTTAATGGGCCCGGCCCAGGAAGAGGGATCTCCTAGTCTTCGACCCAAATTCATAAGCCCAATTTGGTGCAAGTGGTTTATGTGAAAAAAGGAAAAGGGAGATGTTACCGACCTGTCATAAATCCACGTGGCATCCATTCAGTGGAGGCAGAGGGTCGGCAGACCTGTTAGGGAGTCTGAAAAGACTTGAAGTGATTTAAGCGTCCAGTATGAAGAGTTCATTAACTTCATACATTGAAGACGCTATAGGTATTAGGAACCTTAGGATAAATTTGTAGTCAAACTTAGGACGTGTTGTAATTGAACGTTAAGTGTTGATTGCTATTCAAAGTACATTTAAAGTATAAAGGTAACAGGTGCGCAGCTGCGCAACCTTCCAGGATCTTGGTATAGGTGTTCCGTCGAGTCGTTCAAGGGCGTACACGCCTTTCCCTAGTACTTGCTGGACTTTGTAGGGGCCTTCCCAATTAGGCGTCAGTTTTCCTAGACGCTCTAAATATGACACATTGTTGTCTCTGAGGACGTAATCGACAATGTCGAATGCGCAGGCTTTGACTTTTGGGTTGTAGTAGCGCTTGACTTGCTTTTTGTACTTCGCTTCGCATATTGCTACCCCTTCACGTCTTTCTTCAAGTAGATCTAAGTTGAGACGCAGTTCCTTGTCGTTGTCTAGGTGTGTGAATACGCTGAGCACCCTTGGTGATGGTAGACCAATTTCAGCTGGAATCACAACTTCGGATCCATATGTGAGGCTGAAGGGTGTTTCACCTATGCTTGTTTTGGTGAGGGTGCGATAATCCTATATAAGGTGTTGGAGTTTGTCTATCCAACCCGCTCTTTTGGAGCCAAGGCGGGCCTTGATCCCTTCGACGATTGATCTGTTGATGCACTCCACCTGTCCATTTCCTTGTGCATGTGCGACAGAAATGAAAATATGGTTGACGCCCATTTGTGTTAGCCATGTCTTGATTTGGTTATCTGTGAATTGCGTTCCATTGTCGGCTACTATTTTCATAGGGAGGCCGAAACGACATATGATGAATTCCCAGATGATTTTTTTTATGTGGTCGGCGTTGATTGTGGCTAATTGTAAGACTCGTTTTTTTTAAAACATGTAGACAATATATAAACATCCATTATATATATATATATATAATATATATATATCCAAAACGTCATGTCCAACAACGTGCCAACAACCTTGGCGACACTAGTTAAGTTTACAAAAGACAAAGCCTAAGTTGGCTACCATGTGAATCTTTGACCCATACCCAAAACCATGTACAAAACATTAACAACTTGTTTTAAAGACTCAAAGATCCTAACACAACCATGGTACCCAACCCAAAAGAAACGTGAGCGTGCATAACCCATCCTCGCTTGAGACTTGATCTTCATTCATGTGCTTTACCTATTACAAATCAACAAGGCAAACATTTAGTAGGCTATAAACAAAATCATCATCTTATCCAAGGAACCTAAGAAGTCCATGAAACCATGATGAAATCCTTACTTCTACCATTTTGACCCGTTAAGGGTATTCCTACCATTTTGACCCGTTAAGGGTACTTCCACCATATTGACCCGTCGAGGGTGTTCCTACCATTTTGACCCGTTAAGGGTATTCCTACCATTTTGACCCGTTAAAGGTGTTCCTACTTATTTTGACCCGTTAAGGGTGCTTCCTCCATTTTAACCATTCTACTAATTTGCACCCTTGTGTAGCCACAAGGATACTTCATATTACTTCCATTCTACCAAATTCATCCACAACAATGCATACATAACAACTATAACTAATATACTCATTATACTACATAGTTGGTAGTAACCAACTTACCTTTATCGTGCGCACCTTGCTTCTTGTAACCGCTTGTACCTTCCACCTTCATACCTACATAGCGAAGGAATTCATACTTTAGATTTTCGTACTTTACCCTTTACCATTCTTGGTCCAAGGTAGATAAACTAACATAACCACATAGCTACAACATCTATCATCATATTTATCATGTATTTTTCCACAATTTCACCTATTCTAAGATACTAGGCATTTCATCATACAATTGGTGTGCATATTCCTACATTCAAGTGGTTATACCATTCCATGACACAACATTCCCAATTCTATACTTATACTTACAATCTTCATGAATTTCTTAACAATAAGAATAATCAATTGAGCTCTTATGAGATTAAGGTCCTGTTTGACTTTTAAAAGTCAACAGAAACCTTCATTCCAACACCCACTTAACACATTCTCAATTCAACCCTATTACAAGCAATTAACATACAATCTCTTCAATTTCACACTACTACACATAACAAGCATGCTTTCCTAACCACAAGAAGTAATTATCACAACATAATCGTGGAACCCACCATACTACTTCCAAATCTTACAATTACTAGTTCTACAACTTACCAATAGTATTAGGGCCACTAGATGGTTATGAATTCATAGACATGCAGGGATTTGGGGATGATTCCTTCTCAAATTTTCAGCTATGGATGGCTGATTTTGAGACCTCTATGTCGCCTCCCTCTCTCTCTCTATGCGTACTCTATTCTTTTCTTTTTCTAAAAACCCCCAATTTTCCTTCTAACCCCCTTTATTTAGTTAGCCTTTCAAATTTTCCCAAGACCCACCCCTCAAGATGAGTGTTGGTTCATGTTTAGCCCCTCCCCTTTTTACCAACTAAGTTTCTACCAATTAACCAAGTAGCTAACTTGGTTAGTTTTATTTTTTTGTTACATGTACAACTACCAATCCACTACTTACCACTAGGGGTACACACATATACATACATATATCCACACATACATACATACCCGTAATAACATATATATACATATATATATACCTACCATATTACCATTAATTTAATATTTTTGGGGTGTTACACTAATGGTTTGGCTTCGACCTATTTTGTGAAGTAGTCGACGACAACGATCAAATATTGTATCTTTCCGGGGGCCATTGGGAATGGTCCGACCAGGTTAATGGCCCATTTTTAGAATGGCCAGGCAGCAATGACTCGCACATGGTCGTTCTTTGGTCGCAAAGTATTTAGCGCATATTGTTGACAATTGAAGTAAGTGCGCAAGATTTTGACTGCGTCCTGGTGCATTCCTGGCCAGTAGTTTTCGGCGTTCATTAGTTTGGTGAGGACCATTCGTGGGTCAGCGTGTATGCCACAGATACCTTCGTGTATTTCTTTGATAAAGAAGGATGCATTCGCGGAGTCGACACACCTTAGTAGGGGGCTAAATAGGATCGATGGTATAGTATGTCATTCAAGAATTGATAATGTTCTGATTTGTACTGTATTTTTCTTCTTCTGCCTTCAGCGTCGGTAGGGTACCTGTCGCAAGGTATGCTTGGATAGGGGTCATCCATGATCTCGCGCCTGTTTGCGTGACATTGACTTGTCTTATAGGTACTGATGGTTGGGTAAGAGTTTCAACACGTACCTCTTTGGCCATGTGTGGCCAATCTGTGGAGGCCATTTTGCTTCAAGCGTCGGCTTCTTTGTTTCCGCTTCGATTGATGTGTACGACAGTGCAAGTTGTGAAACGTTTGATGGGAGCTTTGCTTGCGCAACATATTGTACCATGACTGGGTCTTTGGCATCGTAGATGCCGTTGATGTGTCATGCTATTAGCATTGAGTCCACGTGGGCGTTGAGATGCATAGCACCCATTTTGTTTCCAAGGCGCAATCCTACAAGAAATGCTTCATATTCTGCCTCATTATTGATGCTTGGAAACCCTAACCGAATGACATAGGTGAATTATGTGTTGTCGGGACTGACTAAACGCAACTCTGCACCTGCGCCTTGCTCTTTGGATGCTCCGTCGTTGTGATTCATGAATAGATTTTTGGTCTTATTTGTTTTTGCATTCTTCGATCTTATTAGGAGGAATTTATGCGATGAAGTCTGGCAGAACTTGTCCCTTAATTGCTAGTCTTGGTTTATAAACGATGGTGTAAGCGCCTAGTTCGATGGCCCATTTGGCCAGGCGTCCAGAGAGTTCTGGTTTAGCAAGGACGTTGTTGATTCGGTAGTCTGTGAGGACGTGAATTGGGTGTCCTTGGAAATATCATCACAGTCTTCGTGATGCATGAACTAACGCGAGCACCAGTTTTTCCATGGTTGAATATCTGGTTTATGCATCGAGGAGTGTGCGGCTGATATAATAGATTGGTGTTTGTACCTTGTTGCGGTATGCCAGAAGTTCTGCGCCTATGGCGGTATCCGATGCGGATAGGTACGGTGTTAAGGGTTCTTCTGGTAGAGGTGCTGTGAGAGTTGGTAAGTAGGTTAAACACTTTTTCAATTCACAAAAAGCCGCTTCCGCCTCGGCGGTCCAGCGGAACTGTGCTTTCTTGAGTACATTTCTGAGTGTGTGAACAAAAGGAAAAGACTTTGACGCGTAGTTTGATAGGAAGCGGTTGAGAGCGACTAGGCGTCCCATTAGCGTCTGGACATCTTTGATTAAGTTGAGGGAGGGCATTTGCTGGATGGCTTGCACCTTTTCTGGGTTTAGTTTGAAGCCTCCGTTTGTGACAATGACACCTAGGAATTTTCCTTCTTCCGTGCCGAATAAATACTTGCCTGGATTGAGTTTCATGTTTATGTTGCACAGCTGATCGAAGGTTCATTGTATATAAAGGAGCATTGTGTCCTCTTCATGGCTTTTGATGACCATATCATCGACGTATACCTCGAGGTTAACTCTGATTTGGTTGATGAAGGCCCGATCCATGAGGCATTGGTAAGTAGCGCCTGAGTTTTTAAGACCGAAGGGTGTTTTGGTGTAGCAGTAAATCCCCGTGTCTGTTCTGAAGGTGGTTCTGTCTTCGTCTTCATGTGCCATTTGGATTTGGTGGTATCCTCTGTACGTGTCCAAAAAAACACTTGAATTTGAATGGCGTGAGGGAGTCTACCTTTAGGTCGATTTCTAGCAGTGGGTAGTGATCTTTTGGGCACGCTTTGTTGAGGTCCTTGTAGTCGACGCACATGCGCCAGGACCCATTCTTTTTTAGGACCATGACCAGATTTGCAATCCATGTTTGATGGTCGCATTGGCGGATTATGCCTGCGTCTAGTATATCGTCTACTTGTTCATTCATGGCTTTGGTTCTATCTGCGCCGAGTGGGTGTTTCTTTTGGGAGACTGGTCGTGTGTCCTTGTAGGTGTTAAAACGATGTTCTGCTATATGTCTGGGGACGTCGATCATGTCGGATGATTGCCATGCAAAGATGTCGATGTTCTTCACCAGTAGCTGCTTGAGATGAACACGTATCTAGTGAGATAGAGTTGTTTCCAGAGTGATGGTTTGTTTTGGAAAAGTGGGATTGAGCACCCATTTCTCGTTCTCTGAGCTAGCTTGCTTAGGTTGAATGGCTGGAGTTGGTTATTTGGTGCTCATGAAGCAGTCTTGATTCCTCGTGATGTATGCCACCCCTGTGCTTGTAGGAAAGCCTATAATCTGGTGGGGGGGTGGATGCATTGCTGTTGAACTTTGCCAACTCCTGCCTTCCGAGCAAGATGACGTAGGAGGAGTTGGCAGGGATAACATGGAGCGCACATGTTTCAGAACGAGTGTGGTTCCTGTCGGTAAGTGTGACAGTGAAGTGGGACTTACCGAGGGGGGTAAATAAGCTCATTAAAGAAGTCGGAAATTGGAGCGCCCGGTTCCAGACGTGCCTTGTCTTCGTCATCGAGTTGATCAAAGCATTGTTGGTACATGATGTCAAAACTGCTGCCGCTATCGCACATCATTTTGTGGGTGCGGTAGTGGCCAAAGAGTGAAGTGATGACGAGCGGTGTAGTTGATTCCGCTCCTCCTGGTATTTTTGGAAGGATGACTTAGGCTTCTTTCTATTGGTCGGTTGTTTGAGTTGCAACTTGTTGTGATGTGGTTGCGACGCTTGCGGGGTTAACCTTATGTTTTTTCCCACGTGCCATGTGGCACTACCTGTTGTAGGTGCCGCGGATGTGATGGGTTTTGATGTCCTTGATTGGTTTGGACGTTTCTTCTGTTTGCGTGCACCTGGGCTCACGTTCTTGACCAGGTTTATGAGTTTACTTGACGGAGGGCTGCCTCGATCTCCATCTTGAGACTGTAGCAATTGTCGGTGTTATGTCCCACATCTTTGTGGAAGTCACAAAATCTTGTTGTGTCGACATTTTTGTGCTTAGTACCCATGGGTTTTGTGAGTTTGAACGTGACTTCCCCGGTTGTAAGAACTTGTGATGATACCTGGGAAGGTGTCTTGGTGGGTGGCTTCCAGTCTTGATTTATTCGTCCGACGCTGCGCTGGTCACGCGTCTATTTGTTTCTGATCATGTTTCTGGCGTCGCTAGAGGTGGAGTATCTGCCTTCGTCGGTGGAGCCTGATATTCGGTTCCAGACGGACGATCGGTTATTGTTGCGACTTCGGTTGTTGTTATTGTTGTTTCCGCGTTGAGGTTGGCGGATTGTTTTTTATGTTGGGCATAGAACTTTGCGATTTTGACAACCTCTTACCATGTTTTCTGGGATGTCGTCTTTGCCATACAGGATGAGCTGTAGAGTATCGTTGTTGACATTTGCTAGGAATGAATTTCGAGTTGCCTCGTCCCCCGTTCCTAGTTGGAGTGAATATTTGTTATATTAGATGATGAAGTCCTCAAGTAGTTCGTTGTCCCTGCGTTTGCAGAGGTGGATCTGCATCTTGTCGTGTTTGTGGCGATGTTGCTGGCTTAAGTGTAGGGAGAATGTTTCGATCAGTTCTTCATAGTTGTCGATCTTGCCGATTGGCAGGTTGTCAAACCATACTCGTGCGGTGTCTGTTAATATTCGAGCGAACATGTGGCACCAGACGGGTAGCGTCCATCAAATGACGGCTTCGGCTTGGTTGAAGATGCCGAGGTGACCGTTTGGATTGGTGAGGCCGTTGTATAGTTTGAAATTGGCTGGAAGCCGATGTCTGGGTAGTATTGGAGGCATTGAGTTGCGTGTGGTGAATTTTGACTTGTCGTAAAAGGTCGTGGGACTGTATAAGTGTGATACGTTAATAATCACATTATCGTTATACGAGCTTATGCGTTCTCGGTGATAATATGTACCGTGCCGATAGTCTCTGGAGGCGTCGTCTTCCCAAGAGCTTTCTGCAGAGTCTTCGTCGTTAAATTGGTTGTGCTCTGCACGGGCCTGGTCGATTGATGGTTTTCCTCGACCTCCCCCGTGACGGGCGACACCCGATGTTTTGACAGTGTTAACCTTGGAAGGTGACGCCATGATGGCTTTGCCAATTACCTTGCGACACTCTAGTTGGGCGTCCAATAGTTTTTTCTGGTGTTCATACCAGTCATTGTGAAAGGCATCAATCTTCTCCTAGGTCGGAGGGAGATCGTCAGTAACGTTGAAATCTATGGTTCGTCCGGTTATGATGACAATATCTGGGTTGTCGTCGTTGTCGCCCTCGGGTGCGTTTAAGCCTGGGGTGATGTCATCGACGACCCCGAATGGAGTATAGACTTTGTTTGGTGAAGTTGTCATTTTGTAGAATGGCAAAGGGTTTTGATTCTAGATTGTTGTGGTAAGGCCACGGATGGCGCTAATGAAGAAACACGAATCCTAGATCACCGGGTCAGGGCTAATCCAAGTAGTGAATCCACAAGGTAAAATGGTTGGCTTAGTTTAAAAGGTGTGTATTTGAAAATGTGGGTCTAGGAATAAGACCAAGGAGGTAAAGAGACAACCTGTTGCGTTGCGGGTTTGGTGCACGGTAAAGATTGCGCTTCGCTGTTGTAGCTCCTATTGCGTTGATGGTTTGATGGACATTAGAGATAACATTAAGTGACTGTTATTATCGCGTGGGCGTAAAAAAATAACTCGCTACCCATTACCTTACAGACCAGCCTTAACATTACAACAGTTGGGTTGCCCATTGTTGACTTGATATAAAGCCCAAAGTATTCCAAAAATGACAGCCCATTAGTTATTCACATGGGCCACAATTTTCAATTAGGGCAGACCCACAAATAATGGTGGCTGAATAGAGAATAGAGATTGTAGCCAATGAAGTTGAGTCAGCCAATTTTTTAGCCAATAAAATGTTGTCACTGTAGTAGTGTTTCTACATTAATAGATACTTTATAATAATGTTATTTAATAATAATTTTACGTTTATCTCTTGTTTATTTTTTTAATTATTTCTTTTTTTTTTTCACTAAAGATAACTTATCTAATAATTCCTTAATCAAACCTCGTGTAATACAGAAATTTCTAACATAATCTATTAATATATATAAAAGAAAACGCATATGCTGACGTGGCGTGCAATGGAGTTCTCAACCTCCTTTTGAGAGTGCCACGTGGCTTAATAATTAAGTGTTTTTGATGTTTTTGAATTATTTCCTTTTTTAATTAAATTGAGTTATTTTAGGAAAAAAGAATTTAAAAATAAATTTAAATTTTTATCTCTAATATTTCCTCCCATAATTTTTAAACGTTTATATCTTTTATATACGGGATTTTTTAAAGAAAAAAATTACACCAAATTAACAAGCGTTTTATTATCTTTCCAACGAGTACCATAGTGCTATATAAAAAACGGAGAAAAAATCGATTATTTTTTGTGGGGTTTCGTTCATACTGAAAAAAAACACACAAAGTGTTCATGTTATTCATTAATCATGTTTTTTCTTTTAAACCAGATTCTTATCTACGATGTTGAAAATCAACCCAATCGCCATGTTATCATTGGAATTTACTAGGTATACTTCATCAAGAGAAGCTAGGAGAAAGAATCGCGCAACACTGCAACACATGGTGTCAGCATATAACAAGGTTATTTTTTTATTTATTTAATTACAAGAGTAATAATTATTACTATTAGTATTAGTATTAATAGAATGGTTATATTTTTCAACCCCGGGACGCTCCCGGGAAGAATTGATAGTTGCTGACATGGCGTTTAATTGTAGCCTCAACCATCTCTTGATTATGCAACGTGGCATAATGAGATGCAATGGTTACAACTTCCAACTTAAGTGTTTGTTTAGTTGATTAGGTTAGGAATTATAAGAGCCATTAAAATGTGAGAAATTAGAGAGATGTGATGAGTGTTTGAATAGTTGCAGCTTACATAAGTGATTCTTTAGATGATTACTGACTAAGTTTTAGATTAGGGAATATGAGTTATTACTGATTAGAATACGATAAACATGCAATGATTAAGAGATTTTGTGGTTAGTTAACTTGAGTCATTTACAATAGGTTATCACGTAAAATTAGATTTTTCAACCCCGAGATCCTCCCGGGATAATCAGCTAGTAATAAATAAAAAACAAAGTAAAATATTATACTCTGTTACTCGGTGTAAAAAGAAGTTTTTAACCTAATATTTATAACAAAGTAAAATGTTATAATAAACAAACAGTACATTAAAGTTCATTTTTTTAAACATATTCTGATGACTGTCTGGTTACATTATATTTATTCAACTTATGTAATGGTCTAATGGATATGTTTATTCAACTCGTGTAACAAGAAATTTTTTAAAGATATAACCTTTTATTAGTTAGTATATATATAATTATTTTTATTCAATATAATACACAAATTATAACCGAATATAATAATTATTTTTAGTATGAGAAGCACATGTCCCGTACAAGTAGGAAGACATCATAACTCTCACACCTCTCATCATCATTATCCTTTTCCTCTATTTAGCCGCTTCAAGATTGTCAACATTTTTTTTTTTATTTGAATCTACACTAGAAAAAATCCTCATAAGAGAATTATCAGAGAAGATGAAATGAATAGGACTCATATTAGTCGTTCATTGTCGCATCCACCACCGCACGTTGTCATCGCAATCATGCCCAGTGTTACCTCTATCGTCACTGCCACTACCTCTACGCTTCGGCCCCTCATCGCCTCTAGACACCAGCAAAAATATTGTAGATAAACCCATTACCCTCTCAATTGGAACCCACTTTAATAAGAATCCAGCTTAAGTGGAGCATGTTTTGATATGCTACCTACTCATCCCATTCTATTTATTGAATTAGAGGGTTGTCTAGGGTTTGTGACCCTTTAGACAAATATATACGTATATGACATGCCTTTTTTTTAACCTTTTAAGCGCTGGCCCTGAAAATTCAGGTGTCCGGGTCGAGTTGTAAAAATGTTGCCCCTTAGTATTAGTTTTAGGCCTTAACGAAATAAATAATGTAAACTATTTTTTAAGCTATGATTAAAGTAATATCAAATTGATTGATCAAATTTTATTTCCCATTTAGATTGTAGTCTAACTGTCTAACGGTAGAGAGAACAAAACTGAAAACCCTCTTAGGGGAGGTTGGGAGTTCGAATTCCACAAAGTATCAAAATATAAATAAGTGAAAGTTTGGAAATTAAAAAAAATTATTTCATAAAAAAATAAATATTAAAAAGGAAGTCAAAATCAACCGGTAAAAAGCAAAAACAACTAATATGATCCCTATTCATTTCATCTTCTCTGATACTACACTCATTAATAAACCTGCAATTTTTTTTCTCAAACCATTTCATTTTCTTCTTTAATTCTTACCCTCTCTCAATATTTCTTTACTTTCTGTTTTATATAAACTACCATTCACTTTGATTATTACTTGATTAACAATTTTGGGCCTCAAACACACAAAAATCCATCGAATTAAGGATATATATCACTGTTAAGAAAAATTGGATTGTCGGTGGGTCAATGTGCCCCCGAGAAATTGGGCCCGGGCCAGGAGTCCTCCCGACACCCCTTAAGGGCCGGCCCTGGACCTTTTAATTCTTAGCGGTGGTCCAACACTTGCAGCCCAGTTGGTTGGTAGGCTCAAGTTTCCCTTGAGAGACTTGGGTTCGATCCCCACTAGATGCATTCGGAGGACATAATGAGAAATGATAGATGACTCCTGGCCATAGGCCAGCAGTTCGAGTCCTGATCTCGCCAGGGTTTTACCGGTTCTCCATAGCGGGTCTTCAGACGGGTGGGAGATCGGGTTTTCCCCGGCTCGGGAACCACCACGGGCAGGGCTCCTAGCAAGGGAAACCAATTTACCCGAGCCCCCTTGTAGAAGTCCATGGTTGTTGTGTTTACCGTTCTAAAAAAAATTCTTAGCGGTGAAATAGATAAAACAATAGGAACTTCAGCAAATATCTGAATGTAATTAGTTTTATGTATGTTATTAGAACACAAGGGCAATAGCTAGAGACTCTTTTTTTTTTTTGAAGTTTCAGTTTCTCCATCATACTATAAATAACATACGCATTTAACCAATTTATTTTTATTTTATTTGACTTTTTTCTCAAATAATTTGCGTTCGTTATATTTTTTAAAAAGCTGAATACGCAGCCCTTTTTAATTTTTTTCTCGACATTCCGGTATAAATTTCGTTAGAAACGGCCCAGTAACAAGTGTCGGTACCATACTGGTATCGTGAAGAACCAAACCAATACCGTCCGTACAACATCGGTACCAATATCAATATCAATATTAATAGAACCGGATCAATATTATCGGTATCATCGAAACAGCACCAACACTCATTTTTATGGTTTTCGGTTGATGTGAAGCACGTGTCGATATTCTCTTGGTCATGTCTGTTGTTTATTTTCATACGAGGTACGTGAAACAAACAGATACAATTGGAATATCTGCCACGTAACGCGGAGTGTTCCACTAGTAAAATATTATTTACGTTATAAATATAGGGTTAGGATCAAATACACAAGACACTTTTTCTAGGAAGGGTGAGAAGGATTGTGATCCATTGATCATATATTTAAAGGGTTGAGATTAGTTTGTTTGAAAAAAATAAATAATAAATTAAAGAAAGGGCATAAAAGGAAAACCACATTTGTTGACTTTCTCTCTCCACATGCAATGCACATGTCAATTCCCCCCATCATTTTAAAACGTCTATAACTTTTTCATACGACATTTTTTTTTCAAAAAAATTTCACCATATTAACGAGCGTTTTTTTATCTTTAATATGAGTACCACATTGCTACATTAAAATTGAAAAAAAAAATTCGTGCTAAATGGGTTTTTTTTCTCCGTTGTGTCTTCTGCACGTTCATTGTGTTATAGTATGCATGTGTGCTTTATAAATATGTTATTTATGTTTTTTTAGTTTACACATGATTTAACTTTGTCCATTGTGTTTTTAGTATGCTTTTAATTGTGTTTTACGCAAATGAGTTTTGTATTTAGGTGTACATAGTGTTTTATTATGTTGTTCATTGTGTTTAAGTCTATTATTCATTGTGTTTTAGTCTTCTGTTCATTGTGTCTTTTATATGTCGTCCATTGTGTTTTATTAGACTGTTCATTGTGTTTTATACCCTATTGTTCATTGCATATTTAATTGGTACTCATTGTGTTTTACGTTATCTCCATTGTGTCTTGCGCAACTGGGTTTTCAACTTTTTTCCCAAAAGTATTCATTGTGTTTTAATCTTCTGTTCATTGTGTCTTTATTATGTCGTCCATTGTGTTTTACACAATTGGGTTTTTAACTTTTTTTTTCAAAAGTATTCATTGTATTTTAGTCTTTTGTTCATTGTGTCTTTCGTATGTCATCCATTGTGTCTTATGCAACTGGTTTTCAACTTTTTTTTTCAAAAGTATTTATTGTGTTTTAGTCTTCTATTCATTGTGTCTTTAGTATGTCGTCCATTGTGTTTTACTAGACTCTTGATTGTGTTTTATACCCTATATTTAATTGGTGTTCATTGTGTTTTACATTCCATTGTGTCTTACACAAGTGGGTTTTGAATTTTTTTTTTTCAAAAGTATAGCAATATGGTACTCATATTAAAGATAAAAAGACGCTCAATTTTATGGTATAATTTTTTTTAAAAACGGATGACGTATAAAAAAGTTACGGGCATTTAAAAATGAAGGTGGAAATGGCATGTGACTTGCATGTGCATATGGTTTTGACAAAATTACCCCTCCCACTTGTTAATCCTTTGAACACATGTCATTTTCTAGTGGCTTCTCACCCTTCTCATTTTTTGTAGCCTTTGTAGAATAACCCAACCCTATAAATATAATTATTTAAAAGGCTGTAAAAACTTTTTACGTATAATGTAATCTAAAAAGGTTGAAGATAAAACGCACGGGATAGGTAGGGGTGAGTGGTCAAAGTCAAACAGCCACATATGGTGCTTTCTTTAAATTGGGTGAAACTTAGGACTCTCACACCACATACGAGGGTTTATGTGGTTACACGTTTATTGTCAGTGGTGTCATTTAACCAGCATGTCCTTGAATAGACTTTTACTAGGTTGGAGCCCCGCGTGTACACGCGGTACATGTCCATGTCAAATGAAAAAAATTCTTATACAAATTTTATTTATTGAAAGTTACGTAATACAATTCGTATGAAATTTGGTTGATTGTAATTTATCATAAAAAAGTTTAATGTTACCTAATAACAATATATGAATCAACAAATGTTTGATTTGATGTGATTTAAAAACAAATAATGAAATGAATAAACATATATTTATTGTAACGGCACGCAAATGAATATTAAATTCAAAGTAAATAAATACAAATAATAAAAACGTGTGATGCTAATAAAGTAATACTAAAATATAATGATAATACAAAATATGGATTTGGGAATTACATTCTCGTCAATGACTATCATCTCAATTGAGTAAACATCTTTAGGATTGCGACGATCAGGTTGACGCCAAAGCCGAATGATCTTTACCTTCAAAGTGACATCCTTTTGGTTGACATCAATTTGGTTAACCATGGTAAAATCTTGTGCTTGTGGGCCAGCCATTGTTCTCTTCGGTAATCACAAAATTAGACTAAAATTAGGAATGAAATAAAAGTGTAAAAAAATTAAGATAAACAATCAACTAAAATTGACATTATCAAAATATGAATGTTCATATACATCGAAACAAATTAATATTCAAACATATCTGAAAACAATACTAAATTAGTCGATTTAAACATTATTAATGCAAGTCCATATTCAATACTAACGAAAATTATAACATCATAATTCTCAAAAATGAATTATAAAGATATTATACTTATATCATAAGGAAAAATCGGAAACAACAAATAACAAAATCATAGAAACGTTCTAAAGGTATGCTTACATTTTCGAATGCTTCCACGTTCGGTTTATGGTGTGTAGAGCAAGTGTGATCAATGTGGTACCGTGTAATTAAATAGATGAAGTATAAAAATAGAAGGATTGGAATTTGACTTAAATCAATGAAAAAAAACTTAAAATTAGCAACGTAATTGTAGTCGTAGATTGATTATCATTTATGACAAATGACAAATTATGTATTCGTAAATTGGTATGGTCAAGATTTATTTTTATCTGATTATAATGAATCTATTGTATACATGATGGATGTTTAAAATGCTTTTAATTGTCTTGATTGACTTACCATTTATAGTGGTAATCGATATTATTAATTTAAAAAGAGTTAATTACACCATTAGTCCTTGTGGTTTTCACAAAGTTTCAATGTCAGGTACTAATAGTTTAAAGTAACAACTTGAGGTATTAACCTTCTAATTGATTTCAATGTTGGGTATTAGGACTAACTTCATTAAAATCTAACTGACCCCGTTAAAATCTAGGGGGCATTTTTAAACATTAAAATTAAAAGGTTAATTATGTGTATTAATGGTTAGTCTAGGAAAAATATTTTATAAAATTCTGAAAAAATTATTTTAATTTTATAAACTTTTAAGCTTTATAAAACATAATTTTATTTTCATAAAAAAAGGTATTTAATTATTTTAATTAATTAAACTTATTTTATTCATAATCGATTCATTATAAATTCGTTTTTAATCATTTTTATATCAAAATTTCACAAAAAAATATTTTTAGCATTTTAAAATAAGAATATGAATCTGTTTTTAGAAACCTTGAAAAATTTATATTTTTAACTTATTAAAGTAATTATTTACTTTATACAATAAATTGTTTTATTCCAAACAAAAATAAAAGTAATTTTTCAAATAATTTTTTACTGGAAAACGTTTGTATGTTTTTTCTTATAAAACGATTGAAATGTGGTACATTAATAATCATATAAATCTACATTCATTCGCATAAAAATATAAAAATTCATTGAATTAGTCGTGATTTAAAATATAAATATAAATACTTCTTTCTTGTTCTTTTTGGACGGTTAGGTCGGTGAAAAGGAGTTAATGGGTTCTTTTGTTTTGTTATGCATGTGCTGAATTATTCTCAAACTTTTCCTTTAAGTTCGATTAGTGCCACGTACGTGTCACCGACTTTCTAACGTCAAGTTGTCAAGACCCATCTTATTTGGTGTATTTTTACTGGTGGTTTGGAATTTTGTATATACATTTATAAAATATCTTTTTTGAAAGATATTATAATAACATGATAAAGTCTAAAAAAGTATCTTAACGAAAAAGATAAAAATGATTTTGAGCTTTTGACCAATTAAATTAATGACATTTCTAAAAAAAATAATTTTTGAAAAATTTATTTAAATTATTGTTATCATCTGAAATTTCTAAAAAAATAATTTTTATTTTTGTTCTGAATAAAGCAATTTATTGTATAAAGTAAATAATTACTTTTTTAAGTTAAAAATATAAATTTTTCAAGTTTTCTGAAAACAGATTCATATTCCTGTTTTAAAATGTTAAAAATATTTTTTGTGAAATTTTGATATAAAAAATGATTAAAAACGAATTTATAATGAATTAATTCTGAATAAAATAAGTTTAATTAATTAACAATAATTAAATACCTTTTTATGAAAATAAAATTTTGTTTTATAAAGATTATAAGTTTATAAACTTAAAATATTTTTTTCCAAAATTTTATAAAATACTTTTCCTAGACTAACTATTAATACACATAATTAACCTTTTAATTTTAATGTTTCAAAATGCCCCCTAGATTTTAACGGAGTTAGTTAGATTATAATGAAGTTAGTCCTAATACCCAACATTGAAATCAATTAGAAGGTTAATACCTCAAGTTGTTACTTTAAACTATTAGTACCTGACATTGAAACTTTGTGGAAACCACAAGGACTAATTGTGTAATTAACTCTTTTGAAAAATACCAAATTTAATGATTTATTCAATTTATTAAATTCAAAATCGTTTCCTAAGTTAAGTTTAGGCTGGGCATAAAAATTATAAGTCTTTTGTGCACATTTGAAATGTGTAGTAAATCGAAATTTTTTAATTAAGTTTGTTGAATGCTTTATAAATATGGTCTCAGAGTAAAAGGTGAAAACGAAAATGATTCAATAATTTAGAAAAAGAGTGAGGAATGTGTGGAACGATTTTTATATTGAGTGAATGCTTTAAAAATATGGTCTCAGATTTGTTTATGAATTTTGCATATTTATGGCATGATTGGTAATCCATTTTAGTAATGATTGATTGATAATTTAATGTCTGAAATGGTTAATTCAAATTTGTTTCCTAAGCTAAGTCTAGGCTGGAAAAACTTTTCTAATTTATCAGTTGCTAAGCTTTTGTTCGGTACGTTTGTGTATGGCATGTTTGGTGAATCCAGGTAAAAGAGTGACGTTGGGCATAATTCGGCCAGTTTAATTGGAATCGGTTTTGCATTTTTTAGGTTCAAAGGATGCGTTAAATTTTATTAGTGGTTTTAATTTGTTAGTTTTTTGTATTTATATAAACAATGTATAACAAAATTTGGTTTAAGTTTATTAAATATCTTTAATTGAAATTAATAATGTTGACTAAACTTAAATTTAATTTACTATTAATTTACATATGGTGTATATATTAGGTAATTGTCAACTTTAGTTCAATCAAATTTAAATACATAGGTAATTGTCGCAAGGTTTGTCAACTTTATGCTTACATTTATCCTGAAATATATTTTTGTAAATAGGTTTAAATGATTACCGAAAGTATTCATTTATTTTTTTTATACAAACTTACAAAGATAATATTACTAACCTCTATATAATAAATAAGGCTTATTATGGTAAACTTAAATTCATATTAATGTTAATATAAATTCAGTCAATTATTAAAAGATAGTAATAAATAAGATTAAATTGGGTCAAAATATTATTAATGTAAATTGATAACAATCATTAAGATTCAAATTTCTGATTAAATGACATTAAATTCGTTCAACTTTATTAATGTAAATAAATAACAATAATTCAGAATTAATGAAATTAAAATTGGTCTAATATTATCAGCCGAATATGGAATGTAGGATTGAATAATCAAAATTAACATAAGAAAATTGTCGATAGTTTAATGTTTAAAAAATATTGTTGATTGATTGTTGAATGTAAAACAACATCTTCAAAAAAATTAAGAGTCGGTTTCTTGTGTCATATACAGAATCCGAAAATTCAAACGAATACAATAAATAAACAGAATCGATAGACTCTTAATAAATAATATTAAAACTGCTACAATCTCAATAATGAATCATTCAAATCAATGACATTAAAAACATCCGCGTTTCGAATTGCCTTACACGTATTTACTAATCATTATTAATTGTGATTGAAGTAATATAATTCTTTAACAAAAAGTAACATTTTGAAAATTTATATTATCTGTTTTAATTAGACCGATTTAGATAAATGGTGATTGCTTAAATTTGTGTATAAAATTTTACTGCATCCATTTATATATAAAATTTTGATAAGAATTGTTTGTAAAGTGGCCATAAATTAGCGCCTAATTTCGAGATACTGAATTGATTAGCGACTTAAATTCGAATTGATTAGCACAAAGTAATATAGGAAACAGTATTAGGCATTATTACTGAATTGATTACACGCTTTTAAATTCAAATTGTAACTTTTCATTAATAATGATATTAGCTTAAAATCAGAAATTAATGTCATAAATTAAACGACCGGTTATTAAGAGATGATTACGGAATTAGCATTAAGGTTTGAATATAATTAATCTCATTAATTAGGCATTTGACATCCATGTTTGATGTTTTTATTGGGAGATATAATGATGTAATTAAGAATTACATAGGTTTAGCCAAATTTTATGGAAATTAGACAACCTATTGGCTAATTAGAAGATATTACTTATCTATTAATAGAAATAATTTTATTGATTAAAACGAATTGATCTCTGATTTATAAGAAATTAATGTCTAGAATATTAATTTATTACAATTAATGAGAAACACAATTTCGGCAAGGATGTAGAAATAATTGTAACATTTACATAATTTACATAACTTATACTAATTAATGTACACATTCACGGTTTGATTTTTTTTAAGTTTTTAAAAAGTCAAAATACGATTTTTGAAATTAATTATTCTAGTTAATGTTATTAAATAGGCAATTAAAAAGGAAAGTTTTTAAATTTACATATGTTACGCTCAAATTTTTGGAAACTTGACAATCTATTGGCAAAAGTTATTGATTTTCGTAAACATTATTCTAAATAGTCAAAATACGATTTTTGAAATTAATTATTCTAGTTAATGTTATTAAATAGGCAATTAAATAGGAAAGTTTTTAAATTTACATTAAATTACGCAAAAATTTTTGGAAATTTGACAACCTATTGGCAAAAGTTTGTGAATTTTTTTAATGTTATTAAATAGTCAAACCACGATTTTTGAAATTAATTATTCTAGTTAATGTTATTAAATAGGCAATTAAAAAGGAAAGTTTTTAAATTTACATATGTTACGCTCAAATTTTTGGAAATTTGACAATCTATTGGCAAAAGGTTTTGAATTTTTTTAGTGTTATTAAATAGTCAAAATACGATTTTTGAAATTAATTATTCTAGTTAATGTTATTAAATAGGCAATTAAAAAGGAAACTTTTTAAATTTACAATGGTTACGCCAAAATTTTTGGAAACAAAGATAATTATCCAGACGAAATTTACAATCATACCAAAACTCTTGCGAAAGGTTCATGCATGACCTTGAAGAATTGCTCTCCCTTGTGATAAGCCATATTCGCAACTTTGTATTCGGATGGTAGTCTAGTATTCAAATGACAAAACAATCAAAACATTCAATGAATATCATATTTGACTCATAAACATAAAGATGACAATGAATCACCTATGGATCTCAAATGAAAAAAGATCCAACCACAGTTAATTAAAGCCTAACCATTTCATATACAATTATTAACTTAACAATCTGATCTTGCTTCCATTTTACGGATTGTATTCAAGATGTACATATATAATTAAAACGCTAAGAATGAAGATTTTGTCTTCAAATATGAAAATGGTTAGGCATTAAATATTGTTTCCAGATTTTGTCTTCAAATATGAAGCTTTTGTCTTCAAAACCGGATTGAACATGGAGTTGTTCCTCAAATCGTTAAATGCTTGCATATTATCACTAACCATTATAAATCACGATGTATTCCTTTGATATTCAATCCGGTTACATGAAAGTAATGTTTTCATATAACATAACATAAAAGATTTACAGGTTTGAGAACCATATGTATTGATCTTGCTTCGATCTAATGAAAAAGAAAACATACCTAGAATGAAGAATGAAAAAAAAGAAGAGTGAATAATGGTAATTGGAAGATTTGTTAGTTAGGTATTGGAGGAGTATAATGGAAGAATGTAGGAATGTAGGAAATAAAATTAGAAAGAGTATTTATAGGGAGCTAGTTGGAGCTCCATATTGAAAATGGATAGCTCAAACACTCTCTAAGGGCTCCATTCAACCCTAGTGACCTCAATTATTATATAGATAGATATCATCACATTCGCTTGTTGAGTCAAATAAGTATTTACTAATTTCACATCATAACACTCATAAATAGTTATTTTCCTATTTACTAAGTTTTTATGCATAATAATATAAGTTCATTTAAAACACTATTCAAGTATTTGTGTTTGTATCATATGATATTAAAAACGGTAATAAAACATTTATAGTATTAACATTACTCTATTCTTTATACCATAGTAGTGGAATTCTCTCGCATGGTTTGGCTGAAATTCAAATATAGGCACAAACAAATCCGGTGCAGGTGGTGAAAACTACCAAAAAATACCTAAAACGATTCGTATCGAAACAAAATAAAAAAAAACACAAAAATGAATACCGATAACAGTGTTGTCCAGTTGGTACCGGTTGTTCAATATGGTAATTGTGCTATATCGGTACAACACTAGTAGAGGTATGGTATTGGTATGTTACCGTGATTTGGTATAATTAAAGAACAAAAAAAAAACTTTATTTTTATACAACTCCGTTTTCAAGAAAATTTATATTGAAATCTTGATAACTTTTTTAAGTAACTACGTTTTTTTCTTAAGCAGACTTAGATAAAAGGAAGTGGGCAAACAACCCTCCGTCGAAAAGCTGAAATACAAGAAGAGAAAAAAAAAGTTACATCAAGACAGGAACAACATAGAACAACCTGAAAACAACATAAGCTAAGTACATTGAAGACGGTCCAATCCGACCAACTCCAATCTGAATGGTTGGATCTATCTATACTTGATCAATTGAAAAAGGTTGAAATGATCCCCACACAAACCGTGTCTATTGGACCCTTAACGCTAAATTATGCAATTCCTCTATTTCTATAAGCACCATATGGTCGTGTAAATAATGGCCAACAATGTTATACTTTTGACTTCACACTCCACTGGAGAAGCCTACAACATCAACTAGTCGAGTGTGGAGAAAAGCTCGTAATTCGGTTTAGAAGAAGTATACAAACAAAGCAATTTACTTTAATGTAACTATGTATTTAGATTATTTTTTAAATTCCAAATCAAGCCTCATAAGAGGTAAAAAAAAAAAAGAGGTATATTTAAAAGGGCTGAAAAAAAGGTGTAAGAAGAGGTGTAAAAATATGGAAGGAAATCAGCTGTTTAAAAAAAAAAACTACTGGGGTTTGACTACGCGACGGGGGTATTTGCAATTTTACTTGTTAGCAACTTTCTATTTTTCCATAATGCGATAGAAAAACTTGTATATTATTATCTTACATATTTGCATTTAAACATGTATATAAATGAAAAGGTATTCCATAAAATATTATATTTAATAAAATAATACAAAATAACAAAAATCTACTCTTCATTGTCATAGGTTACTCGAAGTGTATAATTATATTCTATCGAAGTTACATATCCAAGCATGTGTGAAAGATGTTTACGATACCAAAAAAAAGTAATTTATTTAACTAAACACAAACGTAAAATAAAAAGAAAATACATATCTACTCTTCATGGTCATCTGGCAGTCAAAACGCGTAATTATATTCTGACGCTATGGGGGCCAAAACGCCCTGATAGTGCTTCCACTACACACTAAATATGTTGGTAAAGTTTTGAAAGTGTCCAATGTATTTAAATGTTTCCCATCATGTCACATCTTAAACTTAAAAATGATTAAGCTTTGATGAAGTGACCTCAAAGTGACCCTCAAGGTAGGCTTGATTTTAGCCAATTAGTGTACCTTGCATTATAAAAAACAGGCCCACGTTTAAGTAACCAATAACATTGTCTACTACAGTTAACCGATAATGCTATAATTGGTTAACCAATAATGCTACTATTTTATTTAAAATAGCAACATAATTATATATATTTGAATGAGGTGTCATCTCCCATTTTATCATAAAGATTAAAAAAATTAATATTCTACAATAAGGAAATGGGCACATTACTTGGGTTGATTTGCTTCATCACAATACGTTGCTTCTTTTGTGGGAACAACTTTGGTTATGCTTTTTTATTTAATGCACCATCAACGAGTCTTCCAATAGGTGTATGCCTAAAGTCAGATGTCTATTAATATATAAATGGACCGTATACTAAGAAGAATTAAATTCTAATAGGAGTGAAAGTTTTTTTTTTTTTTTTTTTTTTAACGGTCAATTGAAATCAATCACGGACCATTAGAGTATTATCATGCCACCAATGTTATCACGCAATCATATTCCACCACCCAGTAACCTACCTATATACAAAACATCAAACATGTATTATATGATGAGAGGTATATGTGTTCAATTAAGAACGAATAATGTAAAAATCATTAGGTTGGTGGTTCAGTGGAAAATTTTTAGTACGTTTAAACTGTGAGGTCTTGAGTTCAAGTCTTATAAAGAGCAAAAATGTATTAAGAACGAATAATGTAAACATCAAACATGTATTTTGAGTTCATATTCCACCACCCAGTAACCTACCTATATACAAAACATCAAACATGTATTATATGATGAGAGGTATATGTGTTCAATTAAGAACGAATAATGTAAAAATCATTAGGTTGGTGGTTCAGTGGAAAATTTTTAGTACGTTTAAACTGTGAGGTCTTGAGTTCAAGTCTTATAAAGAGCAAAAATTCGCTGTTAAAAAAATTAAGAACGTAAAAAGAGTTGGTCATGTACATGGGTTAAATGTATTGTTATATGGGTCATATGTGTCGTGTACTAGGATGATTCATTGAGATAGACACACTATTATAGAAGGCTTGAAAGTATTGGTGTTATGGACACCGTGTAAATTCGTTTAAAACAAATATATACCCCCTCCGTCCCTATTTAAATGTCCATATTTCCATTTTTGATTGTCCCAAATTAAATGTTCATTTCCAAGAATAGAAATACAATTTCCAGTTTTGTCCATAAAAGACAAAACACAATCACCACGTTTGAGAATATTATTGTCATTTTACCACATAAAAAAAGATTTCTTAAAATGTGTGTTTTTGACCCCACCACATTTAAATATGGATGGAGGTAGTATTTATGCTATATTGAGATTAAAGATAACAAAATACTTGATTTTTTAGTATAATAATAGTTTTAAAAAAATAACTGAGTATATACAAATTATTTGACTTGTAAAATATTGATGAAACTAAATAAGAAAAACCAATAATCACATATTTTTTTCTCACACATAACTAACTTCCATTTAATTATAACGTCATGATTAAATTGATCAATGGTCACTTTGTTAGACTACATGGTGTGGGGAGCTTGGAATGTAACATCCTAAACCGTTTTAACAGAAAATACGCAGCGGAAATACGGACTAAAAAATTTCTTGCTTTATATAAACATTCTAATTTATATTTCGGGCGTTGCGACACTCATTCATCCTATTATGTTCATAAAACGCCTTCTTAATCTTGATCACGTGATTGCACTCACGTACAATCCATGCCTGGGCTCGACCTTAACCATTACGCACCCAAATGGAAGACTCATGTAACATGCAGTCACCATACACTCAAACCATTAGAAAGGTAAGTGACTTTTATAATACGCAAGCAACATAAAAATAACTTCCCACGACAAACTTCCTTTTTGCAAGTGTGGATCCATCTGGTTACAGTTTTGGATCCGTTCTCAGAATCATAACTTTTAACATCCAAAAGACTAATCTTAACATACATGCACTTTCCTTATCAGTTATATAACAAGACAATTATCAACGTTATGATACATATGCTTACGCAATCTCTATGATTGTATCAACATGATCCACCATTATTTTTTTAACCTACTAGGAACCCATCAAGAAGTTTAGGATCCCATTAACAAATTTCTACATAACATCCAAAGTTACATACTTGTGTGTGTATATACATATGCACACAAATCAATAACACATTACTACAATCAAGACCTTGACCACTACTTGGATCCATGCAAGACATGCCAACACACACAATCGCAACACTTTATAACATCTACGGTTTGTTACATACTTGATAATATGCGCTCACAACATTCTCTTACGTGCAAAAACATATTCTTAAGTCTCGGTTTTAACCTACATAAGTCCAACATACAACCACCCATCATTTGGGTATACCTAACATTCACAAAGTCAAACAATGCTTGTCGATGTGTTAGGCGCGAATACGGATTGCGCATATAAGCTAAACATCAAAATACGCGAAAAACAGACAATAACCCAGTGGGTGGGGGACGCAAGCTGGTGCACACCAGAACAAGGTACGTTGGCCACCTTGCGCCCTTGACCGGTTTTGCTACTAACTTTTGGGGTTTTGCACAAAACCAAAGATATTGATACCCCAAAGCAATATAAACTTAACCTTAGCCTTTTTGAAGCCTCAAATGACAGATTTATTGTTCCATTTGGTTTCTAACATTCATATTTATTTAGACATATATGCAAGTCCATTTCGACCCGTTAAGAGGTTTTAGGCACCACGCCTAATGGCTTCCCATTCTCATTTAACTTATGTTAAGTCAAAAACATCATCCAATATAAATTACTATGTCTCGTATGTCCCCTCCATATGCAACCAAACATGGGTCAAGTCTATGGTTGACCCATTACCACGTTTCTTACCTTGGCACAACCATTAATTATTTGTTTCCTTCAAGATTCCCATACTACATGAACATATAAATTCGATATCATAATGCAAGTTAAGTTCGGGAATCACTTACCTCAAGTCCTCCGAGTTCATGCTTGTTTACTTGCCTCATCTTGACCCATTAGCCTCCCATGCTTGAGTCCATCATTTCTATCCTTTCATATCATCATGTTCACATCATCGTTAGCATACATGTTCATTTCTAAACCAGTCATATCCAACTCATATATTACATTGACTTACATAGGTCAATTTATATATGTGTATATGTATGGCCCTCGGGGGGCAAAAGTAAAGTTACACTAATTTTAACGTTATTTTACTAATTCGTGAAACATAGCGTTAAAAATGACGGACGGTTAATCATGCATCATGTGGTGGTGTTGATAGCCAAAAGACAAGTGGGTACATTCACCAATCGGGTTTGTCCCGATTGCTAAACATTATGTGCCTTATGTCCAAGGCTTGATACAAAACCACTATCGAGTCGGGGGTCTCACTGGAAGCAACCTCTCTATTCCCACGGGGTAGAGGTAAGGTTGTCTACATCTTACCCTCCTCAGACCCTACGTTAGCTTTTGCTATTGGTGGGATTAACTGAGTATGATGATGATGATAAGGTCAATTTATAACATGCATAAGACATAGCTTCACACCCTTTTTGATTCATAATTCAAGCAATTGAACTTAACATCGTATACATCACATAACCAACCTAATGTGTCTCACACAGAATCTCCAATCTCACAATCATGCTAGAAAACTTACCATGTTATTTCCACATCAGTTGACTTTCCAGAAAGTCAACTTTCAACTATATAAACTTTCTTGTTACAAACATATGTCCATATTGACATACTAGACCGTATGAAATTCACCATAAACATCATATTCACATATTGTAGGACACATACAATCCATTCTAATTCCCACACGATTTCCATCAAAACACATCCTTTATGTTAATTTACTAACAATCATCATATTCCATTCATATCCATCAATTACTTGCATGCAAGTTCATCTAGACATTTCATCAAACACTTGGTGGGCATACCATATTTTGAGCACATTGTACAAGGTCTTACTACATGCATTCCACTAAAACACATAATCACCTTCAATCTTGATCAATTTCCACATAAATAGCATCAACTACACATTATTTCTACCATTACATGGATTTACAACTAATTTAGCAACATCAAAGCTACTAATGAAAACCTAAAATCATCATCTTTTGCAACCAAGCAACTTTTAGTAATTAGCTCATCTCTAAACAATTAGAGATGATCAATATCACTTACTATCAAGCAATAATACGAATTTAACATCATTTGCTCAAAACCCACATATCGGTTTTGAAACTTCGATGAGTTTGTGTAAGACCCTAACCCGTAATCACGCAATTATTGCCTAATCTTACGGGTTTTGACCTTAACTAAAAACCACTCCCGATTAAAACTTTGAAATTTTCTTTATAAGTCAACCCATTAAGATCAAATACATGTTTGATTCACACAAATTTTACTTTTTAATAGTTGAAACATATTTTAAGATGTTGCGTTTTAACGGGAGTTCCTTAGATTCTAGTGCGGAAGCTTGATGAGTGTTCGGGCGTGTTCGGTTCTTCTCGCGACTTGATCCTTGCTCCGGGTCGTCCCTTGAATGTTTACCTAGCACCATCACACAAAGAATGGTTAGTGGGTTGTCAATAATACATTTGAACTAGTGTGAGAGTCGTTACACGTCGAAACGGAACGAACCAGGCCCAACGGCCCTTTATCAGGAGAACAAACTGCTGCAACTTTTGCGCAGCAGCTGTTTGGATCGCTTTTACCCCTTCTAAAACCCAAAATCCGACTTCGACTTTCAAATGAGAATTGTTCTACGCTCCGAGAGCTTTCCAGGCATATAAAGAACACCTCCTAACGATTTTTCTACGATTTTATACGCAATTTTAAAGTTCGTGCTGACGTGCAGGTCAAAGCGCGCGGCCGCTCGGCCTCTGTGAGCGGCCGCTCGAAGCTTCTGATGTGATTTTGGTGATTTTTAAGCATGGGAATCATGTCGCAACTGCATTTGATGATTCCCGAAGCCCAAGTAATGACTCGCCGACTAAATAAACCTTTGTTTGACTGAAATTATGGTCCGGTTTATGTCGCCATGATCCGGTTCTTAGTTTTGAATGTTTATGGCGACTTTTACCCAATTTGACCCATTTAGACATTTAACTTATCCAAACACCATTTGACCATGCGCAATGCATCTAGTTTATGTTGTCAAGTCATTATACACTTGATCAACTAAAGTGTTTGTCCGATTTGTTTCATTACGACTTAGATTCTTAGAATTCAACCTTTATTAATCCTTTAAATCCCCAAAATGCCCCTCATGACCAAATCTTTTAATTTAGCCATTCGTGGCGAAACTTCTTGTTTCAAATCCAATGTTTTTGACTCAATGACTTGTTTAAAAACCTCTAAGTCCTTCCGGACTTAGAGTTTCATCCTTTCTCAAGTTTTCACTTGTTTTAGTTGATTCTAAGCGCATTAGCGCGCATTAGACATAGTTGTGGAAATAACTTACTTGATTTGCAACCACACTTCATGTGGGTAGTTTTAGTACCCATGTTGCTTCGCCCGAAGGTGTTTTATTAGCTACGGACTTACCGGGTGCCCGTGTCCCATATTCATACCTTGTGCTCATCCTCCATGATTCTTAACATCAAGCATGCATACACGAGTGTGTTTACCTGCGTGATTTCTAGATAGACACATTAACTTCTCGGAACTCAAATGATAATAGCATACCATTTGATCCGTAAACCTCAAGAATCTCAATGCTTGGAAAACAAGCATCAAGTGTTGGACTTAAATGATGACGAATTCACCATATGACCCGTTTAGACCCATAGTTCATGATACTATGTTACCCAAGTTTTTATTATGGTTCAAGTGACACCAACTTGACCCGTTTAACACCATTCTTAACGGCTTCATTCAAATGCTTTCATTTAGATTAAAACATCATTTTTCACATATCTTTATTTATTGACCCGTTTGATGGATTTCACCATTTGGTCATAACACATTGTCCTAATTAAGGTCATAAACCACGTTTTGTATTGAGTGCACATAAGGTGACCCATTAATAGCTTCTACCCCTTGGGGTTTATCTTTATCACACATTCAAGATTTAAGACTAATATCTACAAGAATTAAGCTATGTTATAGTACATTGGTGTAAGTAAAACTTACCTCGCATCCATTCTTGTTTCCATAAGTATTCGCCTTGCATCCGTTTGACCCGTTTGCTCCCTCTTGGTTGTACCTAACTTGGGGATGAGTCAAACTTGTCTATTAGAATACATAATATGGAATTTTGTTCACTATCCATAACATCATGTATTCATTATCATTTCTAGCTAAATCCATAGCCATTTTCTTACATGTCTAGTTAAGATTAACTCATCTAGGCATTTCATCAAACACTTGGTGTGCATCCACCAATATACTTAGTTTTCAACCTTCTAAGTTTAACCAAAGCACAACCGATTGTCCAATTGACATCATAACATGTTATTTAGGCTTTTTAGCCAAAATTCCTCATTAAGAAAACTCCTAAGAGTTAACTAAATCATTAAACATAAAGGGTTTCAACCTAGAGGTGAAACCCCAATTTTCACATATTCACATAATCATATGAGTATAATCAAATACACAATTAAAATGAAATTCATAACCAAATTAGACTTGATTGAGGTTCCCTAAGGTTAGAAAAACCTCCATCAACATAAACCTTCACGTTTTTGTGAAAACCCTAGTTTTTCACCATGATCAAGAATGAATCTTACATCAAATTAAGCCAAATAAAAGGTACCTTAGGGTGATTGAACCTTAGATACTTCGTTTTTGTGTAATGCATAGGCTTCCCCTTTGATTTGCCTTGAGTTGGAGCAAGAAATTGGAGGTTTAAGGTTTGGTTGGTGAAGGAGTTTGATCTCCTGATGTGGAGATCGATCAACACACACACACAAGTGTGTTTTTGATTTTATTAAATTTTATTAATAAAACTAGTTTTACCACATTGGCAACTATAGTCCCTCCAAATATCCCCGAGTGTCATTTTCGTATAAAAACTAACTCATAAGCTAGTTTCAAACACCTTTTATTAATTTATAAACATAATATTATTAACTAGGTTATTTCCATACTAGAATATAACCTATATTCTTATACTCTAAGTCTCGTGTAAATATTTTGCTAATCACGCCTAATGGCGTAGTTAGGCGAACGAATGGTTTTGGGGTGTTACAGTTTGGTGCTAGGGTTCTTACCATAAGCTTTAAACATGAAGACAACCATCTAATTCATAACCCCCCCCCCCCAATCCTGCCATCACTCAATCTCTTGTATTTCTTCTTCATTTTTGGTGTGATTAAGGTTTTGTTCTTGGCTCTAGAATGCCCTTTTGGGGCTGAATACGTATACACCCAAATGGATATTCTTGACCATCTTATTTTGACCAACAGTTACATTAATGATCCCTCAAGTTTACCCCTTTCACAATTTTATTATGAAACTTAATTAACCAAGTTAGTTCCTAGTGTTATTTACTTACATGTTTAGATAACACTAACGAGGTTATTTCCATATTAGAACATAACCCACATTCTTATCATCTCGTGTTATTATCCATAAAGGCTCATTCTACTATTTAATTTGTTTTGTCATTTCTTATTCACGCCTAATAGCGTAATTAAGTGAAACGGATTTTCGGGATGTTACATGGAAGCTAACGTGGGGCAGGTTGGATGGATTTTTACAGGCGTGAGGTAAAAGGTGAAGGTGACGTGGATGGTTATAGTTGGTTGTTGGATTATGGATGATTGTGATTGGTTGTTTGATTATAGAAACAAACAAACAAACAAACAAACTCTCCACGCCACTGCCACCCCATAGTTTTTTTGGTGGTTGGAAGAGAATTGACGTGGCTGCTACATGTCACTCCTTACCCCCTTCCCCGTCTTTTATTTAATTATTCCACCATAATACAAACCTTTAAGACTCAATACTCAATTAAGCATTCCTTTTTCTTTTTTTTTTTTTTTAATTTCTAACAAAGATTTATAACATGAGTAAAGTGTTAGTTTTTTGCAGGGCTTGATTTGGGACCACTGATCACATGCAGCTTAGGATGCCTATTTCTGTTACTATAGTTTTAAAGACTATTGTATATCCATGATGTTTACTATTTAACGAAACATTTTGGTTTTCAAAAACAACCTAATTGGTTGTGTGGGAATTGAATCTTTACAAATCAAACTTGTGATTGAAAATTGTGGAAGTTCTATAGACGAGTCAAACACGGGTAGAAGTACACAAAAAACATGTCAAATATTTGAACTATTTAGTTTACACCTTAGATATGCATGAAAGAAGTCATGGTTGCAATGTAAAGTTAATTGTATTAGTTGAAGGTATGATTAGAAATTAATTTAGATTGATAGTTGCCCTTATGTTTAAGGTGATGTAAAGAATTAAAATTATTTTACAAAGATGAGTTAAAAGCAATGTTTTAAAAACCGTTTTTTTTATTATACCGGATTTGACTAAAAAATATTCAACCGGTTGAACCGTGTTGTACCGGACGCTTCAACCGGGTTGATTAGTTAGCTATATAATTTCATAAATTACAACATTAACACAAAAAATAATTTAAAAGTACATGATTACATACTAAAATGTTATCAATAAGTTAATCAATAATTAAAAAATAATCCAAAAGATAATCTAAAGTTTTTAATTTTTTAAAAGTTATTCCTTAATAAAAAAAAATATCTAAAAATAATCCAAAAATTAACCTATGCCGGTACCGGTATAGCGGTTCAAACTAGCGGTGTAAACGAGTCGAGCCGAGCCCGAGCCTGACTGGGCTCGAGCTCGGCTCGTTATGGTTTTATGAAGCTCGAGCTCGAGCTCGGCTCGGTTCGAGCCTAAAATATTGAGCTCGAGCTCGGCTCGCTAGCAAAATCAAAAGCTCGAGCTCGGGTCGGCTCGGCTCGAGGTGATTTGAGAACAATCTCAAACGAGCTCAAAGCTTGGCTCGAGATCGCAAAAGCTAGCGAGTGTTATTAAATGGGCCTATGAAATAAGGACTTGGGCTTTGGAGATGTGGGCTATAAATTATAAGAGATATATAAATAACTTATAATTATGTTTAGGCTCGTTTAGGCTCGCGAGCCCAATCGAGCTTTGTATTTAGGGCTCGAGCTCGGGCTCAATAACTAAACGAGCCATATTTTAGGCTCGGGCTCTGGCTCGTTAAGGCTCGGCTTGTTCAGGTTTTTTACCGAGTTCAAACCGGTATACCGGCGGTATAAAATCGATACCGTTTTCACATTTACCGGAGTGTTTCGTACCGGATTTCCATCCGAAAACGGTGGTACCAATATAACCGGCCGGTATTTACCGGTTTTTAAAACATTGGTTAGAAGTGAAACAAGAAATGAATCTTCTGGTGAAAAATAAAAGCATTTCAAATTATAAATCTAAAGCAAAAGCCAAAGGTTGATTTTGATGAAATGGTAATGTAAATTATTTCTTGTATTTTAAGAAATGTAACACTAAGTCAAAAGCCATTCTCTTTGTGGATTCATCTTTTACTTTTTAAATTTCAGACATGTGAAAAATAATTAAAACACATTTTTACCTATTGGGTTCAATTTGTGATGACCAGACATGGTCAATACAAGGTTACACCATCCATGACATCGACTTAGGGCTGTTCACAAATTGAACCGAATGCGAGCTCGCTCGCTCGAACTCGATTTGTTTGTAACTGAGCCACTTGGTTCGGTTCAAATTTATATAATCGAGCAAATTGTTTATGCTTGAACTCGGATCAGTTTTACTTGGTTTCGTACAAAATTCATATTTGCTAGAAAATGACACTACGCCTGGTTCATTTACTTGCGATGACACCATTAGATATTAGTTGTTTTTTTTTATCAAAAGCGTCTAACTTAGCGATCACCTCACACGCTGAAGGCTGAAGTAGATTAGAATTGAATCATATAGTGAGCGCCAAGCGGGATAGCCAGTTTGCATGACTGAATCAAGCGGGAATACGGGACTGGAATCGAACAAGTTACTAGAGGGAGTTAGGGAGATGCAATGTTCAGAATTTAGATAAGGGTTGTTTTTAATTGTTTGGGCTTAACTTTGGGCTAAAAGTAAGTAAATGGTGGACAATCAGAATGTTATGTATAATTGTAAATTCGTGTGCACACGTACGGCTTATATGCTCCTACTCGAGTGAACAATGAGCAGGCATACTGATACTCGGTTTGTTCACATACCAAAGTGAAGTTGACTCGTTTACAACTGTGTCAAAAAACGAACGAGCATTTTACGAGCGAGCGTCGAGCTATTTGAACAAGGTTACATTGACCATCTGATCTTAAATGAATTTTTGCAATTCTCTTTCTCAGTCTCATATCTATTTAAAGATCGTTACTTTTAGCTCTTTAATAGAGGCTTTATAGATTAAAATATTAATAAAGTGAGAGGATGGACTTTATATAAAAAGAGTGTGTAATGGTAGGGGTTCATGTTACGGTTAGTTTTTTTATTTTTTTTTAAAAATGATTTTTTGTAGTTTGATTGGGTGTAGAAGTTGGGTTTGATTTGGTGTAGAAAAAGGTGAGTTATGGCACCCTCGCGAAGAGCATCACGTTGCAACAAGATTTTGCCCCAGAGCGCCCGGGGGGTGGGGGTGTTTTCCGGGCGCCATGGGGTGGGTAGCGCCCCTCCTTCGAGCCCACTACACATTACCTAAAATAAAATACAGAAACATATATTGAAATCCAATCACAAGAATAAGAAGATCGAGTTGAACTTTCTTTTTCATATTTTCACTTGATAACTGTGTAAAGTTAATCGTTTTCTCTAGTATTTTTTTTCATTGAAGAAAAAATATTTGCAATCAGGGGCAGTCCTTGGTATGGGCCAGCCCGGGTGACGGCCCTACCAGGTTTTTCGCCCAGAAGTGTATTTTTACTGCAACGCAGAAAGATTAACTACCATAATAGTCAAAATCTCATATACTGGTCGTATCTATCATTTATAAGGAAAACTACTCAATCTCATATCTGTTAAAATCTACTCAAACCAAAATATATATCCAAACCTATATATCTTTGTGTCTTTGTGTTTATGTTAGAGATAAACTACGAATATAGCCAAAAATCAGATGACACAATGCTCGTCCATTCATCGTATGCGCTACGAGAATTACAATCGAGAACTCATACGCGAAACGTGTATTATCTATACAATTGAAGTTAAATATATATACAATGTATTTTTATTAACATGATGGTGAAAACAATTGAAGTCAATTGAAATTCTTTATTCTCAATGTATCCATTAATAAGATTCTTGATTGTGAGAGTATCCTTCAATGATGTTTTTATATAAAACTAGAATATACCTGAAAGAGATTTCTCATAATTTTGCAGCTGCAACATGAAACCCGAGTTAGGTGCAGCCACACTTCGCTTACTTTTCACGAGGTTAAGGGCTTCAGACAAGCTCATGCCATATTTCTTCATCAAATATGCCACAACAATAGTCACACTAGATCAAAAAATATATAAATGTTAAAACATAGCTTTAACTCAGATATGCTCATAAAATCTTTTATCAAGCATTTAACAGATGGAAAATAAAGCTCTAAAGAAATCAACAAAAATCGTTCGACATCTACGGGAATATGTGATATCGATCTGGTACCTAGGGGTGTAAATGATGCGCAATGGCTCGAGAGCTACTCGGGATCGGATCGGTAAAAAGCTCGAATGAGCCGAGCCTTAACGAGCCCGGGCTCGAGCTTGAAAAATGACTCGTTTAGTTATCAAGCTCGAGCTTTTCATACAAAGACCATTTAGGCTCGCGAGCCTAAACGAGCCCAAACAAATTTATATTATTATTATTTTATTTATAGTATACCTACTATTTAATAATGGCGCCGAGCTTTTAGCTCCTTTAAAATTGTTCTAAAATTATTTCGAGTCGAGATCGAGCTTTTGGGTTTTACTTTCAAGCCGAGCTCAAGCTCAAAGTATTAGGCTCGAACTGAACCGAGCTCGAGCTTCATAAAAGCATGACGAGCCGAGCTCAAGCCCAGTTTGACTCGGGCTCAGCTTGTTTACACCTGTTCTCTTTTTATTGACCTATTTTTAATGTTAGTATTGCAAATCATGATGAATAAACATGAGTTTGACCATCAGACTAAATTTTGACTTAACAAAGTCAAACAATTGCACACTGCACTAAATTGGACCACAAAAGTACATTTAACTTTGAGAAAAATAACTTTCTGAGAATTATTTCAAAAACTAAATCACCTTCTGGATCTTCCCACAAAGCAATGCACCAACACACCGCCCGTTTTCTTAGCTTCATTAATGAAACCAAAACAGTCATCGAAGAATTGTGCAATATTTACTTCTTTTCGGTCGGGTACTAAATCAAAGAAAGTTCTATGGTCAGATATATAAAAGGTTTGTTAGAACATATATGGACATAAAAGGAACTATATCATTGATCAATATAAGAACCATCTTACTGTCAACGATCTTGTAAGTGAAATCATTTGGGTATGATGGTGGAATTGAAGAGGCAACAGTTAAAATGTGAGTAATGTTCAAACTTTTCAAAAGCGTCTTGTTATTCGCAGCTCCAACGGAACCCAAATAGAGACCCTAAAATATTAGACGAAAAACCAAAGTTCGAGGATAATTAAAAACATTAATATAACCATGATGTTAATAAAGTCCCAAGAGATTGATTTTTCATTGTTGGTTTACCTCTTCTATTTGAGATGGAACGTTATCATCTTTAACATACTTTGTTGCATAAACTGCTTTCAAAAGTGCAGCCGAGCGCTCCTGATACAGGTCATCAGAAATAGAATGATCCATTGCAATAAAACTGAGACGATATCCTTCTAGTTTATTGTTAAGTCAATTTCAAAAACTAGACGAGTGTTTTACAAATGCGAGTTCGTCACTAATAACTAGATTTATGCACCCAATGAAATCAATCTGCACAAGTGAAAAAGAGGCATCTTATGACAAGTGAGCGAGAAAACAAACGAAACAATAACAAAACAGAGTCAAAAAGAATTTCGTATACTGTATTCAACTTTTTGAAAGTGTAAACATCTATAAAACTTTGTTTTCTAGTATTCAGTTTTCACCTTCTTTTTAACGTAATCACAAGTGCAGAAAATAAAACTGCTGCCACAACTTGGTTTAAAAAAGCGTGCCTGAGGCGCGAGGCGCTCAACTACATGAAGCATTGCGAGGCGCGCCTGAGGCACTGCCTCAGTCAAAATTAGGGTTTTTGGGCCAAAAGTCAAAATCAGGTTTTTTTTAAAGATTTTTAAGTGTGTTTCGGCTTCAATGTATGTTTAATGAAGTGTTTAAGTGTGTTTTATAATAATGTTATTGTGTTTAGGATTGATTAACAAGTAGAATATGTAGTATTGGCTTGAATAAATACTTTTTACTCTTTTTTACCTTGGGCGCCTCACATATGTGAAGCTCTCGCCTCGGATTTTGGAACCAAAACGCCTCGGAGCGCCTCGTGTTTTTTTAAAGTTTAAACCAAGTGCCACAAGAAGCTAACTACTAGTCAATTAGATTTTAATCTTGTTGGAACTTAGGGCAAGGTTGATACAACTGTTTCTACCTAAGAAGTCTTATCATATTAGACTATCAATGGACTGAAAATTACAGCACCTAACTAAAGCTAAAGGCTATATCATTGGATTCCTGTTTCATTTCATTTGATTTGGCTTCAAAACTCAATTTTTTTCACCAATGACATGACATAAGTTTGGAAGCCGGATGCCCTCAATTGGTGCCGTTTACTTACCGTTTTTATGTACACATTTCTTTTATGATGTAAATGGTGTTTTATTTCTTTTATGATGTAAATGGTGTTTCGATAGATGTTTGATAATAGACTCAAAGCAAGTTAGGCAGGACTACTTTTGTTTGCAAAAAGAAGTGGCAAATTAAAGATAAAGAAACAAAGATAGAAAACTACCTTCTCTAGGTAAGAAGCCAAAACTCAGATCTTTTTTAAGTAACACAAGTCACATGGTTCATAAAACACCAAAATACCAAATCATGTTTACAATAGTGATTACACAATCTATGAACTAGTGATGAGATATGTACCGTATTGTATCGCATAGTGTAGATACCAAAATTTAGCCAAAACCAAAACCAAATATCATACCGTATATGTTCGATCATACCAGTATGGTATGTACGGTACCATTAGATGTCCCAAATTGGTGTCGCGCCTCATTGTACCGATACGAAATGAAGCGAAATTCAACACCGAATACCGTATCGTTACATCGTATATGTTCAGTTGGTAACGATATGGCATGGTATCGGCTATGTAGTTAAGGACAAAATTTTCGGTGTGTCGGTCAAGCGAGATACGAAATTTTTGAAATTTCGGTGGGATTTCGGTGGTATTTCGGTAATTTTATTTATAAAGCTATTAACAAAATAGGACAGAGCAAAAGTGTGTCGATCCCATAACTACGCCACCATACATCTACATTTTATAAATAAATGTAGTGATATAATGACAATTTTATCTATAAAAGCATGTGAATATATTAAAATGTTATACTTATATATTAAAATAAGTAAAAGATTTAGGTTTTTTTTTTAGTTTGGCCCAAAAAACATAACAACCGGTAATACCACCTTTTCCACCGAAATTTGGAAGTCAAATTTCCAAAATTTCGGCATATTTTCGGTCAATTTCGCCGATTATTTCGGTAGCGAAATTTAAAACGAAATTTGAATTCCGAAATCCGAAAACCAGTGGTATACCACCGAAATTGACTACACAGGGTACCAGTTGCATAGTAGCGATACTGAAATTTAGCTAAAACCAAAACAGACTATGTATATGTTCGGCCGGTACACGTTATATTATAAGTCCCAAACCAGTACTGTACCGCATAGTACCGATACCAAAATTGAGCTAAATTCAAACCAGACACCTAAAGAATCAAAAGTCTAAATTATTATTAAGTAAATCATTTCCTAATTTCCTAAATAGTCACTGTTCATATGATCTTCATCCAGTAACCCTAATACAATTAACTCAGTGAAGCTCTGAATTAAATTAACTCCTAATGAATAAGCGAACGTGGATAATCAGTCTAATTTCAATCTATAATACAATTTCAGTGTTGGTGATAAACTAATAATTTAAACCATCAAATCATCGATATCATACGCATATGTAAACAGTTAATCAATACAGATATCATTTCGGGTTACCTGATGAATAATCGAATCGAAATTGACAGTAAGGATCGAGAGAAGCTTTTTTAAATGTTCAATAATACAAAAGATTTTATAAAAATAGGTTTACGTGTTCTGGGCTTGGATAAGGCTTTAGCAAGAGTGGGCGATGGCCCAAGGTGAAGTTTTTTAAACTTTATTTATATTTGTGCATTTGCGGAGCTTAATTTTTACTGAAAATTTTTGAAAAATTTTATATGTAATGAGTATCGGTCTCACAAATTTGAGCCCACCCCCAACCTTTATATTTAAAATCCGCCAATGTATGTGTGTGATTTAAGGGGTTATCTTTCTTATCTTTCTTACCTTATTAAGGAGGAAAGACGTCTAAAAAGGTAATTCTACATACATTTTAAGATGGTATCTCAAAGGTCTCATGCTTTAGACCCCAAATGTCATATAAAGTTTTCCCAAAATACCCCTTTATTGCATTAACCCGGTGTACAACCCAAATTCATCATCTACTAAGTCATTAAGTAATACGTAATTTCTCTTATTTCTTCTTTGATATTATTATCATCGTTCACCAACTCAACAGTTACAAATTAGAGAACGTAATGAATGCACAATTCAAACGGATTGAATAGTCAATTAAATTGCTTTGATTAAATTCAGTAATGATGATAATCAAATGAGAATATATATAATTGTAACCTCCATACCCTTCTATATAATTCAAGGCCCTTTGTTAATAGCCAAAGATAAATTGTTAATGCCCAGTGCACTGTATCGATTGTGAAGTAGATTTGCACTGTATCGATGGTGAGTTTCATCTATTTACAGTTCTATTCATCTCTTTACTGTATATTTAAATAATCACTATGTAGGGGTTGAAGGGGGGTTCTCAAATTCATGGTCAGCCCTAGAAAGCAAGGTACTTAACTTAATTTGGGTTTCAACTTTTCATATACCATTCATCTATAAGCAGAAGTCTCATGATCAATTACGTAAGTTTCACTCTTCATCACTTTATGTAAACACTTAGGGTCTGTTTGGTATGGGGTAATGGAATGAGATAGGGAATGGAATGGAAGAGGTAATGGAATGGATCATTACCATTCCATGTCTTGTTTGGTTATCATGTGGGAATGGAATGAATTCTTACTTTGTGTTATTTGGTATGTAAGAAAAAACGAAAATATAAAATCGATGGTGAGTAATTACACAATCAAAGTTAAGGTACTTAGACTTTGGAAGAGAGCAAATCGAAAAGATACCAGGTGAAACTCTTGCCATTGATATGGTTGTTATGGATGAACAGGTTAGATTTGATATCATCATTTCCTTTGTGACAACATATATGTTACACGAGTCCATTTAATATGTTTTCTGTTCAAACTATGTTTTCTAATTACATATTATTCACGCAGGGTTCTAAAATGCAAGCGATTGTGTGGAATAGATACATGAAGAAACATGAAAAATTTCTACGTGAAAATGAAGCATATTATATCTATAGGCCACAACTTGCGGATAACAAATCTCTTAAACACTTTTCTAAAAATGACATATTATCGTTTACTTTTGAAACAAGTCTTACAAAGTGTAACAGATTTGATGGTAGCCAATATGGTTTTAATTTCTCTTCTTTTGAGTCTATTAAGTCTGGTAACCTTTCTCAGGAACAAAGGATTGGTAGTTTTCGAGAACCTTAATCTTTTATATATATTTATTCTTTTAATAACATTTTAAATATTTTAGATTTCATTGGGTTTGTTGAAGAATGGAGTCCACCCGAGCCTATCGAAACAAAAGCTGGATTGAAAATGAAAATGAACCTATTATTGATTGATCTAGAGTATGTGTTTCATTTTTCCTACTCATAATTTATTATCTCATAATCTTTCATGTTATATTCATGTGTCATTAGTACGATTAATACTTAGTAAGAAATGTTTAAAATTTATGCATGATCTAATTAAACATGTATTTTATGTAGTGGGGTAAAAATGTCATGTTCTTTGTGGGATGAATATAGTGAACAGATGTTTGAGTACATCAAGCAGAATGAAGGTGAAGTCCATGTTGTTCTTATTGTTCAATTTGGTAGCTTTACCAATTATAAAGGTTTGTCATTTCTTGCAATTTGTTTTACATTTGACATTTTTTGTTACTTTTTTTAAAAAATAACGCTTGGTTTTTTTTTTCCAAGGTAATATAAGTTTGCAAAATGGGTTCAATATAACTCGCCTGTTTATCAACGAAGATATTGACGATATTCGTGCTTTTAAGAAAAGGTGCTATGTTTAAATTATCCTGTAATTATTTACATATATCTAAATATTTGAGTTATTATATATATGTTATATTAATTGTTTTATGTTTACAGTTATATTGAAAAGTTTTTTTCTATGGAATCATCTTCTGTACAACGATCTATTGGATCGTCTGGTAGTATGAATATTAATGATGAATTCTTGAATAAAACCCCTTTCAGCACTATTCGTGATCTTCCTTTGATAACAGAGGTAAGACTCAATTGATTTATCATATCATTATATACAACTTTTATTTAAAATTCATTTCTCAACCGATTTATGTTTCTTTTGTAGGTTGACAAACAGGTCATTGTTCTTGGAACCATTAAGGGTGTCGATGATAAAGATCAGTGGTATTATTTGGGATGTGAGCACTGTAATCACAAGGTGGAGCCGACCTTAAGTTTACCTGATGATAATGAAGAATCAGATGTTACTTCTTTCAAACAGGTGTTAGTTTGCCCCAATAGAGAATGTCCAAAGCACATCGTCTCTGCTGATCCAGTGTATGCTTTATTTTAAATATGTACATCTTAAAGTAAAACAATATTAAATTTGTTTAATAATATTTTGTAATTTGTAAATGTAGGTTTAGAGTACCTTTAAGGGTTCAGGATTTTACTGGTATTACATCCCTTACTTTGTTTGATCGTGAAGCAAAGAAATTGCTGGGAATGTCAGCAATGCAACTTTTAGAAAAATCTAAGCAGGTAAGTTGTTTATATTCAGTCCAAAACAAATTGCTTATTTTGCTTTATATTATGTATGTCATTTGTTGTTAAGGTTTCTGGTGAAGAAAAAACAACTCCAGCTGAGTTTCATGCTCTTGAAGACAAAAAGTTTGCGTTCAAAATTAAAGTGGGTCAATTCAATATTGACAAGCACCTAGACGGCTATAATATACGCAAGTTTACGAATGAGTCATCGATACTTTCTTCACTAGAACAAAAGTTCTCCGATATTCAGGTTTTTATTGCCATCCTATATTCGTTTATAAGTTGATTTTATAACAATTTGTTATTGTTTTACTATATAGTCTGACACATACAAATTCTTTAATGTTTTTAGGTGGATCAACCTGGATTTGAAAGCTTGGATGGAGTTGAATCGTCTACACAAAATGCAGTCTCTCTTAAGGTTCTTTTCACCTCTTAAATCACTCCCGCAATTAAATTTAAATTGCTACTATTATCAAACTTTTTACCTTTCATTTACTTTTGTAGGATTCTGTTGGAGATAACAACACTCCAGAATCATCTTGCAGAGTTAGTCTGGTCCATGACGAGCAGGAAGTGAAGCGTAGCCTCGACAAAGTTTACGGTGTAGAAGATGATGCAAGTGAGTCTACTACCAAAGTGCGCAAGGGGGATAAGAAAGTTTGCACGGACAAATCAGTTGAGATCCCCCCGTTGATCCCGAAGCTTGAAAAATAAGAACATTTATCCGTTTGTTTACTATTTTTTTGGGGATTTTTTCTGGATGTTTGTTTATGGTTTGAGACAATTTGTTTTTTATTATGGTTTTTTTGATGTTTGCTACTATTTTTCATTTGAATAAATTGTTGGTTTGAACATTTATGTTTTTTTCCTTACCTTTGGCAAATGATTGTTGCGTTGTTGAATAAATTTTAATTATTTATACCTTATGTTGAATTGTCTATAAGAATCGTAACATTATTTATAAGTCCACCTATATGTAATTCACATTTTTTTATCATATTTATATTATTTACAAACAATTTATCAAACATAAAACTCTAATACATTCAATAACATTATTCAACAAAATATGACAAATATTTAATTATATTGTGTTTTTACAAACATTTTTTTAAAAAAAACGTTTTTAAGTTACTTTAATATAAAATTATAAGTAATATGAATAAAGATTATGTTAAAATTACAAAGTTGCTATAGTATAATTAAGTTAAACAAGTGTATTGTAATTACATAGTTAATAAAAAAAACATCAAAAAATGTAAATATAATTAAGTTGACTTTTTCGTTTACTTTAAAAAAAACATCAAAAAATGTAAATAGTATTTCTTTAATAATGGTAAGTATTTAAGGTTAGTAATAAACATTTTTAAATAAAAATTCTTTGTAATTAAACACTTGCTAAAAATAAAAATCGCTACATGTCCATAAATTCAAATTTTCGAAAAATTTGAATTGTAATTAAACCAAAAAATTAAAAAAACTTAAAATTCCTTTAATCATGGTAAGTAATTAACCATATTAAATAATATTTTTGACTAGAAAATTAGACGTGTTTTAACAAGTTTCCGAAAATATGATTGCCATAATTATATTATAATTAATGTTATTAAAAATATGAAGTTAACAAAAATATATTCAATAACTAATATCTATATAAATATGCATTTATATTTCTCTTTATATACATTTTTTTTCCGCAATATGTTAAAAAACGGCAATTTAGTGCAACCCTCGATTTAGTTTTTACAATTTTATTTTTTTATACGGTTTCTTTATATATTTTGTTTTTTTTTCGCAATATCTTAAAAAACGGCAACTTATTGTTAATTATATTAAATTTATATTATAATTAATGTTACTAAAAATAAAAAGTTAATTATATTAACTTTAATAATTTGACACGCAGAATTTTGGTGTTTTAATAAGTTTCCGAAAATATGATTTCCATAATTATATTAGAATTAATTGTTACTAAAAATATGAACTTAACAAAAATATATTGAATAACTAATATCTATATAAATATGCATTTATACTTCTCTTTAACCATATTATTATCTATAATCAAATACATTGGATAGTCAAATAAGGTATTAATTCGCAACCCTCGATTTATTTTTTATAATTTTTTTGTACGGTTTCTTTTATTTTTTTATTTATTTTTCGCAATATGTAAAAAAATGGCAACTTAGTGCAACCCTCGATTTATTTTTTATAATTATTTTTTTATACGGTTAGTTTATATATTTTTTTTATTTTTTTTAAATATGTTAAAAACCGGTACTTTATAGTTAATTATATTAAATTTACATTATAATTAATCTTACTAAAAATATAAACTTAATAATTTTCAAAAAATTGGAGGTTTTTAATAACTTTCCGAAAATATGATTGCCATAATGATATTATAATTAATTATTACTAAAAATATGAAGTTAACAAAAATATATAGAATAACTAACATCTATATAAATACGCATTTACTTCTCTTTGACCACATTTTGTAACCATCGGTTTTTTGGAACGGCTTTTGTAACCGTCGATTTTTTTTAATAAGGTATTATTTTGTAACCATCGAATTTTTTTTTTATATCTTTTTTTTTTAACATCAGCTTTATATTTTTACTTTATTTGTATTGTTGTTTTTTTTTCTGCTTTTTTCGATTATACAGTAGGTTTTATGTTATAAAATACACATATTATTTTCGATTCTCTTTGTTGTTGTTTTTTTATCGGCTTCTTTTTTAATTTGTAAAGTTTCTATGTAACAATTGTGGCCGATTTTCGTTTATTAAAATTTTAAAAAAAAAAATATTTGAAGATACTGACAAAAATCGGTTTGCTCTTTATAGGTAGTCATGGATATTAGGTTCTCTCACATGGTGTACAATGGTGCAGTTCTACAACCAGTTAATTATTGTCAACTCTGTGACGTCCAATGTTTGGATGATGCCCAATATGCACAACATGTTAACGGCAAAAAACATCAAGCCAAGGTATTACGTTTAATATATATATATATATATATATATATATATTTTTTTTTTTATTAAACGTAAAAATAAATGCCTTATTTGTGTATTCATTTTTTTTATAATAATGGTCCATATATTACGATTAATATATATATATATATATATATATATATATAAGTTTTATATATATTTATATATATATTTATTATACGTACAAATAGGTATTTTATAATATTGATCCATATATTACGTTTAATACATATATATATATATATTACGTTTAATACATATATATATATATATATAAGTTTTATATATATATATATATATTTATTATACGTACAAATAGGTATTTTATAATATTGATCCATATATTTCGTTTAATACATATATATATATATATAAGTTTTATATATATATATATATTTATTATACGTAAAAATATATGTCTTATTTGTGTATTCATTTTTTTTAGGTTGCACACGCTGATGGCGATGATGTATTCTATTGTGGTATATGTCAAGTCAGGTGTACCAGTCAAACGAACTTAAATGCTCATCTTGATGGAAAAAAACATAACAAGGCTTTGCAGAACATTGGGTTTATTAATATTGTTTGATGATTAGTTTTTTCTAAGTCATATTTTATGTTTTATTTCCGAATTTTGTATTTTTAGTACTCTGGTATTTTGTTTCACATTGTCGGTGCTATTTTTTTTCTTAATAATATTATCATTTGGTAAGTGTTAAATCGTTCCCAATAAGTGTATTCAACAAAATATGACTAATATTTAATTATATTCAGTTTTTACATACAAATTTTTTAAAAAAACGTTTTTAATTTACTTATACTGGATGCTGATGGGAAGTGATGACTAAAACAAAAAATGTTGTTTCTAAGGAAATTTTCAGCGATATTTGAATAAATGTGTATTCGTTGCTTTTAAATCTTAATAAAATATTTCTGCTACATTTTTTATATGTTTTACCCCTCAAAATAATTGTACGTGGGTGAACCGCGTGTAACGCGGGCAATTATCTAGTTAAGTAATACGTAATTTCTCTTATTTCTTCTTTGATATTATTATCATCGTTCACCAACTCAACAGTTACAAATTAGAGAACGTAATGAATGCACAATTCAAACGGATTGAATAGTCAATTAAATTGCTTTGATTAAATTCAGTAATGATGATAATCAAATGAGAATATATATAATTGTAACCTCCATACCCTTCTATATAATTCAAGGCCCTTTGTTAATAGCCAAAGATAAATTGTTAATGCCCAGTGCACTGTATCGATTGTGAAGTAGATTTGCACTGTATCGATGGTGAGTTTCATCTCTTTACAGTTCTATTCATCTCTTTACTGTATATTTAAATAATCACTATGTAGGGGTTGAAGGGGGGTTCTCAAATTCATGGTCAGCCCTAGAAAGCAAGGTACTTAACTTAATTTGGGTTTCAACTTTTCATATACCATTCATCTATAAGCAGAAGTCTCATGATCAATTACGTAAGTTTCACTCTTCATCACTTTATGTAAACACTTAGGGTCTGTTTGGTATGGGGTAATGGAATGAGAGAGGGAATGGAATGGAAGAGGTAATGGAATGGATCATTACCATTCCATGTCTTGTTTGGTTATCATGTGGGAATGGAATGAATTCTTACTTTGTGTTATTTGGTATGTAAGAAAAAACGAAAATATAAAATCGATGGTGAGTGATGGGTGGCGGCAGTGACGGTAGTGGTGGGTGGCGGCGGCAACAGTGGTGGTAGCAGTGGGCGATGGCGGTGACGATTTGTGGGTGGGCGACGACGGTAGTGGTGGGTTGCAGCGGTGACGGTGGGTGGTGGTGGCAATGACAGTCGTGGAGGCAGTGGGTGGCAGTGACGCAGGTGGTGGTGGTGGTTGGACGGTGGTGACAATGGTTGGTTACGTCGATGGTAGCAATGGTTGTGGGTGGCGGCAATAGGCGGTGGTGGTTGGATGATGACAACGATGGTGGGTTGTAATAATAATAATATATTTGTTTCCATTCCTTGAAGGAATGAAAAAAAAAACACCACCTTACCAAGGAATGAAAATTCTTAAAATGGAAGGAATCCCATTCCTTATGGAATGATCCATTCCATTACTACATGGTAACCAAACATGTTTAATTTCATTCCATGGGAATGATCTATTCCATTCCACCTTTGATTCCTTCATACCAAACGCTACCTTATATGCACAAATATGTGTGTTTGTTTGTATAGGTGTGTTGTTGTATTTATATGATACATTTCTGAGTAATTGATTGTTGTAATGTCTCTAGGTACATTTTGAGGATTAATTGAATGTGCAAAGACCAAAAGTGTTCAAGACTGCATTTCTAAGCATCTGCATGTATGCTTGGAAGGGACGGATCATCACATATATGCATTGTTAGCTGCGTGGATGCTTGCCCAAGATAAAAATGTCACTGTGATTATGCGATGACTATTGAAATTATTATTCGATGTATAGCTCATGGTCAAGGCCGGCTTTTGGGTAGGGCGGGTCGAGCGACGGTTGAAATATATTTTTATAACAAAATATATTTTAAGGTTTAATTGTTTTTAAAAAAAATTATATATATACATATATATTTGAATTTTTCATATATTTTAAGATTTTTAATGCATTTTAAGCATCTTTATAAAATAAAAATAAAAACTTAAAAATGTATACTTTAGGGCTTGGATTTCACTATCAACTTTTGGGACACAACGGGCCTTGTCATATCGTATTGGGCCAAGTTGGGTCATTAAATATTTTGCATTTGGGTCTATATGGCTTGAAGTAACGAGAGTATAAGATGTTGACGATTCAATATGTGCAGCCCTAAGGCAATGAATGGGTCAAAATGGGTAGAAGTAAAGCATTGCACAGGAAGTCATATTGGCCGGCTAAAAAACTTCCCTGCTTCCTCTTCTTATTACATGGACTCCAATATACTAAAGAAAATCTCACCGCTTCTACATCCCAACTTGAAATCTTCTCTATCGTTCATCGATCGCATCAATTTTAACTAGACCTATCTGGTCAGAACATGTTTTGACTATACGCTTTTTTACTCGAAAATATTACGAATTCTCTGTTCACGGCAATCCATTGCGTAGGTACTCCGCATGAGGCACATAAACAAAAATAAAAAGGAACAATGGAAAAATTAACATAACGGTGCAAAATGTGAAATTGCTACACAACATGCGACAAAAAAATAATAAAAACCCGTGGCAACGCGCGGGTATTCCCACTAGTAACTTATAGTGATTATTAGACCACATATGGTGGCAATCGAATTGGGTGTTTCACGTCCCAATTCAAAAGCAAACACCGCCTCCCATCTGGTTTTTGGCCAGGCGTGAAGTATTTCATGCTCCAATTCACAATTCAACAACCAATCAAATCTCTCCAACTCTCCACCAACCAATAAAATATTATTTGTTTTAAAATTAAAAAAAATAATAATTGAGTAAAAAAAATGAGTAATGATTGAAAGTGGCATTGTAGGGCTTGAAACTATTACACCCTTTTTTAATTTCAAGCTCCTTGTCCCACATGCCACATATCACATAATACTTCATGATGAGACTTGAAATTTCAAGCTTACTACACATGGTCTAAAGTCTTAATGGCTTGAGTCTCGTAGCAAGCCACCACACCTATAGAAGAGGTCATGTGTTTGAAACTACTTTGTGGCAATTCAACCCTCTTTTTTGCTATGTATATAACATTATATACATCTTTTTTTTTACCATTTAAACTACAATTAGTTAATATTAATTGTCAATGGACGAGCTTAGAGGCCAATTTTTTCTATTCACCCTCCTCAAATTCTCCCTCTCTACACGAACACATCCTTTGAATTATGAGAAATAAAATATTATCTTTTAATTACAACTTTGTATGTTCTAAGATATCACCTTTCACACACATTATATATCTTACACCACGTAAACCTTCGAACCACTTTGTTTATAAATATCTGTTCTAAGTGTATGGGACAGTTGTACTAATCTTTGTTGTAGCATTTGCTGGAACACTTATAGATCTCTTTTTTATTACAATGGTATTGACACTAATATAATATCCATAACTGTCTTGAATATTGCTTAGCAATGGGGTATAAGAAAGTAAACTTCTCACATCAACACACGAATGCGAGTCAAGATAATAATGACTGCTTCCTAAGAACATTACCCAAGGGATAGCGGCGCAGCTTGTTGCTCGCTTACCCATTTTCCAGATGTAACTTGGTTATTACGTAAATTAAATTGATTTAATTACCCAACCAGGTAATGTAGAATCGTTGGTTACACGAGGGCAAGATGAATAATGATCCAAAGTCAATGTTCGGACATCGGTGCATTGATATTCTTCGCAAGAAACGGGGGAGAGACAAACGGTGTTGCCAGGGCAACTGCTGGGATATATGTTCCATTGGACGATGCAGTCGTACCATGTGAATGGAGCTTCAATGTCTATGAGGAAGTTAGTGTGGATGAATTGTAAGTTTACATATTTTGTCATGATCTGGACGCTATATAGAGGGATAGCAGAATCGGTGTGTTTGGAAATAGGTGCAACTAAAGAAGTGTAACGTGGTATGTATTGAGCAATGGATTCATGTCCATAAGTGATGATGGATAAAGTAAGAACAATTAGTTTTACATGAGGAAACATTTTTGAATGGTTGTATGTTTTAAAAAATGTTAGGGATATGTAGTTATAATAGTTGGTTTGTAAGGATTTGGAGCAATGGAGTAACATAGAATGATAGCGGTCAAGAACCTTCAAAATGTAGCATCAAAAGTTGACACTTATATTTTAAAAGTCAAAACCATATTGAAGCATTATTACCCAATTTTTTTTAATTCTTCTGATATGGGTTTATCTGGGATTAGTCAAAATTTAAGTGTTTATGAAGCTTTATTTTTCAATATTTATACATATACTACTATACTAGTGGGGGACTCGCGTGTTGTAGCGAAGTGGACATTACGGCACGGGAACATAATTCAAACCTTAAGAAGACAATACAGGGCGGAACATATTCGATGTTGTCACAAAACACATACAACTGACCCACATCATTTCTAACCACAAATTCTCCTTATTTCCGGTTGATTCCGCTCTGTAGTACTGACCTTGATTTACTTGCTTTATATTAGTGTTCTTGATGGTCATGGACATGTATTGGAATTTTGTCATAGAATCCATAATTCATTTCAAGAAATCGGTTTTTGTGTATTATGAAGAAATGAAAAGCTATGGGTTGTTTATAAAATATAAATTGAAATTTATAAATTCCAAACACTTTATTCTTTTATCTTTGTTAAATAAATCCATTGATCCTGTTCTTCTAGCTCCTACACATAAGAAGTGATGTTAAAGTCCTTTTGCGAAACTATGAAGATTGTTTTTTTTTTTACCTAAAGACTTCCATTTAATGTGTTGACATCTAGATGTTTCACTGTTCAACACTTTTGTTTTCTGTAACATTTTTTGTTTGTTATGCTACAAACTACCTTCCATCTACGGTTAACTCATGGTTGAGCAACTAATACAACATCAATCAGTACTTACCTAGTGTAATACAACTAACTGATTCAACATAAGGAAAAAACTAAGGACAAAACCTATCACGCGTGTAAGCCTTTAATTGAAAAAAATGTTCGGGGTAATCCGTTGGTCTATTTTAAAGAAACATCGAACATATTCAAAATGTACAACCTTCGGTATGCTTTTAAAAGTATAAAATCAATAAATAAATACGAATTTCAATTTATATTCTATACTATATTATATAGTGGATGGCTAGCACTATGTAGTGGGTGTCACCAAGACTCTTTTGAAGAGCGCAATATAACCCGGCGTCCTGGCATGACTTAAATGCTAATTATATTTAGGTATTATTATTGTTGTTGTTGTCGTCGGCGTCGTCATCCTCTTCGTCATCTATATTATTGACTAGGAACCAAGACACAACTGTGCACGGCCGTTGCGCGGCCTTGCAACATCTAGCGTTGCTTGCAAAGTCTTCAATTATTCGCCTTTTGTGTTGTTTTTCACCCCTTTTTGCTTTTTAACACCAAAAACATGCATTTATCACATGTGAAGGATTTAGTCATATTTTCCAATGATAATTGCATTTTTTTTGTGCAAAAATGATGATAAATATACATGTAAAACATGTGTAAATAATGGCTCATCAAGTATGCACGCGTGTGTTATAAATATGTTCCTTGTGTTATTTAGTTTACACATAATTTACTTTGTCCATTGTGTTTTTAGTATACTTTCAATTATGTTTTACGTTGGTCATTATGTTTTACATAGCTGAGTTTTGTGTTTCTATGTACATTGTGTTTTATTCTTTTTTAATTGTGTTTAGTCTATTGTCCATTGTGTTTTTTATACTGTTTGTGAGTTTTTAATATGTCATTCATTGTGTTCTATTCTAATGTTCAATGTGTTTTATACCTATTGTTAAATGCGTTTTTAGTTTGATGCTCATTGTGTTTTACGTTATCTTCCATGTGTCTTTTGCAACTGGGTTTACATTTTTTTTAAAGTATAGCAACATAGTACTCATATTAAAGATAAAAAGATGCTCGATTTTGTGGTGTGTATATATATATATATATATATTTAAAAGATGACATATAAAAAAGGTGCGGAAGTTTATTATATATATATATATATATGTATATATATATTCATTTACACCTATAGTGGAGGGTTCAAATGAGAAGAAGTTTTCTTGTAAGAAGAAAAGAAGAAATTTAGACCAATAGAAATCTTCCATTTTAATAGTTGTATTTAATGTTAAATAAATTTTTAAGTTTTTGTAACTCTCATAAACTAGTTAAATAAATGAAATCATAATTCATTTTTAAATATATATCTTTAAAGCAAACATAATTTATAGTGAAGGATAAATTTCGGTATGTGTAGGATGAATTTCTGCATGTGTAGGATAAACCTAATGATAATTTTGATATGTGTAGGATAAAAGTATGACAATTTCGATGTGTGTATGATGAATTTTGATATGTGTAGGACAAGTTTTGATGTGTGTAAGATAAAATATTTAAAAGTACTTAATTGAGTAATTAATGTGAAGTGAGTTAAAGTATTTAATGTTATTTCTTCTTTTTTCTTCTCAAATTGAAATTCTTCTCAAATGATCATCCCCCTACACCTATAACACATACATAGGTGTTATTATTATTATATATTTAAAAGATGACATATAAAGCAACTTCCTTTGTTTCATTGTCCATGTTGTGTGCTTTTGTCCAACTCACTTCGTTCCCTTTCCATGTGCTCATGGCTTTTGTCCAACTCACAATACATGTCACCACTTCCGCAATCTAAGATTGCGAAAGTACCAATTTCAAAAACTTGTTTCTGACAACACACAAAAACACAAAAAATATTAAAAAAAGAACTACTTTATCAAAAAACTCCGTTTAATTAAACTTAACTTTATTTTTATTGTTTATTTTCTTTTTGTTAAGTATCTTAATTCATATGTTCTAAAAACTTCACTCTAACCCTAACATTCTAACTATATCACTTATCAAACGATATCCACACTTCACAGCCTCAACTCTATTTTCCTTCACACTCCATAGCCCTACTTTCTTCTACTTTCTTCTCCCTCGTCCCCGTCTCTACAAACCACATCGTCGTCGTATTTTTCATCCCCGTCATTTGGTTTTGGTTGCATTGTGATGTATTAGACTTGGTTGAATTGTGATGAATCATTATTTTTGTTTGTGTTCGTTTATGTTCATTTATATTGATCATTTGTGTTTGTTTATGTTCTTTAACTGTTCGTTTAGATTTTAAATGAACGCACATAAACGAACACGAACACGACGAATTTCTTAATGAACGAACACGAACACAAAAATGTGTTTGATTATGTGTTCGTGTTCGTGTTTGGACGTTAAAGTTAAATAAACAAACATGAACACACATGTGTTAGTGTTCGTTCAGTTCGTTTACAGGCCTACGTGAGGGTATCTTCATCAATTCACATTTTTTATTTTAAAACACTTATATAAAAAACCCACAACGTATTCAACCTCCCACCTCCGACCACGTCCCTCATCCTTCCTCCCCCAACCACCTACGACCACCTCCCACCTGCCTCCGACCAGCCCACTCCTTCTCTCTCCTAACAACCTGACCTGGCTCGCAACCTATAAACCTCACTCCCCCTTCTGACCAGACGTACAACCTGTAACCTTCCCACATGCCTTTGACCTGACCTGGGCTCTTCTCACCTCCTCGCATACCTCCGACCCAACTCTCTGACCTTTAGTGCAACATCTTTGCTAAGTACTAACGCTCCTCTCGATTTGATACAGTCATAATCTAAACTTTTGACGTCAGATCTGTTGCCTTCTCAAAACAACCAATAGCTAAAAGGGTTATTGGATTTTAATAACCTCAACTATTACGTGTTGGTAGCTACCACATCAGCATGTCACCTCGTTAAAAAGTGCCATGTCAGCATGCCACGTCACCAAAAAGTGGCACGTCAGCAAAAGAAAAGCGAACTGGGTTAAAGTTCAGTTAGTTTAGTAGTGGTGGAGGAAAATAAGTTACAAGTTGAGAGTGGTGGTGATCAAGTTGTTAGTTTTGGAGTGACAGGGGCCAGCACATGATAGTTGAGGTTATTAACCCTTAGCTAAATCATGCTTACTGAATTCATGCCACATATCCCTGTTATGTAACAAGATGATGCGCATTTAAAATATTGTGCGAAGGTAGTGAGTTGACTCAGTATGTGCCGAAGGTTGTGGTGATGGTGTCTGGGAATGGAGATTGAGGTGAGTGGTGTTCAAGTTCAGCTTAGGTGTTGAATTGAAGGGAGGAAACTAGAATGTGGGTTTGTGGGTTTTTTATTCAAATGTTTTAAAATGAAAATTATGAATTGACAAAATACCCTCATGCTTGGGTCAAGTGAGGGTCACGACCGTTAGCTTTTAATGGTGTTTGTGCTTAATATTACTTGAGATTGTAAGAAATTAGAAGGTTAATACCTCAACTTGTTACTTTAAACTCTTAGTACATGACATTGAAATTTCATGAAAACCACAAGGACTAATGGTGTAATAAATTCAACATAATTTAGAGCCGCAACAAAATATGCTACAAATTAAAGGAACGAAAAAAAAGGTACATACCACACGAATATATAGTTTGGATTAGAGGAACTTCCTCTCACACTAATAGAGCAAAGCAACAATTCTAGTCTATTAATCGTGGATTTCGGGTGGTGGAGGTGTAGCGTTGTGAAGGTCGTGATGGCTCCATATCGCTGTGAAACACTGATGTCATCCTCTCCACCACGCCATGAAACTTGATGTTCATGACCCCCTTCACGCTTTTGATTATTGTGTTGTGTGTGTGTAACGATCATATGATCGTTTGGCAATTAAAAAAAATAAACCATCTATACACACACGTCTTCATATTTTTTTCACAAATTTTACGCCATATACTCTACAACACCACATTTTCTGTCAAAAATGAAACGGAGGGTTCAAGCTAAAAACATCAGATTCAAAGATGAAAATCGTTTAGGCCTAAGGTTCGTGGTAATCTAGGTAAACCGAATCGATTTCATTCACAAGATGAACTGTTTCCAACCCAACCGTTTCAAACCCAACCATTTCCAAAACAATATCCACAATTCTTCAACTAACATGCCAACCCAAATTATCATCTGGTGTTTTCACTTTACCTCTCAACTCAATGGACGAACAAATGTGTAACCGCTTCACGTATCGCTATCCAACTCCGCAATACTAAAACCTACCATATTGTAATCCAACACGTCAAATACATATCGATTAAAATGATGAAAAAGAAGAATACCAAGAATACAAGTTTAAAGAAAAAGAAGTAGAAGTGACCTAAAAGACTACAACGTAACCTACAAGACAAGATCTTTCCCTCACTTGGTGCCATGCAATGTTGCCAGATCCTAATCGAAATGGGTGCCGGTTCCGTTGATAGATCTTGATGGCCCAACTCGATTTTATGGTATGTTTTTATATATATAAAAAAATGTATAAAAAAGTTACGAACTTTTTCGAGTGTTGCTATTTACACCATACGCTTTATACTACCACGCGGTGTTGCAAAACAAGGCCAAGTTAACTGATTACTCCCCAAGTACTCGCTCCAGGGTAGGTCGCCGAGTATAGCCGAGTTGGCCGAGTACTCCAAGTACTCCCCGTACAGGCTGATTTGAGCCCCGAGTACAAGCTCAAACCGAGTTTTGCAACACTGCTACCATGGAATACCTCTTAATAAATACACATTATCCTAACATACTCTACCATTAGTAATGATTACATTGCTAATCATGTATCAATTATTACATGGGAAATTGGATTTAAATATTCCAAACTATTACTCATTGGCTGACATCACTCCCAACTATCACTTTGACTGCTAATACTCTCAACTTAACATTTTGTTTGCTATGTCACCCTTAAACTAACCAACCACTAACTCCGTTAGTTTTTTTTGGTGACGTGACACTTTTTACCTACATGGCATGATATCGGTCATGTAGTCAAAGTGTAAAGTTGGAAGTATTGTAGTCAAAGTGATAGTGGGGAGTAATATCGGCCATCGAGCAATAGTTTAAAGTATTTAAATCCAATTTCTCTTATTACATAACGCTAATTAGTACATCTCTAATCATTTTTAACGGCTAATTTCCTCATAATTTACACCTTGCCCAGTATTTAATCTCGGGTCTTCCCTAGAATGAACACCCCTCTTACCAATGGGCTACAACCCAAGTGTCACATATCTAATCATTTATCAGTTAATTATTACATAAACACTAACTATGCCTCAACTCTTCTATTTACTCTTTTTACCGGATAGATACAACAAACAATGATGCGATCTGCATGAACAAATGAGAGGACGAAAATCTAAAGAACCTAAGAAGAATTTTAATTTTTAAAATGTTTTTAGTGCACACGGTGAGAAAAGAACGTCCACACTCCACAACAAATTGATTTAAACATCCAAGCAAATGATTTTAGTTGGCATAAAGGTTATGTTTGCTTGGAGAGCACTAGATGGTAAAATCCCAACTGCGTCGGCTCTGGTTAGTAGAGGTTTATCGCTACAAAATGTAATATGTGCAATATGTGGAGCTGCAGCCTGCAGAGGAAACAACTGATCATGTGTTGGTCCGATGTACTGTAGCAGAAATGGTTTGGCAACAAGTTTTTCAGTGGCTTAAGGTGTCGGTGAACCAAAGTTGTCACACGGTTGGAGAAATCTTTCAAAGCATCAATGGGTTAGACCTTTCACCTACCAAAAAGAAGATAATACATGTTGTGTACTTAACAACTTTGTAGAGTCTATGGACTATGGGATACGAGAAATGGGAAGGTATTCGGTAACAAAACAACGCTCGTTTACAAACTAGTGGAAGAGTTAAAGGAATCGGCTTTTGAATGGGTTGCATAGATCAAAAATCATGAGAGTATATCCCTAAACACAATGAGTTGCTAATTATAATTTATAAATAGTTTTTTTTTTTTTTTTCCTTTACAATCTATACATATAATAAACCAAAGCCATTTTAATGACATGGCACTCAAAGAGACATTCTCTTCTTTGAGTGTGCCATGTGTCATCCCATGTGGCATTGAGATATTTTAGGAAAAAAATAATTTAAAAACAAAATTGGATTTTTCACCCTCATGTTTCCTCCCATAATTTTTAAACGTTAATATCTTTAATATACGAGATTTTTTAAAGAAAAAAATTACACCAAATTAACGAGCGTTTTATTATCTTTCCAACGAGTACCATAGTGCTATATAAAAAACGGAGAAATTTTTTTGTGGGGTTTTGTTCATACAGGAAAAAAAACACAAAGTGTTCAGATAAATCATTAATCATGTATAGACAAGTCACTAATTATGTTTAAATCAGTAAATATGAATTTTTTTTTTCAACCAAAGCCGAATAGGTTAATAGAGTTATACGTTGTTTTAAGTTAGGTACCAATATTAGTATGTTAGAGTTGTACATTTGTTTAGTCTTTAGGATAGGTGTTAATATTAGAGTTACATTAAAGTTCTATATTCTTTTAGGTTACGTGTTAGCATTGGAGTTGTACATTGTTAATTTGTTTTAGGTTAGATATTAATATTAGAGTTATACATCAGTCTATTTCATATGTAAAATTGATGTATCATATTAAATTTCTCAACCCGGGACGCTCCCGGGGTATAATCTAGTCTATAATATATTTAACCCGTATAATACACGATATTATGATATACGTATCCCCTAAACACAATCACTTTCCAGTTTAGATCATAATAAATTAATGAAAAGTTCTTGCTCTCCAATTTAACTTATCAGTAAACTAGCTTATACCCTGGGAGCGTCCCGGGTTGAGAAAATCTAAGTAAAGTTAATAAAATAAGAAGTATCTAAACTATTAAAAATGGCATCTATCAACTTACATTTGATACTTAAAAAAAATACCAAAAGATCCATTTCACCTTACAACATCAACACCTATAACAGAATATTAAGATTCCAAACACTTCAAGGGGAAATTTGTACACTTTGACCAATACATTCAGTCAAAGGTCTTTAACTGCATACAATAAGATTTGAGCTATTTCAGAATATGCTAGAAAATTAAAACATAGCAATTACCTGTTGGAGAGCGTCCCGGGTTGAAATATCTAATATGACATAATAAAATATCTAATATGACAACATAATTAATGACTTGCCAATATATGATTAATGAATATTATTATTATTATTTTAAACAAATCTCTGCCATAAGTTAGTAATTGGGTCGGGTATCACCTAATCCCAGGCCCGACCCAAACCCACAATTTTTTTTATACTAATTCCAAACCTGACACAATACCTGTCGGGTTACAAAAAATAGTCGTTTTTTTCTTCGTTTTTTATATAGCACTATGGTACTCGTTGGAAAGATAATAAAACGCTCGTTAATTTGGTGCAATTTTTTTCTTTAAAAAATCTCGTGTATAAAAGATATTAACGTTTAAAAGTTATGGGAGAAAACATTAGAGATAAAAATCTAATTTTGTTTTTAAATTTTAAATTTTAAATTATTATTTTCCTAAAATAAACACCTTGCCACATGGGATGACACATGGCACACTCAATAAAGAGAATACCTTCTTTGAATGCCATGTCATTAAAATGGCTTTGGTTTATTATATGTATAGATAGATAGATAGATAGATAGATAGATAGATAGATAGATAGATATAGATATAGATACTAAAACTCTTATGCCATGGTGCGACTCACTCCGTAATGTCTACATTGTGGACTCCAACTGGACCAACTCAACCGATTCAAGGCCCCAGCACATTTGAACTTTATAATTGGGCTTTCCATCTAAACCATCCCCAATAGAAATATAGAATCTTTAGGTCCAATATCTATATTAAGCCCAATGTCTATATTAATAAACCTCAAGGGCTTGGGAACCACAATCGGAACTGAACCCTATTTGGGCCCACTTTAAGACCAAACCGATCATTTTTCACTTGGAAACTAGTTTGGAACCGGAACCGGTTTGAGAAGAAAGTTGTTTGAGTAGAAATTGTTATGATACTACAAGCGGTTTGAGCAAAACTAATTATGACTTTCGTTGACCAATATCGAACCGTTTTGGAACCGAAACCGGTTTGGGCTCAAAAACCGGTTTGTGCATCTATACCAGTTGTGGTTTAGACCGAAACTTAAAACACCGCCATAGTTGCAACTTTTTTAGGGCCTGAGGGGGCCTTGGCCCCCACCGATTTTTGGCGCAGTGGTGTAATTTTGCGATTTTAGTAGGTAAATTGAGTCCGGGTTAAGTCCGGCCCCCACTGATTTGATCTTCCGGCCACTAAAAATCGAAAAAATGAGTTCGGCCCACAACGATTCAAGAACCAAGCTACATATGCACATTGTGACGTGTAACTCAAAAAAATTGTATTGAAACATAAATCTAAAAATCTATTTAAGATACATGGAATAAAGTTTAAGGTAAAAAAAGGTAAGGGTTTAATGTAAAAGATTAAAATTATTAGGTTAAAAGGAAAAAAAGTAAAGAAAAAACAAAATAGGGTATAATCTACATAGCATGATGTACAATTCTTTCATGCACAAAAGTGACAAAACACTTGTTAAACATGATGTACAAGATCATAAATCAAAAACCACTTGTAAATTAATAATATATATAATAACAATAAATATCTACTTAGCAACAGTAACTTATTTTGTCATTTTATGATTTTTTGTTTCATTTATCCATTTTTTTTACTTTTTACCAGTGTACTTTTCGCCTTTTACAATTTGTCACAAAACATTTTCTATTTTTAATCACCAACATTTTTATGCAAGTATGGTAATAATAACTTACTTGAAGCTATATGCAATGGTGGGTTTTGAATGAAAAAACCGGTAAGGTCAGACCAATCTGGTAGGTCCAGATTCAATACATATAAAACTTTTCAAAAAAAAAAAAAAAAATCGGTAAAATTTACACTGCGAATCGAAAAAAATTGTGTGGGCCGAGGCTCCGTCCGGCCCAAGAGAAGATCCGCCAGTGGCTATATGTACTATGTTATTTTAGAACTTATATGTACTATGTTATTTTTATATCTATATCTATATCTATATCTATATATATATATATAATAAACCAAAACATTTTTAATGACATGTCATAATATTATGCAATCTTTCTTTTGAGAGATGCCACATAGGATGTGATGTGGCAACTCTAGACCAATTAAAAAAAGGAATAAATATGATTTAAATATGATTTAAAATAATCTATTAAATACATAATCTACTAAATGTAAATATTAAAACTTTATTATTTTCTCTCTCATTTTTCTCTCATAACTTTTAAATGTTAATATCTTTTATATACGAGATTTTTTAAAGAAAAAAATTACACCAAATTAACGAGCGTTTTATTATCTTTCCAACGAGTACCATAGTGCTATATAAAAAACGGAGAAAAAAACGACTATTTTTTGTAACCCGACAGGTATTGTGTCAGGTTTGGAATTAGTTTAAAAAAAAATTGTGGGTTTGGGTCGGACCTGGGATTAGGTGATACCCGACCCAATTACCCTTTTTTTATATTAGATTATAATAACTTATTGCAGAGATTTGTTTAAAATAATAATAATAATAATAGTCATTAATCATATATTGGCAGATGTCATTTTTATAGTTTAGATACTTCTAATTTTATTCATTTTACTTAGATTTCTCAACCCGGGACACTCCCGGGGTATAAACTAGTGTAGTATGTACTATGTTATTTTCTGATTGTGTTCTGAAGTGTTTATGATCTTTGTGTTAATCTCTCAGTTGAGTTATGAGTTCAATACAACAAAGGTTTGTATGTACTGTATTAAATCCATGTTTGTTGACAGATATTAAATATTGCTAAAAGTTTGATCGAATTTCTGTTGGATATTATTTTGATGATTAAGAATTCCAATTTGGATTTTCATATGGAAACACAAGCCAAGTTCGATTTTGGGTTTGTTTACATTGGTCTCGACTCGTGTTTGAGCTGAACATTTTAGAACACAATGGAAGCACAAAATAATGAAAACTATTTGAGGATTTTGAGAGAAAGTATTTTGTAAAAAGTACCTTAACGGTTAACATAAAAAAGATAAGAAGGATTTTGAGTTTTTGATCTAAATGAATCAATGGATGAGAATATATAAGTTCGAGTTTCTAAAGAAGGAGGAGAATGACAAAATAGGTATAACCTACCATTATTCAGTTACACCCTCATTTTTTAAACGTTCATAAATTTTTCATACGACATTATTTTTTTAAAATAATACACCATAAGAACAAGTTTTTTATCCCCTTTCATTTGCATACCCTATTGTTATACTTTTTTTATAAAATAAAACCGATGGGGTTGATAACTTGCATTTTATCATGTATAACTTGCGTTTTTTATCAGATACAACTTGCATCTTTTTATCAGTTATAACTTGCGTTTTATCAGGTATAACTTGCTTTTTTTATCATATGTAACTTGCATCTTTTATCAGGTGTAACTTGCGTTTTATCATATATAACTTGCGTTGCGTCTTGTATCAGATATAACCTGCGTCTTTTATCAAGTATAACTTGCGTCTTTAATAAATGTTGAAAGTTTATACAAAAATTAATATATCATATTATAGTTCGAAGTTTTTATATAACTATAACCTGATCAAAATGCTGTATTTGCAGAGAAAAGACGAAAAAACATGCTCCAAGTTATTCCCCTTAAATTCCATTTGGTGTAGATCTGTTTGCATCTTTCATGTTGTGTATGTGGTTGTTACAGTTGCCTAGTTATGATGCGCAAATGTTCCTTGGTGACAGTGACGGTAAGGGCGTGAGCCTCGTGTTATATTTTAAACTCTCGAAAAAGTACCAGACAGACACCCCTCCACAGTTTCAGGAGATCATTAAGATAATAAAATGCACATACAGATACAAACGTAGGTGATCAACTAAGCGATTAAAAAAAACTATGGCAATGGGGTATGCAAATGAAAGAAGATGAGAAGCTTGTTTTATGTTATTTTTTTTATATAATAATGTAGTATGCAAAAGTTATGTCCATTTAAAAAATGAAGGTAAAACTTGAAAAAAGACTACAATTATGGTAATTGACAATAATACTCTTTTGGCTAGTGCCATGAGTCAGTGTCAGTGTTTTGAAAACCGGACCGGACCGGGCTCTGGGACCTGGACCGGTCCGGTTCGGGTGGTTGGACCGTTTCTGCAGCGAACCGGGTTCGGACCGGAAAACCGGCCGGTCGGACCGGAAAACCGGTGGTCGGACCGGTTTTTTTATTATTTTTTTGATATTTTGGGTTTCGAAGCATTTTTTGGCCCGGTTCGTTGGACCGGTCGAACCGGTCGGACCGGTGAACCGCCCGAGGGTCCGGTTCGACGTCCGGTCCGGTTCTGAAAACCTTGGTCAGTGTATTAATCCTTCTTTAATTTTTTTACATTAAGGTTCTTTTTACAATAGTGTCTCCTTGTATTACTACCAAATATTGAAAAATCAAAACTTACGTTATAGAATTAAAGTTAAATGAGTAAATAAACATGTGAATTTATAAAATCCTCTATTCAAGAACCATTCTCATCCATGTTTGATCTAAGCACTAAGGTTATGGTGATGGATCTCATAAGAAACCATCAACTATAGCCTGTTCACTTCATTTGAGACACAAAATAGAATCCTAATTGAACAAACAAATTATTTGTTTATTTTATTTATTAATTTTCTTGATCTTTTTATGTTTTTAAAATGCTCAAACAATGAACGAATCCATAACAAGTTTAATTTGTTTACAATTAAAGCATCTTATATATTGTTGAATACGAAAGAACAATATTCATGGGATTTAATCTCACCAATAACATGATGGTAGGTAAATATGTGTGACAAAAGGAAGTCCATGCTAGTGTTCTAATCAAACCCGACAGCAGTTTACAATATTTTTATTCGAATACTCTAATGTTTCTTTATATATTATATTATATTGAAATTAAATTGACGTCAAATGTTAGGTCACTCAAGAAATAGACGTTTTGAGTGTTACAAGAAGCTAGATCCCAAATAAAAGATGCAATACTTTAATTATTGTAGTATAAGTTCTACAAATATGGTTATGTGGATTACGTGTATTGATATTGATGTGAATCGATGCGAAGTTATTGCCTCCGATTGGAGCATCGTAATTGTACTATGAATGTGAATGATATTATAAAGACTCAAATGATTTATATGTAAATAATTGATTTAGTTTCTTCAAAAGTATGTAAAAGTATTCTTTAATTTAGATGCTTATGAAATAGAGCTTAGTATTAAATTTTTAAAGCAACATCTTGTTTGAAGGAAACTGTTGAAGGAATATCTGTTTAAATCAACAACTGTTTGTAGTAACAACTGTTTTATAAAGATCTCTTTAACAGACCCTCAGCATTTGAACAGATGTTACTAAACTCAATTTTTCTTGCAACATATTATTGACTTCTTAATCTGGTGTTTAGTAAACAGACCATAACAATTGGTTTGTTAATGTTTTTTATATTTTGGGGGAGTATAATTGTCTTAAAAAAAGATATTCTTCCCGTGTTATCAGAAGTTTGTTTCATCATCTGTACTTGCTTCAACAATGGATAATCATCAGCCGTTTCATTCATCAGTGGTTACGAAAGGCAGAAGCATAACCATCAATGAATGGATTTGCAGCTTTAGTTGGATTTAGTCTTTTCGTGTTTTCACACGGAATTTCACCTAGTATATAATAAAAAGACTGGTAATCAAGTAAAAAACTGTTTTTATTTATTTTGTGTAAATGAGGGTGGGAAGAAGTAGGAATTCTGGTGGGTTTTGAAAGGGAATGTAATGCGGTAAAGTTGTCTTCATCTCTTCGGATGTGTATCACACGTGCACTTTTCACCACCAGCTTTAAACGTTAATTAATAACTTTTTATATGATATTTAAAAAAAAAATCATATTAACAAGATTTTTTTTAGCGAGTACAATAATGCTATATAAAAAACAGATAAAAATAACATTTGTTATATCCATTGTGTTATTTGGTATGTTTATTGTATTTTTTTTGCTGCATATGATGTGTTTTTGTCTTGTGCATTGTGTGTGTTCTTTTCCGTCCATTGTGTTTATTGTGGTTTGTGTCCCGTTTAATTGTATTTTTCAGTTCTGATCATTGTGTTTTTTGCTGCAGGTTGTATTTTTGTCTGAATTTGGTGTTTTCTTTTTGTATTGTGCACTTTCTTTTCTCTCTTTTTTTTTTTTTTTTTTGCCTATTTTGTTTTTCAGCTGCGCGTTTGGTTTTTGTCCATTGTCTTTTTTTGGTGCATTTTGTGGTTTTTACTATATACTGTGATAAAGATAATTGTGTATGTATTCCTAAAATAAATTCTAGAAAATCAAATATGACATACAAACACAATCATACATCTAAAAAGGATAAATATCAAAGCCAACATATAATTTTGATATATCAGTTGGTTTTAAATTAACACACTATAGACTTCAACATGACGGTTTAGTCGTAAAACTTTTTATCTGGTTTATTCATAAAACTTATCTGATTTCGTCAAACGTTTTAATAAACCTTTTTAAGTTAAAGTGATGACATCTTCACAACTACTCAATTATTTTGTGCTTTTTTTATTTAAAAGTTAAGATCCACTTTCACAAAGAAAGCTCACAAGTTACATATATTTTACTTTGTCATCAACAATATACTCCATGATACAATGCTCATTTATCTTTTTTTAAGCTAAGTTAATTAAGGTTGCTTTAACATAACTTACGGCACTTATCAAGGATGGGTTTATATTCTTCACCTTAAACAAAAGGATCGGTTTGGCTTGTTTAATACGGTTTTATAGATGTTTGTAACTAGAACCAAATAGGAAAAAAAAAATCATTTATTCACAAGTTTAAATTCGAATGATGAGTTATTCCTTTTTTAGAATATTCACTTATGATTTTTTTTTTTTGAACGGCTATTTTTTTTATCACGCATGAGATTTGAACCCTACACTTTGGAAAGGTAAAGCCTTATCCAACACCTTGATACCACTAGGCCGAAGGCCCTTTGGTAATATTCAGTTATGATTAATCGTCTATATGCATGATTGGGTAAGGGTGTTAGCATGTAACATATGAAAAGAGTCAAAAGAACACTACATTAAAATAGCAGGCACACACGATCCCTAAAGTCAAAATATTGCTATTAATGACCCGTTGGACCCTTGTCAAGAAAACGGAAGCCTCCGGTGCCAGTGAGCCAAGAGTATCAAAAGTCAAGGGGACGAAAACATGTTAATTTTCTTCACTAGCTTTAGCATGTTTTTCCACTTCCCTCGATTAATAAGTCATAACATGATTATCAACATAACATATGTTAGACGAACCACTAGATATCTCATTCATCTTAGCATTAGTAAAAAAAACATATTTTATTCAATTTCCAACAATCTCCCACTGAATGGAAATCGATTAAAACACACAAAATTCACAATGGAACCTCGCCAGTTGAGTATTGCAGGATAGGAAGGTGTTAGCATTGAACCCTCCTTTGTGAAGCATACTTAGTCTCCCAAATGAAGGATTGTTCAGCACTTGAATCATGTCGGCCCCTACCACTCACACGGTTCCATTGACTACGTCCTCTATATTTGACATGGTTCTTGCTAGAGCTAGATGATTTGGCATTAGAAAACAAAAGTTTACCTTGAGTTTTAGCATGAATTTCCTCCCCTTTGATTTGTTCTTCATAGGCCTTTAAACGAACTACTACCTCCTCGAATCTTTTTTTTTTCTTCAAATTAAGAACTTGCTCCAACAAAGCCACCATATGAATGTATTTTCTCCTTAATAAACTTTTCAATAACATCTTTACCATCTTCACCTTCTCGATTCCTTCTCACAGGGTTGCCGATTTTGATGCTAGATACCTAGAATAGATAACTTGTTAGGAAAGTCATCTATTGTATCAGTATCTCATTACACCATCAAACTCAGTTATTAGGGTCTGAAGGCCAGCTTCCCCAACGGCCGACCCAATCAGCACCCATGTGACGGGTTTGAATAGATTCCCATGTAGGCATGTACCTTTACAATGTTGCATGATTAGGTTTTTGAGGAGCCACACGTTCCACGTCGTATCATTTCACTATTCCTCCAAATGCAATAGTTGTGAAGCATCCTAGGAAAAATCCAACCTAGATTGGTTAATGTGTAACAAATATGGAACACCAAATAGTAAATAGAGAGTATAATCGCCACTTCCAATAGCTAATGCCTCATGAAACCATGAAACTATAGTAGAACCTAAAAGTACAGTCAGCAACAATGAGCAAATAAGATCATCATATTACCTATGACCAAAAAAGTCCAAAACATTCCCTAGTATAAATACATTTATCCTAAATACAAGTAAGGGATATGACACCCTCGCAATTTGATACTCGTTCTTATTGCATACTTCTATCTCATTCTCATATTTGTCTTATAGTCCTTATATTTGTTTTCACAATAAAGTAAGATTACTTAAGAAAATATCTCCATCCCTTGTGGCCGACCAGAGTGCCAGACTAACGATTTTTGTTTTTGCACCACGAATGGAGATGCAAGCCTTATTAGCATTATGTGTTGTTTGAAATATAGCTAAATTGTCATTTTTTAACGCTTACACTTATTTCCGGCCAATTACAAAAATAAGGTAAATAAAGGGTGTTGTCGGGATTTTAACCTGCAAATTACGCTAATTTTTTTTTTCAAGGGGGTGTCTGCCCCCTTAAACTATACCTAGATCCGCAAGTGATGTCCCTCACACAAGTAAATTCCCTCAAACATTACAAAGCGTGAGTTAAAAATCATTGAAATAAGTGATGTTAACAATCTTTATCAATGAAAGGAATCAAAAGAAACTAATTTGTTGCATTATCATATTGTCATTTGATAGTTCTTCTCGTTCTTGTTGATGTACAGAATATTTAATGAGTTATAGTATTATGCCAATTGAAACACGATTTTTTAAATTCTTAGTAACACCTATAATAGGAAGCTTTAAAAATGCTATCACGTCGCCTTGCTCACCCCTATTCAAACAACTTTGCCCATCCCACAACAAAATGGCTCTAAAAACGCCCTCTTTCCTCTCTCATCCCGCACTCACATAATTCATTTTTTTTAGTTTTTATAGGAAAAAAACGTATTTCCTTCTCCTCCACTTAAAACCACTTGTAGTGGGTTCGTGACCCATTCTCATGAGTGATCACTCATGCCCAACACCGCCCCTGACCTCGTGACCCACCCTCGTGAGGCCTTTGGTCGTGACCCAGCTCACACTAGTTTGGGCTCTTTTTTTTGGTAAAATATTAAGGTTTTTTATTAATTACATTAAGTAATGATGGCAGTCATGTAATACTACTACTCCATTTTTACCATGTTAGTGGATCACATGACGTGGCACCCACATAGTAAAAAAGAGCATGTGAGTTGGGTCACATGCCTCATCCACTATAAATGGTATAAGTGCGTGTGCGCGCGCTCTCTCTCTCTCTCTCCATACATATTTTTATTCGATAGTTAAGTGACACTGCATAGTTTCGTCGAAGACACCTATAAAAATCGTTGTGACACCATAAGGCTATAAAAAAAAGGCTTTTGTATATACGGTTTCGACTATTGAAACCATCGTTGATTTTATCAAATATGACACTAGTGTGAAGTTAAAATTTTCTAGTCAAATAATGATAGATTGTTGTATTTGTTACGTAGAAAAAAGAAATACTTGTGAATGTTTCTAATGGAGATATAATTATTTTCAAAAGATCAAATACCAGTTGGTATTATTTCGATACATTATCTATTAACTTAACAAAGTCTTGAGCTATTAACTGTATAATAATTCTGATGATCAGAACCCTAAGATATTTATATATCAAGTTGACAGAAATACATGATATACATTAAAAAAAAAAACGGAAGATGACATGTTTAGCAACGAATCTATGGTCTATTGGTGTTAAAAGTGTTTGTATAAATGTTTCAAAAAGTATCAATTAGTAACATAAAATATAAAACTACATAAACTAAACCATACTTTCTTGTAAGACCATGTGTAATGAAAGGGAGTTTGAGACGTTTTTGGGGAAAAAAAACCCATGGATTTGCACACCGCCCCCTAAAGGAATTGGGGCGTTTTTTTGGGACAAGGGGGAAATTCTAACGAGGTGGAACATTTGTGTGGACCAATCAGAAATAAGCTTTTTTTTATGGACCAATGATATGCAAGTCCCAATGATTAAAGGCTCTATGAAAATTTTCACCTTACCACTACACCCCATCCTAATTTGAATCTCTTAATGGTCTTACATGCCACGTGTCGATTAATGCCCCATGAGGCTTAAAAATTTTCGTCTCCCGCTACACATGCTTTGCTTTTAAGTGTTAAAAGAGTAGCCATTGTTATTGCAAAACCTTTTGATTTTATTACATCATGTTTGAGTTAAAGTAGTGTTGTTGAACACAGAAAAGGAAATGGTAATAAAAACAATGGGCCACCTCCCAAAAACTATGGGCGTCTTTATCACCAACTTGTCACCCATTATTTATTTTCCAATTATTCCTTTATTATATATTCTTTATTTTCTTTGATAAATTATAATAAGATGCTAATTACAGTTATTTTTTAAATTAATTTTTGAACTATGTGATTAATATATTTAGAATATGTCAAAGGTAATCAAGCTTAATTAGACATACCGAGTGTGGTTGATGACCTTTATATCATCCCCTTTTCTTCTATTCTCATCAAAAGAATGATGTTCATGCTTTATGAATGAAAGAGAGAGAGAGAGAAAGCAGTCGTGTGCCTCGTGAAGATATTCACAATCTTCATGATTCACATGGGTGGGAGGCGATGTTCACTAGCGGTCATGATATCACATTAACACTCATAACACCATTTACGATCTCAAACTCCATAGCCGTATGATATATGTTCATATGTTATCAGTTATTACCTTAATCGATGTAAAAGCGACATTCTCTTGTATTAATATCTAATACAGTCACTTTAATTTATACGAAAGGCTAAATCTTGTGTCAAGTATTAACCATTGATTGCATCCATAGGCGTTTTAGAGGGTGTAGGGTGGTGGGCGAAGCCATTGTTATTTCCTTGTTTAGTTATCGTAGGTCAACTAACATATATAACAAATCTATGAACTTACCAGTTACTTCATGATTTAAAAGAGGCTCAATAAGTCAATAAGCATCTATCATTTGTTAGTTAATTAACTAATCTTTTAACCCAAGTATCCAATCCTATTCCGCCCTTTTGAACATTTAAAATAACAAGCTAATTCTTTCTCTCCCTCCCCCCTCTCTCTCTCTCTCTCTCTCTCTCTATATATATATATATATATATATATATATATATATATATATATATAGAGAGAGAGAGAGAGAGAGAGATATATATATATATATATAGAGAGAGAGAGAGAGAGAGAGAGGGAGAGAAAGAGGGGATCATATAAGAAAATTAGTTTCGTGAGAATGATTAAAAATTGACATGTAGCCATCATGTTTTGGAATTAGAGATGATGTTTTGGGAACACACATATTAACACTTAAAACACGTTGCTTAATGTTCTTGGCAGGGTGTTTTAAGCCTAAAATACATTGTTTTCGGGTTTTAATTGTTATGTTTGATGTTTTTCTAGGCAAAACAATCCAAAGCATCATGAATAAATCTAAAAATAATGCATACATATCAATTTTAAATCATTCTCGCACTTCTTACAAAAACCAATTTTCCTATATATATATATATATAATTTGTAACATGTTAAGGAAAAATAGCTTTTTCAGTCTTTTATTTGTTTATTTTTCTCTTTGCATAGTAAACTTAATGATTTTTTCACTTTTGTAAATAAATAATGGTTTGTATTTTATCATTTTATCACAAAGTTAAAGAAATTTAGTTTTTGTTTTACGTTTTTTTTTCGGATTTTGTTTGGTCGCCGTCTGGTTGTTACTTAGCACAGGGTTTGGTGGTCAAATTTGGAGCATCATGTTTTTTTTTTTCGTTTGGTTGCTACTTGACACGGTGCTAGGTAGTCACATTTGGTCGCTCAAGTTTTTTTACCCTCTTGACTTTCTAATGTGTATCTTGAGTCACATGGTGTTAAAAAAAAAATCATGTATTCTTTAAATTTTTTTCGGTTTTGATTGTTGTTTTGTTGCTAATTAGCAAAGTTTTACACCTTCAGTCCCCCAACACTTGTAGTAATGTAGCATGGCTTTACATCTCTCGTCACGTAACGTAGGGGCTTAAGACTAGTTCATTGTAAGACTAGTTAACAATGAATTTTGTGTGTGCATAACAAATTTTACTGTATGCGGATTGAGGATCTCTGCAATCTCATGAATGATCCTGATGATCGGATCACTTTTGTTACAATAACAATAATTTGTATTAAAATTGATAGATTAAAAAAAAGTTAATAATATATATTTATTTTTCTCTTAGTACCGTCACTACGAAAACTAACCTGATTTGGGTTTGGTTATTTCTCATTTTAAATCTAGGTTTTATGTTTTTCTCCCTAATATAAAAGCTGTATAATCCAAATAAAAAACACAATATTTTACCATAATAATGCTTACAAAATGTTATATTCTAGATAAATTAGATGGTGTGTGAAGGAATACGTGATAATGGAATCTAGAGGAATATTGGCTTGTTTTAATTCTAATTTAATTTTCAAAGATGACGAGGATAGCATTAAAATAATACACTACTTGATTTTTATATTTGAACAATCTAGCCATCAAGGAATTATTCTCCCACTCTCTCTTTCCAAATGTAACACCTTAAGAAAAAGATAAAATTATCTATTTTATCAATGTTGTCTTCTTGAATCCTGATAAATTCAGTCCAAATCAGACGTATAAAATATCTTCCTACGTGTCATATGAAACTAAGTTATTTTTTTTAAACGGTAAGAAACGACGTGTCAACCACCGTGACATTAGACAGTGACGGACATAGTGAGTAAGCATGGGTAACGGATGTTACCCATCAATTTTTCCGGTGTAGTGTAAAAACATTTTACGTTTTTTTTTATTATGTTACCCCTTAAATTAAATTAACATTACCCCTCATTCTTTTTAAATACCCAGAACACTCTCAAAGTTTTATTATTCACCCAACATGAAAAAAAATAATATAAGCCTATAAGCCATAACACATAGACCAATTAGTTGGTTAAGTTGGAGGTGTATATATCGGGGTTTTTAGTACTCGAACATGGGTATGGAACCGAGTTGGGTATGAATGGGTATAGAAAAATTAGGTGTTTAGAGAAACCGAGTAGGGTTTGAGTAGTACGGGTGTTGAGGAGAAAATTCATACCCTATGTACCTGATTAGGGTGTGATCTGGTTCGAGTATAATCGGGTATTGTACACGGGTAGGGTATGACCGGGGTCTAGTATTATTGGGTATTGGACACCAATTATTAATACACGGTTTTAAAAAAGTAAGTTTTTTTTATTATTATTTTACTTAATAATAGTTAGTAAAAATAATTAAAATAAGATACAATAACATTACTTCACCAAAGTACATATTATTTGCTTTATAACATGCAATTTTTGAAAATTTAAATATAAAAGTTGTAAAGTAAGCATAAAAATATACTTTAAAAATTCGGGTATTAAAAAACGGTATCGGGTATAAGGTATAACCGAGTTCGGGTATGGGTATAATCGGTTTCGAGTATTTTCGAATAGAAATCGGGTACATGTATTGAGCCCAAAATATATACATTAGGGTACAAAAAAGAATAATAAGTTGATTGCTCTATCAACAGAGAAAAAGATTATTGATTGTTAGGTTTACATTGTATGAAAGTTTGGTAGAAAAATTTTGAATGTTACACCTGAAGTTTTGGTCTAGATCTGCCACTGCCACCAGACGCTGTGCCGCCAACCCCTTGGCTCTCTCGGATGCGCGGAAACCCGACCTCCTCCTGTCCAAAGGCATGACAGTGAAATACTTGGTAAAATCTCGCATCCCATCCGAGTCGTACCGATACAACCCGTTTTCACTTTTCACCTAGATGCCACTCCACCACAAGAGTGGGAACCAAGCTAAGTTACTTTACATCACGAGTGTTTGACACTCACATATGTTTTCTGCTAGTATTTTAAACTTCGCTAATATCATATTTGGCTCGCCGGTTTTTCTTTCTTAGATTCAATTTATTTGGCTCAGAATATTGTCTTTCTTTTGTATATACGAAAGTTCAAAAAGACCATACAATGCTCTACAATAAACAATCATCCTTTTAAACTCAAGGCTACACTTTTGGGTCTTCACTTCAACCATAGTCCACATAATCCGGTCATTATTATTCACGTTACTATTGTCACAACATAAAAGTGATCTCACAAAAGACAACAAAAGATACTCATTTACTCGATCTAAACGTGTTGCCATAATCGCTGTCATGTTTGGAACAAACTAAGAGAGCTAATCTAAATCGCAACCTAGTTATATTTATATATTAGGAGTAAGCTACACTCACACACTCTAAAATCTAATCCCACAAATCTTCAAACATGCATGCCCCCATATAGAAACCCATGTCATATCTTGTAACTAAAATCAATACCAAACATTTATATTATGATTTTGTCTACAAAATGATATTCCCCGCATCACATCTCAATTGTTATCACTAAATTTATGGATCAATAATTGGATAGGAGTGTAAAAGTGGCAACTCCAAAATAAAAATAAAAAAACATTTTTCCTACATCTTACCCTCCATAGACCTTATTAATAGCTTAGCTATGAGTAAGATTTATTTGATATAGTTGTTGTTATCAATGTATTGGTCATACATTTTTTTGCCTCAAAGTTGCACGTTAATCCGCCAACAATGCTATAGCTTCTTCACCGATAAATCGTTAGAACTACTCGACTTTAGACGATCATGTATAAAAAAATATAAATATAAATTAATACAATTAAAATAAAAAAATAATAATCTAAATATGTAAGACTATAGGGAGTGGAGGGGGGGGGGGGAGGAAGGTGGACATTATTCGACACGTGGTATTTGTATTTTTTTTAATTTTTTTAATAAAGTAATTAAAAACACATTATTTAATTAAAAAGATAATTAAAAGCATAATAATTAACAATAAAATTACATAAAAAACCTAAAAATTTTAAAAATAATCAAATAAAAAAATAAATCAACAAAAATTTAAAATAAAACTACTACCAAATATGTTTTAATTATCGTTACTGTCGTCATCGTCGGATTCGTTATATCTCGGTAGACTCCAAATATGTTCAACCAAATCCGCTTGAATGTTGTGATGTGTTTCACTATTCTTTATTTCAAAGGTGTTTAATGTTCTTTCTTCATCAGTGATGTCTCCTTGACTTAATTGCGTTTCCTCATCAAAGTACTTGCATATTGCACGTCCTTCGTCTTCCAAAATCATGTTGTGTAAAACAACGCATGCGTACATCACATTTCTAATTTCGGGTTTTTCATACATGTGACATGGCATGGACGAAATGCGCCATCTTTTTTGCAAAACACCAAAAGCTCGCTCGATATCTTTCCGTGCAGCCATTTGAGATTTGTTAAATTTTGCTCTCTTATCGTCTAACGTAGTCCTCTGCGTAAAAGATTTTACGAACACAGCCCACTAAGGGTAAATTCCATCCGTTAAAACATACTCGTACTTGTATTCTACCCCATTTACGAAAAAAGTTCCTTTTGGTGGAACATCATTTATGAGATCGTTGAAAACTGGTGATTGATTAAGAATATTTATATCGTTCAACGAACCAGACACACCAAAAAATGCATGCCAAATCCAAAGATCTTGTGATGCAACCGCTTCAAGCATCATAAATGGCTTTTTATGATATCCACTCGTGTGTTGGCATTGCCATGCAGTTGGAAAAAGTTTCCACTCTCATTTCATACAATCTAAACTCCCGAGCATCCCGGGAAAACCATGTTTTTCTTCATGAAACTCCAAAACTTGTTGTACGCCACTAAATGTAGGTTTTCTCAAATATTTTTTTAAATATGGTTCAATGACATATGCACAAAAATAGTGAAGACTTTCCCTAGTTGTTCGTGCCGACATCTTTAGATAGTCGTCCATTATGTCGGAACTTTGTCCATAACCCAACTGTCTAAGCGCGACAGTGACCTTTTGCAACGAGCTAAATCCCACATGCTACCACGCGCATCGAGTCTTTGTTGGAAATATTAGTATTTATTTTCTAAGTCGTTTGATATTCTTAAAAATAAATTTCGACTCATACGAAAACGCTGCCTAAAACTTTTTCATCGTATGTTGGTTCGGGTGCGAAGTAATCACGTACCAATAAATCATTTGCAGCTTGTCGTTAACGGAGTATATATTTTCTTCGTTTGGGTTCGGAAGTCCCTTCAATTTCATCCTCGACAGTAGTTTCAACCACTTTATGAACGCTCGATATTATCATTCCCGCGACGTCGTCGAATGAGGACTTCAAAGCGTATAAATCAAACGAATCCGATGAACTTGAAGATTGCATTTTTTTAGAGTATTTAAAAAAAATGAGAGTTTGTGAGAGTATTTTAATAAAATGAGAGTGTGTGTGGGTAGAAGAGGATATGCTTTATATATAGAAAATAAATTAATTTTTCCCCTCATTACCGTTCAACAACGGTCATAATTTTTTTTTTGACCAACAGTCATATGAAGATTTTAGTTTTTTTTTTTTTTTAAATGGGCCAATCAACACTTCACACATCAACCCCTCCCCCCAAACTCTCGTGGCTTTCCTCCCGCCCAAAGAGCTAGCGCCCGGAAAATGCCTGCAGGGGGCGGTGTATAGGGGCGGGAAAGGGCTTTCACGCTCCCCCCACCCCCATACACTCTAAATATAAATAAAAAAGAAAACTAATATCGCTTGGATTCAAAGTCTGTTGAGCTCAGTCATTTGTGAATTCATACTGCCACATTTTGAAGACAATTGATGGATCGTACACTCGTTTTCACCTATGAATGAGTAGTATTGTTTAAGCACCTCTTTCAAAAAACTTTTTCATGTTTATTGATTTCTGACTTCCTTGTTTTTGGATCAATAACACCATACTCTAGCTAAAGCTACTTCTTAGTTGGTTGTCGATACTTCACTCTTCACACGTTCTGGGAATTTGTTGCCTTTACTTGTACTGCCATGACTTCATCTTCATCATCATGGAATTGCATATCTTCAATATCATCATACAAATTATATTAATAGTCTTGAGTTTCTGGCACAAAAAAAATGGCAGGTATATAAATATTTGAGGTTGTTCTTGTGAAAAATTGCTCCTCTCGATTTGGCAAATTTCATGGTTGCACCAACTTTGATCTTGAGAATCCATATGAGGTTTTTCTTAAGTAAAATGGCGATAGTTGTATGAATTTTGGTTAAAAATAAGGTGTGAAATGGTAAAGAAATTTGTATATGGTTTGTATTTAAATTGAAAGTGGGGTTTATTATTATTTTTTTTAAAATGTCATTCAACGGTTAAAAAGTGACCGTTACACACTCACACTCACACTCACACTCATGTACTACTACCCAAAACTCATACCTGCACCCTACCCGAAGAGGCGGCACCGATGTAGCCACGCGGGTAAGGGATACCCAAGTTGACACCATATGCATTACTAACTAATTTAGATGTGTCATGTCAGTGAACCAAATACTTAATGTTGACTGATTCAAATGTATTTTCTTAATAAAATTATTAAGAGACTACCAAACAGCCCCTACTTGTTTGACATTCACACATGTTCGACTCGTATTTCAAACGTGTTAATATCATATTTGGCTTGCCGATTTTCTTTCTTTAGATTCTTCTTATTTGACTCACAACATTGTCTTATATGTATTCAGTTTTAAAACTAGAATTCGAGACAATGTTATTGAGCCCTCGATAGTTGTTGTGACCAATATCGCTAACTCCAAATCCGATACATCAACCAAGATCAAACCTGAGTTGAGCCATTGACAAGTGATTCTAGACGAAGGGTCTAGTGGTTATATCAATTTTATAAGAACCTATCACGGATGAGTGTGTTATTTTATATTCTATGATCACCTTTTAACATTCTTTGCTTGTAAATAAAACTATTCTTGTGACAATGGCCCACGTTGTGACTATTTTTTGTAATCCTTAAAAGTCTGGTTAAGCCCCAGATTGTCCCTTATAAAAAAATTGTAGTTTTATCACTTTTTTATATATACATGCCCACTCATGGTCTTATGTGGTTAAAAATTATCTATTAGGAAGTCTAGCTAGGGGTGAGCATTTTGTGGTTCGGATTCACGAGAACCTTAAACCTGACTCACGGGAACCTTGAACCAGAACCTTTTTAAATATATGGGTAGGTTCGTGGTTCTAGATTTATATGAATTATTGGTTCCGGGTCGAGTCGGTTCCAAACCCACGGTTTTAATATAAGAACCACAAGAACCGTTTGTATCTATATCTATATACTATATATAAAGCATCTAAGAGGGATGACGGTAAAATTTAAGTAAATACAAGTATTTATGCTCATGGTACAATAGTAAATGAGGTTAGTTTAGGGGCAAAATTGTCATTCAACTTCAATATTAAAGTGATCATCAATATAAAAGGTTTTTTTTGTAAGTTTTATAATAATCTAGGGGTAAATATGAAAGTGTAAATTAAAGCTATTAATTATGTAAAAAATAGCCAAACATTTCTTTTATAAACTAAAATAAATCAAATACTTTATTTTCTAAAGTACAAATATAAACCTTTTTATTTTGTTTGATGACAACACGTGCATATATATATATATATATATATATATATATATATATATATATATATATATATATAGGGGAAAGTTATTTTGAGAACACCTATATTTCGTGCGAACCGTGAGAACGGCATCTAAAACCATTCAAATTCAAAATTTCTTTTTACACTTGTCTTTATTACTAAAATACAATCTCCAAAACACAATTTACGCGTAAAAATTCATACGTATACGAAAATAATTTGTTTTTACACATGTGTAAATTTGCTGTTTATACATGTGTAAACTGTTTCATTTACACATGTGTAAAAAGTTAATTTGAAAGTGTTTTTGCAAGAAAAGATGGATTATTTGAAAAGAAAATTCATTTATTAATGTTGTATTTTGATTATAATGGGATTTGTATTAAAAAAAATTGATTTTGATTGATTTTTGTACTTGTTCTCACGGTTCTCACAATATTTAGCGTTCTCAAGATAACCCTCCCCTATATATATATATATAAACGAAAGCCAATACCATATACAACTGCATGTAAATCTACCTATACATTTAAACACTTATCATGCTTAATATTATGACAGATATTTGTTCAAACAATTCGCGAAATACTATGAATTTGTATTAAAGCTCATAAACATTAGTGAAATCTATACTATCTATTCTATATTATAAAGCATGAGGGAATGATTCCAACTAAAATTAAGTAATTACAACATTATATGCTTATGGTATAACAATTTGTGAAGTTAGAAAAGAGCCAAAATGGTCTTTCTACATGGAGTATTAAATTAGATGAAATAGAGAGAATAATCATTTTACATAATATTAATTGTTCTTAAGTAATTACAAATAATAATGCACATTATACAAAACTTTTAAATTATATGTATAATTAAATTTCAAATATATATGCAATCATAACCATTAAAACCTTCTTCCTTACTAATCCTAACACCCCACTCTTCATGTCCTAGGGAAAATAGTAAATAAATATAAATGACAACCTTTCACTTTTCTCACTTCCCTCATACATTAGTTACTAACATCACATTTCTCTCTCTCATTCTACAATGATCAAGGGAATGAACACTCCAAACGATCTTTAATCTGGTAAGTAAATACGAATATGTTCATATATCTTATTCAAATAATCTCATGATTTTTCTCTGAAAATCTTAAAACACTTTCTCATGCTCTTTGACATCAAACCACATTGGAAGCAATACCCAAAGTGTTGTGACGTCTTTGAAACACAAATCTTGTAAGTATCTTCATCCATGCGGCCAAAATAGTTTTTCTACATGAGTATTAAATTAGATAAAATGGAGAGAATAATCATTTTACATAAGATTAATTGTTCTTAAGTAATTACAAATGATAATGCACATTGTACAAAATTTTAAGTTATATGTATAATTAAATTTCAAATAAATATGTAATCATAACCATTAAAACCTTCTTCCTTACTAATGCTAACCCCCCACTCTTCATATCCTAGGAAAAATAATAAATAAATATAGATGGCAGCCTTCACTTTTCTCAATTTCCCGTGTACATTTATTACTAACATCACATTTCTCTCTTTCATTTTACAATGACCAAGGGAAGGAACACTCCAAACGATCTTTAATCTGGTAAGTAAATATGAATATGTTTATATATCTTATTCACTATTGTTCATCTTTTATTGATAGTCTCATGATTTTTCTCTGAAAATCTTAAAACACTTTCTCATGCTCTATGACATCAAACCACATTGGAAGCAATACCCAAAGTCTTCTGACGTTTTTGAAACACAAATCTTCATCCATGCACGTTAAAACCTATTAATGACTTTAAGATTTATCAATATCTAATAACGTTAATTTTTTTAATTTATGTTCGTTATCATAAAATTTGGTTCATGAAAACTTTTAAATTGGATAGCATCAAAATGGTTTTTTTTTTTCTAGACGGCAACCATAATAATAATATAAAGGGTTTATTAAAAGTAATGTGTTAGAATAATTAGGTAAGAGGTTGGAAGACGGTTTTATTCATATAACTCAAGTTTTTTATTTCTTTTCTTTTTTACTAAACTACTAGATCTATAACATCAAGAGAACTAAATAGAGTTTGATAAACTAACATGAAACAAGTGTCACATTGCAAATTATAATCAACGCTGCATCACGCGACACTAATATTTTATTATTTGCTTTAATATAAGTCGCCCCGCCGCATCGCGCGGCCATCCTACTAGTTTTAATTAAAACGTGACTTATTAATAGATTGATAATGTATGAAAAAACAATAATTTATAAAAATGATTCAATAGATATGTATTGTTAAGGAAAAATAAAACAATACTCTTTTTTAGTCTTTTTATTATTCCTTTTTACGTGTTATTGTAATCGATTTCACATAATGTTAATACAATATTAAAAAATATTATTTATAAAAATAACAATGTATTTTTCTTGAAATATTTTTCAGCTTAATGTATATGCATAAATGTGATATATTATAATATATATATATATATATATTATATCCAAAATTGAAGTAAATATTTATGTATGTCGCTCTGATGTGTGTGTATTTGTGATGTACATAATGTTTCGAGTGATGAGAATGACAAAATTGTTACCAAAATATAAGTCAAGAAACGAAAAATTATTAAAAGAGATAACTCGTGAGCTATTGTTAGAACCATATGGAGGAACTCTTTTACTAGCATAGTAAAAGAATAGGAATGTGTAACCCTCTAAAAGTCTATTACATTAAAAGGTTCTAGAGGGTTAGACCCTTTTACCCGACCCATGAGAACCTTTAGGACCCGGAACAACATAGTCTTTTAAGGTTCGGTTCGTGGTTCCTAATTTCAACAATAAAAAAGTATACGGTTCTAATGAGTCCGAGTCAAGTCGGGTCGTTTCCTAACCCTTTGCACAGCCCTAAGGAAGCCCATTACACAAAACTTTAAGCTCACCTTAAAACGGTTTGAAATATAAAATATTCAAACTTTATTTCTAACAATTGTATCATTTTAATAATTTAAATTTTCTTACAACATCAACATACTATTGTTACAGTGTTTTAGAACGGTTAATCATGCATCAGGTGGTGACGTTGATAGCCAAAAGACAAGGGGGTACATGCACCAATCGCGTTTGTCCCGATTGCTAAGTGTTATGTGCCTTATTGTCTAAGGCTTTATACAAAACCACTATTGAGCCGGGGGTCTCACTGGAAGCAGCCTCTCTATTCCGATAGGGTAAAGGCAAGGATGTCTACATCTTACCCTCCTCAGACCATACCTTAGCTTTTGCTATTGGTAGGATTAACTGGGTATGATGATGATGACATATAATATATTTATGTATTTGATTTTGATGCGGGTGAACAAATTCGGGTAATTGGAGCATAGCAGAGGTGGCAATTAGCCAATTATGGTGGTAGAATGGTAACACGAAAAACTAGATAGATAAAGCAATAATCCCTCGTAAAAATAGGATGTTACAATATCTTTGGTGGTATATAAGCATGTTACTAAATAGACCATACCGATAGCATTTAAGCCACCACACAAATCCACTATACTACGAACAACAACAATAACAACTGTATCCAGGAAAATCCCACAAATAGCGGCGCTATAAGTAGGGTTTGGGAAGGGTGAGATGCAGGCAAACCTTACCCCTATCGTCAGAGATAGAGAGGCTGCTTCCAGAGAGACCACCAGCTCGATATCAAGCACACATAATATATATAGATAAGTATACAAACACCAAACCCTCATGGAGGGTGAGTCACAGAGAAAAAAAGTACAAAAGGAACCACATGAAATAACAAAAATATACATAAATGCACAGAGACCATCCCTACAGAACGAAACACAGACACACCAATACCCTACTCGTAATTCCTAAAAATCTTTAACTTTGATCCTAAGCCTCCACGCACTCCTATATTGGACCATATCATCCGAGAGGTGTAATTCTAACAAATCCTGCCTAATCTGTTCAACCCAAGTCAACTTGGGGCTGCCTCTACTCCTTTTCCCTTCCACGGTGAGATGTTCCACTGTTCTAACCGGAGCTGTCCTTTGTCTCCGCTTCACATGTCCAAACCATCGTAGTCGCCCTTCCTTTATCTTATCTGATATATTAGCCACTTCTAGCCTTTCCCTAACTCGTTTCTTATTCGGTCTAGCCTTGTGTGGCCACACATCCACCTCAACTTCCTCATCTCAGCTACTTCCATCTTTCGTGATTGTAACTTTCTTGTGGCCCAACAGTCAGTCCCATACAACATAGCAGGTCGCACTGCAACTCTGTAAAATTTTCCCTTTAATTTAGCTGGGAACCTCTTGTCGCACAAAACCCCGGCGGCTGCTCTCCACCTACACTATCCAGCCTGTATGCGGTGAGCTATATAAGCACACACAACCTATACTAATCATATAAAATCTACACTTAATAGATGGTGGTATCATATAACATCTTATGTAAAATGCTAACCCTAAAACACAAATTTAGAAGTTTAAATAATAGGAATCAACGTTATTAATGTTGTACAATAATTGTTGATAGAGCAAGGGGGTGTTTGTTTTTTTCCCGGAAGCACTTCTGGCCTTTTTGTCTGCACCACCCAGACGTTTGAGATCTGCAGATTGTTTGTTTTTTAGAAGACCTTTCACTTAAAAACGTATGCGCGCCCTCTTCTTGGTGCAGACATGAACCAATATCTTCCCACCTCTTCCCACCTTTTCTCTTGCAGATGTCATGAGTTATGGTGGGTTTGTGGTGGGTTATGGTTATTGTTATGGTTATGGTGGGTTGTAGTTTTAGGTTACGCTGCAGACGTTAACAAAGAAACAGTTTTCTTCTTGCAGACTGCAGATTTTTATCCACCTCTTCTTCTGCAGATGTTTGCAGATATGATTCGCAGACTGCAAACCTTTTATTTCTTAAAAACAAACATCACCTAAAAGTCGCATTAAGTTCTTATCTTATCCGGGAACGATATGAAAACAACTACTACATTTTATTTTTGATCACTTACACAACTTTTTAAAGTTATTGGACAACATGTCATATTCATTGAAAATGATTTATTTATAAACATATTGGTTAACGATGACATAAACACAAATAAATAATTGACAAACTATTAGATCGCTTATAGTTCCATTAAGTCAGGATCTAAGTAAGATCCTACCATTGTCTCTTATAATTAAACAAACTTTAATAAATGACCATTTATATATACATGGCAACCAATTCAAACACACTTTCTTATTATCAGAATATAAAGACGATTGATAGAAGCAATAACGCTGATTCATTACTGCTAAACGTGTTACCATAATCACTAACGCGTTTGGAGCAAACTTAGCGAGGAAGGGGCACTTCAGGGTACAAACCCTAGTCCCGAGCACTCCTTGGGTGCCACATATATATATAGGGTGGGGTTATGGTACAAAGGTCGTGTGAGAAGGATTAATAATTGATATGTAGGCATAACTTTTTAGACTTATTCAAGAAGTTTGGATTGTTTAGTCTAAAATACCACCAAACATAACAATTAAAAAACACAAAACAATTTATTTCAGGCTTAAAAACTTAAAACACCATTCCAAGAATATATGTTCTATGCTGTTGTGTATTAGCTGTGTGTTTTACCTATAATTTAAATTCCATGGTTATAATACATTGCATTGTGTTTTAATTGTTATGTTCTGTGTGTTTTTAGCAAAAAAAACAATCCAAAACATATACCTAAACTCAAAAGATAATGTATATATAAAATATATATAGAATTCATTCATATGGCAATCAAGTTATAGTTATCTAATAATCCCAATCATATCTTATAATTACAATCTAAGTTTTAGATTAGATTAGGTTCATACATACATTTATAAATTTTTTGTCTACAAAATGATGATAACCCCCATATCACATCTCAATTGTTACCAATAAGAATTATGGTTCTCAATAATTGGAGAGAAGAAGTGTCAAGTCCAAACCAAAAAACCACTCTGTTCCACATAGTAACCCACCATAGACATCACCACAGCGTGTAAAAACCCACCTCTCCTTGTCACCACAGCGCAAGATAGAACACGGGACACGTGGGCCATACCCTCGCTATTTTAAGCACGGAGATCATCGCTAATGTGGTCCCCACCCCACTCTCTCAAACAATCCATTTAACGTAAAATACTAAAACTTATTATTACCAAATGACAATAATACCCTCACCACTCCTATAAATTTCACCACATCCATTGATCACTCTCTCATTACTCTATATTACTCTGTTCTCTAGTACTCTGTTTTTATTACATTAATATTGTTTAATTAACTTAATTTGGAAGATAATTACGATGTTGGGGGTCTTCAGCAGCTCAATTGTGTCACCACCGGAGGAGTTGGTGGCCGCCGGTAGCCGGACGCCGTCGCCCAAGATCACCGGCAAGTCGCTTGTCAACCGATTCGTCGGAAACAACGCCTCGGCCGTGTCGATGGAGATTGGAGACGATGTTATGTTGGCATATACTCACCAGAACGAGTCAATTACTCGCCCAAGGTATAGTATATGACATGATTAGTTAATTACATTTAGAATTAATTACATGGTTAGTTACTGTCCCATGCGACTTTAATACATATTTATTGAAAACTACGTCACTTATCCTGTCCCAACTTATGTATAAGATTGGCATGATTGGTCCCTGACCCTGGACGTCAAGTCCAGGGACCAATCATGTTGAATTTATACATAGTCTGGAATTTGTAGTATTTAATAAATATGTATTAAAGTCGTAACACGGAGGTAACACAGGGACTAACCGTGTAGTTAATTCAAAAAGTTGTTAAAATAAAGTTTATACTTACTAGGTTTTTTTCAACTTCATTGATTTCTACTCATCCTGCACACTCCCACCTCATTTTACTGAAACAGTTTTTTAAGCCAGCACACTGAAAATAAAATAGAGAAAAAGACAAAAGGGAGAGAGAAATTCACGGGTACCAGCTCATTAACAACAACCAGATTTTGGTTCACGTGACCACTACCAGCATGGGTGATGACGGTGTTACCGTGCTGATAGTGGGGTACCCATGACTAATTCTGATGGCGCTCCGTCCCCCCTTAGTTTCCAATAAGTATGTATCACTAGGACTTAATTAATTCTGAAAATTATTAAAACTAATTTATAGGCACTGATCAACCATGTTACGTTTATGAGACCAGTGGTGTAGTTTTTAGATACATATGTATCAAAGTCGTAATATGGATATAATAGAGGGACGAACTATGTAATTAATTCTTAGATTTAGATATGTTCACCGACACATGATTGAATTAAGTACAAGTTTTAGTTCATGATGTACAAGTCGATATGATTGTGGTAGATGCTAGAATATTCTTTTTACAGATGCTGTAGTTGATCGATTTGTGAGATTCCTTGCATATCTGATCGACATTTGGACTCGATTATATATGATAAAATTGGGTAAAGGTTGATTATTATTCGATTAAGCGAATTAGGCGTAGATTGATCACCGATGGTATCTTAATAAAATCAGCATGCTTACATGTTGATCAGTTAAGTGTATGTGTAACAGATCATAAGATTTTAGTCAGCAGTGAGTCAATCTACTCACGAGCTACTTGAAAATCAGCCCGTTAAAAGTTTAACTTAAGCCGAGCTTAAACGACATCGAGCTTGATAGATAAAAACAAGCTTGTATGATAAACGAGCCTGGGTTTTACTTATTGATCTTGAGTTGGCTCGTGAGTCTAAATTTTGGTAAAATTATAATAAAAATCATTAAATAGTATAATACTATGATGTATATAAAAGTTATTATGAAAATATGTATAAAGACGATTATTAATGTGTATATAAAAGATAATTACTAATGTATATGAATTAATTAATACATAATAAACAAGCGATGAGTAGTGTTCAAGGTTGAAAAATTACTCCTGAGCTTGAGCTTTAGAAATAAAGCTAGAAATGATCTCGAGGATGAGCTCTAACATTAAATGAACTCAAGACCGGTCAATCTTGGGCTCAGCTTGTTTACACCTCTAAAAAGTTTATAAAATAACAAAATCTATTATCAAAATTGCAGATCTTTTGCGGTCAAAGACGAGATCTTTTGTTTGTTTGAAGGAGCCCTAGACAACTTGGGCAGCCTAAAGCAGCAATACGGGCTTTCCAAATCCGCCAACGAGGTTGTTTTGGTCATCGAGGCGTACAAGACTCTTCGTGACCGAGCTCCGTATCCTATCAACCAAGTTGTGGGTCACCTTGATGGGAATTTTTCCTTTGTTGTGTTTGACAAGTCTACCAATACTTTATTTGTGGCAACTGTAAGTAATTATTCTCCACCTAATATTTACTGTGATAATTATTATTATTTTTTTTAATTTGTTTAATAATAAGTGGTGTTGGTGATGATAATGACAGGATCAACATGGTAAGGTTCCTTTGTATTGGGGAATCACAGCTGATGGGTGTGTTGCATTTGCTGATGATGCTGATTTGCTTAAAGTTGGCTGTGGCAAGTCACTCGCTTCATTCCCTCAAGGTTCGGTTCTATCCAATCTTATTATGGTGGTCCATGAGTCCGTCTAGCAACATAACGGGTCAGGGTCAAAATGGGTTCAAGTAGAAACGGATTATTTTTTGTACATATCATAATGAGCCGGGTCGAGTTTGACCCAAAAACGTTTTTGGTATTTTAATATATAACGGGACTTTTAGTGTCGCTTACTCGCTTATTCATCCGTGAAGATATGACCCATCCAAGGATAGATATTTTCGATGGATCACCGAGGACAAATTAATCGTTATCCGAAATCCTCTCTGCAATTATTTGTCAACGTCGCTTTACCAACGTGACATAAAAATATTAAATTTCCTTTTCTTTTATTTTGATGTTACATAGATTTTAAAGAGGGAAATTTATTTCGTTATTTTTGTTTACGGAAAGATCACCAGCGAACTTTGAAAAGATATTTTTTTGCGTAGTGCTTTATCGGCCAGTAGTGGTCCGTTGGTGTTATTTTCGTCAATGAAAGTTATTTTCTAATATCAGCCAATAGTGGTCCGTTGGTATTATTTTCGTCAATGGAAGTTATTTTCTAATACCAGCCAGTAGTGGTCCGTTGGTATTTTTTTCGTCAATGAAAGTTATTTTCTAATATCGGCCAGTAGTGGTCCGTTGGTATTATTTGCTTCGGTAATATGTTTCAACCCTTCCAAGCTAAATCAAGTTTTTTAAAACGTGGTTTGAATGTGTGATGCAGGATGCTTCTACTCAACATCAATCGGAGAGCTGAGATGCTACGAAAATCCCAAGAACAAAATCACAGCCGTTCCTGCAACCGAGGAAGAGATATTGGGCGCAAAATATATGGTAACATATAATCATACATATTCTTAAATCTCATCCACTAAACATGCATCATTTTATACTTTTAAACATGTGGTCACTTTCATCTCCATTTGGTGGTTTGTAATGTACATATCTTGTGGTCCAACTCCATAATTGATAAGCATAGGTATAAGATGGTAAAATAGATGCACAACATCATGTCAACATGTGACATTTTAGTTGATATGTATATATTTTTTTCAGGTGGTAGCTCCGTCGATGCTATCCGCGACACAGTAAACGTTTTCCGGGCAACGATATGATGATTAGATGTTGGGTTTATGGTTTTAGAGGCTGGGGTTGAGGCTGTAGTTTTCAAGTTGTTGTATGTGTATATAGAGATGTTGCTTTTGTGTAATAAAGTTTGGGTAGACATGAATGTATAATTTTATGGTTGTTATGTATTTGCCTAAATCGTGTGGGCCGTGCAGTGGGCTTCACGGTGTTATTGCAAAGTAGGAAACCGATATAAGTGCGCATTGAATTGAGGTGCCAATTTGGCTATTTATAATTTGTGACAAAACAAGTGTTTTAACCGGTTTAGCGCGCTGTAATGTGCGTGCATGGCTAAAACCAAGTTTGTCACAAATCACATAATATGGTTAAAATGGCTATTGAATTATGGGAAATTGGATTTTAATAACCTGAGCTATTTGAAATTGACCGCTGGCACCCCCGACTAAAAAATTGGTCATATATAACCTGAACTATTGACTTATTGGAATTTAGCACCAACTAACGGTTAATTCACTAACGCCGTTAGTGGGTTCACTGATGTGGCAAGATTTGTTGACGTGGCATGCTAATGTGTAATCCACGTGTGCATTTCATTAAAAAAAAACAGATCTGATATATGTTCTTCCCCAAACATTATCATCATCACTCCAAAACCCACGACTGTTCATCACAACCTACAACCTAATCATCACAACCACTGTTAACCACCACCTCCACTACAACCTAATTAGGAATTAAACGCTGATCGTTTAGTTTTGTAAACAATAAATGGGTAGTTGTTAGACTATACCTGTTCTTGAAGATCGGTGATAGAGAAAGGGGAAGGGTCGGCCAGTTTTTCTGTTGGGTCGTAGGCGGTTTCTGGAGGGGTGGGGTCGAGTAAGGGCTGGTAGTGGCCGGAGGACATGGTGGCTTTGTAGTGGTGGTGGTCGGGGGAATTTAAGGAGAGGGGAGGTTGCGTTATCTGTGTGTTTTGATGTGTGTGGGTGTGTGTGAAGATTCTTTTTTTTTAAATGGATTATTATTATTAGTCAAATTTAAGACTATAATTATATACAATTATTATGAAGATGATGTTTGGAGTGATGATGATGAAGATGATATTATTTAGAGTAAATTCCTTTTTAAGTCCTTGTGTTTTGTTGTTTTTAACTACTCAAGACCAACATTTTAATATTTAACATTTTGAATACCAATGTTTTCGTTATGTAACCCTTTAAATCCAATTATGTAACGCCGTTAACCAAGTCAGTTAACTGTTTATGAAAAAACTAAAATAGCACTAATTATTAAAAGATAATAATTATTTAAATTTTATATTCTCTGTCTAATATATCTCTCTTTACATATGTGGCCCAAATTAGGAAAAAAAAAAAACCCAAATTACATCTCCACGAATCCGTATCTGTACCACCACCATTACTCCATACAACAACAACACCACCTTCCTTTTCTTAGGGCATGTTTGGATAAACTTATTTGAGGCAAAAAGGACTTTTTGTTAAAATGATTTATTAACTTATGACTTTTTAAAAAAATGAGTTTTTAAAAAAGTGTTTGGATTAGCTTATGTGGTGGGGAAAAACAATAAGTTGATAAGTTAGTTTGTAAAAAAGTGTTTGGTTTAACTTATTTAGGTAAAATGAGTAAATGACCAAAAATGGTATAAGGAGGGAAGGTGTAAGGTTATAATAAGGGTATGTAGGTAAATAACCATCAATAAGTTATAAGGAGGTTTAAAAAGTCACTCCTCCCTTACTTTTCCAAAACAACTTATCATAGGTTTATAAAAAGTTAAAACAAAAAGTATTTTTCCTTTTACCAAACACTTTTTGTAACTTATTAACTTTTTGGAAAAGTTATAAGTTATAAGGAGGTGGAAATAAGGAGAGCCAAACATGCTCTTACATTAGCATAAACACACACCTTTTTGTGTGTGGGCGTGTTTATCCGATATAGAGTGGAGGAATATCCAGATGTGGGATGTGAGTCGGAATTAGTTAAAAGGCTTGCTTCCTACATTTAGCATAAGCATCTATGGCGATTTTACTTACTCGCTTACTATCTCATACCATAAATCTTCCCAGATCTGAAAACCACCATCTTTAAATTTTAGGGTGGGGCTGGTGCAGGTGCGAAGTCGTGGTGGGTAGTGTTCCGATAGGAGAGTTGTAGGTTGTTAGGGGTGGAGATTGTAGGTGGAGTTGCAGGTGGCCAGGGTTCCGATTGGTGGTGGTTTCTTCATCGTCGAGTTGGGGTGCTAGGGGTTGTAGTGTGGTGGTGGAGGGTGGTTGTGATGTTGGCAGGGGTTTGAATATGGTGGTGGTACGGTGGTTTTGGTGTTGTGGTGGTACAATGGTGGTGGTGAAGATGAAGGATGGTATGAGTATATTAATAAAATGGGTAAAAGTATTTTTTAAGAAATTTATGCATTAAAGAATTGTACCTAGGTGTAAAATGACTGAAATAGCCTTGTACTTAACTGACTTAGTTAACAACGTTATAAAATTGGACTCAAAATGTTACAGAATTAAAACGCTGGCATTCAGAATGTTAAAAATCAAAATGTTGGACTCAAGTAGTTAAAATCAATAAAATATAAGGACTTAAAAAGGAATTTACTCTATTATTTATATTATTTAAGACCTGTTTTTTTTTATAAAAAAAATGAAATGCACACGTGGATTACACATCAGCATGCCACGTCAGCAAATTTTGCCACATCAGCGAACCCACTAACGACATTAGTGATTTAACTGTTAGTGGGTGCTAAATTCCAACAAGTCAATAGTTCAGGTTATATATGGCCAATTTTTTAGTTTTGGGTGCCAGTGGCCAATTTCAAATAGTTCAAGTTATTAAAAGCCAATTCCTCTTAAATTCTTTAAAACGTTACCAAAATTTGTGGTTAATGCTACACTATAATATGTGTGTTTTGGATCTACAGTCGTGTGATCTAATGTGAAAATGGTCTATTCTATTAGGATCAACTTGTCGACGCCCTCCTAAACTAGCCAAATCCGATGTGAAAACGGTCTATTCCTATGGCTGTTCAAATCGCTCGGAGCTCGCCAATCCTTCGCTTGGAATTTGCTTGGAAAATGCTCGCTCGATTTTTCGCTCCGCTGTAAAACGAGTCGATCAGCTTGGTTCGGTTTGTAAACGAGCCAAGCACGAGCAAAGATCCGCTCGGCTCAGTTTGACTCAATATATTTTTTTTATTAATTTATCATATATATACTCATTACTTACAATTATATTTATAATTTTATACACATATATACTGCTAAGTTCAATGCATCCATTAAAAAAAACAAGTTCAATGCATCCATTAAAAATACCAAGTTCAATGCATAAGTAGCTAACCAAGATAAAAAAAAAAGTAAATAAGAACTTAATTCTTCAAAACAAAACAACCGTCAACATGTCATAAGACCAACACTATCATCAAAAATTCTGTCAATCACCATCCTATATTCCTTCAATCTGCTCACAGCCATGAAAATGTATTAACATGCAATGTATGACATAATTTAAAAGTTATAATAACTGCAACACCCAATATTACAAGGCTATGCCATGGAATACCAAGCCAGTTTTTACTTTTTACCGCCCAAACAGTGGATTGTTTAGCTGAAATATGCACCCCGAAATTGAACAACATGCAATATGTTTTGCCAATAAAAATCCAATTTAATTGGCACCTAAAAATCCAACATCATAACCAAGAGCATGACAAAATAGTAATTAAATTACAAATACAAATCTAAGTTGCAATGTGTTTGCAAGCTGTTTAACACTCGATATACATATGACAAATTAGTAATTAAATTACATCATATATCAACTAGATGCCTCATCACTGTTAGGGATTGGAATTTCTAAATTTTCTTCTTCCTTTACGTATAATGAAATACAAACATTAGAATAATTATAAAACTAAAGATAACTGCTATATGGATATATTTCTATATAAGTTTACTTCTAAAGTTTTAATGGCTGCTTTTGATGTCGCCTTTATCCAATCACCTCTACAAACAAGAAGCTCGACCATATCTTTGGAAAAAGAGCTTTGATAATCATCTAATACACGTCCTCCGACACTAAATGCATATTCCGAGGCAACCATTGCGATTGGATGCAAAAGATACCACAAGCCATTTTGCTTAGTACGGGGTACTTGCTAGAATTTTAACACCACCATTCTAACACATCAAAGTGTGAAATCCACGAAACCACATAATTTGGCTCTTCTAAATACACGTTAAGTTCTGTTTTTCGAGTAGTTTCATCCGGTTTAGTTTCAAGGTAAGCATAAAAATTATCGTCTCTAGCACGAACATTTGGGGCATTAGATGATGTGCCCATTAGGTTGCTATCGGTAGTCCTAGCCACTCTAAATGCATTAGAGTATTCTTCAAAAAAGTGATTTTAACTTATTAAAAATCCATTCAACAGACTCATTTTTAAAACGCGGATCTAAAAGAGAAACAATCGACAAAAGTACCCTGATTTCCCCCCAATACTTCTCAAATGTGTCAAACGTTGGCCCGTCCATTTTCTTCAAGAGAAAATCATTCGATTTAACAGCATTAGAAAATCATTCGATTTAACAGCATTAGTTATCTATTCTTTTACTTTAAAAATCTCAACAAGAAACAAATTTGTGGTTAGATATGATGTACCCGAAAACAAATTTTCAACATGTTCAAAAACAAATAGGTGTGACGTACTTTTTAACATTTTCATGTATGAACACTTCTTCAAGTGTCAGTTTAGGCGTGTCATGGTCTTTGATGCTTGCGGTTTGTATAGCTTCTTACAATTAATGCATTGATCTTTCTTGACCTTCCCCCCTTCCACCACTTCAACATGTTCAAAATGAAGCCAAGCATCAGCTTTACACTTCCGTTTTGAACCAACATCAACATCGTCTTCATCAACATACAAGGACACACTTCTACATTACATCCACACATATATGCATAAATAAAACAAGCCAAATGAGTGATTTTTGTTTTCACATATGCAAAAACTACAAAAAGCAACCCTTGTTATATTATGCACATATAACTTACATATATTATATACACCCCCATGCATATGAGCATGAGCCGAGCCACGAGCTGAACACCCCTAGCTCGATGTTACATCCCACATCGGTTGTGTAAAGGAGAACAAAACTCCTTATAAGGAAGCGGCCACCCTTATTATTGAACACGTTTTAAACCTTGAGGCTAGCCACCCTTTCATGCGTTGGCGGTAGACCAAAGAGGGCAATATCCGATACGGGTTACCTTGGGCAGTTACACTCGAGCTCAAAAAGGGGGGGGGGGGGGGGCTCGAGCCGCGGGCTTTTTGTACACCCGTAGTTTGATGTCCAATTCGATTATGAAATCATTGATATCCCTCGAACAAAGCCTTAGGTTGATGGGTGTGTTGTGGGTAGGATGAGCCTCCATGTAAATAGGGGGACCAGCTCATCAGATTTGGGATGGACCTAGGAGGTGGTGTGAACATAGGGGACGAGCCGCATCATTGGCTAGAATGGTCATTGCACGCTCCTCTAAAAAATCAAATGGCCATGAGCCCCCTCCAATTCGTCTTCAGCTGGCAGACATGTTTCGATGAGCCTACCCTTAGGGGCGGTATAAATGGGCTTGGATGGTCTAGCCAACCCTTGGACTGGCCCCACACCGAACGGTCTTACTAGATCTCAATGGAAGTTGACTTTTCAATATTATTAATTAATTATTAAAACAATAATTATAGTTGAAAATATTATTATGACATGAATACGCCAAGGAAGCAAGACCACATCCATATTTAAACATGTCTTTTTCGTTGCTATATAATAATGTCGTCCCCCAAACACCAAATTAGGTATTCATTCATTCGTTCGCATCCTTATTATTACTATTATTATTAATATAATAATATAAATATAATATTAAATATTATTAAATCACTTCCTTTTTCGATCATCTTCTCCGTCTCACTTTCAAGCCCTAATCTTTCTCACACTTCGCTACTCAATCCAAAAGGTATCATATCTTATTATTATTATTATTATTATTATTATTATTATTATTATTATTATTATTATTATTATTTTAACTATTCAATCAGTCCCACAGTATTCCTATTATTATTATTTAACTCGATCTGCTTCTTGTTACAGATATCTCTTTATAACTCTCTTTGCATTGAATTTGCTCTTCAAGTTATTAAAGACTGTACAAGGTATAAATTTATTATTATTATTATTATTATTATTTGTTTATGTATGATTATTATATGCCCTAATGTTTTGGATATGTGTCTGATTGTAAAGATCTTTAGTAATTGATTTGTAACCTAGTATTAAGTGATGGTGGTAATTTGTTATTTAATATATAAATCGCTTTCTTTTGAAGTTATGTTTTTATTTTGTTTCTTGATTTGGTATTCTGTACTTTTATCTGATGGATAGGGGTATTCTAGGGTAGAATTTGAACATATGTATGTGTGTGATATGTGTGTTGTGTGTGTGAAGGAATGTTAATGGTTATATCCCATAGGTTTTTAGCTTCCCCTACCCAAAATATAGCTATAAATAAGGTTTTTATATGATTTTACCTACAGTTACAAGCCACAAAACCCATGGTACAACAATTTGCTGCATAAAAACACCCAAGGTGCAAGAGGCGCGCCTCAGGTCAGAAAAGCCCCTAAATATGTGCCTTTTTGGCGCCTTTACTCTAGGCGCTGAGCGCAAAAAGTTATGATTATTATTAATTTCTGGTACCTAGGGACACAAGCTATCTAAAATTTGTGTTTGGTGAAGAGAAGTTTATCTTAGCAATGGATATGCCAAGGACTATAGCTTACTTTATTAAAGTCTACTTGTATGTGCAGATTAGTTGGCATAATATAGTTATATTATGATTTTTCTCGTTTTATGACATCAATAGTAAATTGTCTTTTATGGAAGATATTAAATTGTTAGACTATATGGTGCGGAGCCTTTTTCCCCCAACTCCCCCAAGTGCCACATCAACGCCACATCATTTCCCCCATTTTCTCCCCCAAAGTTTGGAAATGGTTTCCCCCAATTCCCTCATTCCCCCTTTCCAACGTTCACCTTTTTTTGGGCCAATGAGAGAGCTCGGTGGCAACGGTGGTTTTTTCCCCGTTTACCCCAAAATAAACTCGGTGGGGGCGGTGTTTGGGATCGGCCCCGAGGCCAGCTCATCTCCCCGAATGCATTTACCGAGTGTACACTATATAGTCTTAGGGTGTTGATATTTTCTAGTATGACGTCTAAGCTAATGAAGTGTCTATGTAAAACCACCCAACTTTGCGATTATGTGAACCATTTCATCTATTTATGACCAGAGGTGACCTTAAAATGTGTGAGAAAATCTTTTACTAATTTGTTTGTAATTGCTGCTTCCTCTCATACGAACAAGACATAGTATAGAAAGGGGACGAGTACCAAGATTCAATTTAAAAGATAGCTAGAGCAATTGACCCTTGCAAACATGAGTTGGAAAAAAACATGATCAAAGACTGGGTGCTATAGGTTTGAGCAATATTAATTTGCAGGTCAAACTGATTACTGATCATTGAATAGTAGTGCAATAATAAAAGTGGGTCGAAAGTAAACCATATATGGGCAATACAATGGCTTTTAATTCGTGAGAAATTTTCGTGACTTGTAGATTGTCATTGACTCTTTGTCACGTAACTTAAAAAGCTATGTAGTTAACTCGGCTGATATATCGGTGATATATCACCGATATCTCGGTTATCAGTCATCAACCGATATGTCGGTACCGATATTATCAGCGATATTGACCGATATGTGACCGATATTTAACCGATATATCACCGATATTCCCGATATCATTATCTTTCTTCTTAGTTCTTCCATTTGTCTTACCTCTTATCACTGTTAGTAGTGTTTTAAGTCTTAATTGTTAATTGTTAGTGTTAAATATTAGTATTTTAATTTTTAATAAGTTCCCAATTGCTACAATTGTTATTGTTTTGCAAGTTGCAAGAGGTTAAGTTGTTAATGATAGGAGAGTATATTGAATAATTAGTGTTAAATTGCTATATATATGGATTTTGCATGATATAAAAATCACCGATATCCGATATCTTACCGCATTAACTGTTTAGTTAAAAAGTATCAAAAACCAAGTCAACTATTTTAATATAATCTAAATTTTCAAATAAAGTGATTTAGGATGTTTTATGCGTTAAAAGTTACCGTTTTGGGGACTTTCGGTCTCTCTCCTTATAAGCTGATTGTCATTTAAATTGTTTGATGTGAAGATGGATCAACAAGGTCATGGGCAGGCTCCAGCTATGGGGGCTGTAGGTAGCTCTGCACAAATGCCTTACAGCATGGCACCCTACCCACCAAATCAAATGATGGGAATCGTACCCCCTGGATCAGTCGGTGGGCAGGTCCCACCATCACAAACATCCGGTCTCACTTCTCCCCCAGCCCAACTGGCCCAACAACAACTCGCTTACCAACACATCCACCAGCAACAGCAACAACAATTGCATCAACAACTACAAAACTTCTGGGCAAACCAGTTCCACGAGATTGAACAAACCACTGATTTCAAGAACCATAGTCTCCCTTTGGCTAGAATAAAAAAAATCATGAAAGCAGATGAAGATGTGAGGATGATATCAGCTGAAGCGCCGGTCATATTTGCACGCGCATGTGAAATGTTCATCCTTGAGTTGACTTTAAGGTCATGGAATCACACTGAAGAAAACAAAAGGAGGACCCTTCAGAAAAATGACATTGCTGCTGCAATCACAAGGACTGATATTTTTGACTTTTTAGTTGATATAGTGCCACGAGAAGACGTAAAAGATGAAGTAATTGGTTCAACAATCCCAAGAGGTGGGCCCATTCCAGTCGGAGCTCCAACCGAGGGTCTACCGTATTACTATATGGCGCCTCCACCGGTTGGTGGTTCAGGGATGTATATGGGTAAGCCCGTTGATCCTCAAGCACTTTATGGGCAGCAGCCTCGTCCTTACATGGCTCAGCCTATGTGGCCACAACAACAACAGCAAGAGCCACAGGAAGATGCTTAACGAGGTATTCACTAAATCATGCATTTTGATGATCATGAGTTTACTGTTCCAACTGTTATCTTAAATGTTTATGTTTTTGACCCCTTTTAAAAATTTGACTTTAATATTGTCTGCATTTTCTTGACATTTATCCATAATTGCATTTTTTACACACGTTTTCATTTTTTAATTAATTTCAACTCATCTATATATTAATGGGTCAATTTGGGTTATGTTTTATCTCTATATTCTAAGAGGTCAAATTCGTAAAATAACAAGTTACAGGAAATGGGTTGAAGTCAAAAGTAACTCAAAAGTGTATGTTTGATACATTAAGCCTTGTAAACTGCTTTCTTAAAAAAATATTAGTATAATTTCTGTTTTCGTATCTGACACAATAATTTTTAATGAACTGCCTTTTGACAAAAAGTGTTTTGGGTCAATACAATCTGAGCTGTCCTTTTTGCCACCTCTAATTTCATGTTGATGTGCCCAACTAGTTTCCATGAGAATGGCGTTGTATTCTATGACATCGCAAGAAAACATGTTAAGTTTATATAAAAAATAACTGCAACTAATAAGTAATAATATTGAGTTTGTAAATTGTTTTGAGCAGCTTAGAAGTTAGAAAGCAAAGCATTCGTACCTATTTTCATTTGTCGTTAAGTTTTTTTCTTTTCATTTAAACGATAGTGCGATACATATGATGCTTAGAATCTAAGCCGAGTTTTCGAGACCAGTAGTGTTTGCAGTCAATGTCATCAAATAATACTTTCAAGTTTCAAGTATAGATGTCAATGGGCCCTGTTTTGGTTACTTTATTAGGTAGTTAAATGTTACCAGTTGGGATTCCCAATACCTGAAACCAGATCTCAAACTTCATCTAACAGTGACTTGAAATATCAGACGCTCAACTAAGAGTGTAACAGTTATTTCTTTTTATAATAATTTCAAATTTCGAGCAACGCCAGAATACTTATATTATCCATTAATGTATCTGCTATTTGCTTTTATTTTTGGTACAATGGCATTGTATGTTGCAAAGTTTTCATTTTTAAGTTCAAGTTCACAAAAAAAGAAAAAAAAAAAAGAAATTTGGACGTTATGCATATGTAATGCGATTATGCGAATACACTTGGGATGATTTTCAACATGTTCCTTCCATTTGACTGTTTCCTCTTTGGTTGAACATCCGTAACTTAACTCATTTGACCCGTTGGAGATTAACAATAAGTCTATGACTCAAAATGACCCATCTATGGGTAAATGGGTTGAAATCGTCTCCTTGGAGAATAACCTGCCTTAATATGTGACAACTGACATTAATTTAATAAATTGTGTGGGTACAGGAAGCTTACAAGAGATGATATTCTGAAGAATGGTGGCTGTAGACCAACACTTACTCTTGGGAATTTGTATTAAGGTTAAATTTTCATGTGGTTATTAGGAATGCTTGTAGTTATACTTAACTGTGTGTGTGTGTGTCTACGTGTCCTTAACTCTACTGTTGTTCTATGATGTTGGCGGCAAACATGTGTTATAACTTGACCTGGTTTTTGGGAAGTCAAACTCATATCCAGTGCAGAAGGTATATTGTTTGCTCATTCGATGGCCTACACACGCTTACTGATTGCATATACACCCGTATAAACATTGTGTATGGTTAGGCAGGGGTCACAAAATGGGGGTTAGGCACCAGGTCGTGTTGTGTTTAGTATGGCTCAAAATGGGTCGGGTTGTGCTGGCCCCTATGTCTTTTTATTTTATTTTCTTTCCTTTTGTTTCGAGATATCGTCAACACATCTGGTGTGTGACCTATTAATTTTTTTGTTAAATAAGTTTGGCTTAACCCGGTTAGCCAATTATTGATAAAAGTAACTTAGGGTGTTGCAAACATGGCGGCTAAAATCAAAGTCTTGAATATGTTTTTATCTGAAAAAAAAACATGTTAAATTTACATATGTTCACTAAGGCATATGATTGTAGTTAGGAGATTAAGTTATCGTATTGTATACATGTCTAGCATCCCAGGTCATCGTGTCTTATTGTGTTGTGTTTAACATGTTACGCCAACTCTAGTCAGTGGTGACCCGACCACTTACCACTCAGAGTTTGAAACACGCCAACTATTTTTAAAAAAAATATAATGAAATGAGCCAACTAACCGAGTAGGTCAGGGGAAAAACTGTTTTGTGCACCTCTAGATGTGCGTTGTAGTTTTTGTCCTTCACATTGTTTCGTGGATCTCACCGATGAAATGGAAAAGAAGTACCAACTTGGTGGGGCCAGCAGACATATTGTGGCGCGTTTGGGGGAGCAGTTACAGTATTGTTGTTGATTCAACATCCGTATTGTTTCATGGATCTCAATGATGAAATGTACGATCTACCACAAGGGCCGCAACACCTAGTCAGGAGGGACAAGGCGAAGATGAAACAGGGGCAGCACGCCAACATCATGTTTTTTAGTTCGTGCATGATTCGGATAAAGTTTTGCAGAGGTTGGAACTTATTACCACCAAATACAAGAAAGTCCAAGATAAAAAATTGAAACTAAACCATACCATACCTAATAGTGTTAAGGAGATAAAAAAACTTTCAAATAAACATGGATATTGACAACTTTACTTTTTTTTTTCTTTAAGATGAAGAAGACATGAACCTAGAAGACCAGTTAATACGGAACACGACTATCTGTTGAAGCTCCAACCTGGTAGTTGCCAGCCCAAATATGCAGTAAAACTTCTGCATTTATTCCAAACTTGCTCATTGACTCAAAAAAAGAAAATAAATATCCTTCAAACTCAAAAAACTAAGAGAAAGAAAAAAGATAAAAACATGATAAGTATTATCCAAAGCTTCAACGAACCGGACAAATATCCTCCAAACTGCACAAGAACGTAACCACAGTTAAACAAATTTTATTAAAAAAAAAAAAAAACAGTTGTTATTGGCGTGCTTGGATGTGCATTTTGATTGATGCCAGGTAAACTCTATAATATGACAAAATTCAGTTTGAGGGACTTTTTGTGCAAAATGAGAAAGTATGTTGTAAAAAATCGGTTGACTGTAAAGACGTTTGGTAAGATAACAAGAGATACATTTTGGGAAATGCAAATCCAAACGCCCGTTAATGTCATGAAGGAAACACATGCAGCGTACCTTCTTCCTAAGCATTCTATTATATCACTGGTGAGGGTTGATCTCTTCTTATCCTCAAAAGCAAGCGATGCTGCTTTCCTCATCAAAGCAGACCCCGCGATACAGCCCAGCATTGTTGGGCTCATAGTGGGCCCCTCTTTACCAACAAGCTTCCGGGCCCAAGCCAAGAATACTGCAACACTGCTCAACAGAACTTAAAATCTTAGCTAGAAAGGAAACGGTCAAACGGGTCAAACATGTTATAAGTTGCCAATGCATAACCAAGTGTTTACAACATCCTAAACTGTGTTACAAAATACTGGATAACAATTTTTATTTGTAGTTCTTTGAAATCATATTATAGAGGTTAACTCTTTATGAAATTTTAAAAAAGAACAAAGAAAACGTCGGTGAGTCAACCCAAACCCAACCCGGCCCATTTTCACTTGTTAAATAAGCAAAGTACCTTCCAGAGAGTATATCGCCTTGTCCACCACAACGTCGAGGGGAACCAAATATGCTAACTGATCTAACTGCATATGCATTTAAATAAAGATACAAAAAATATAATCAGAATAACGATCCAGTTTTTTTTTAATAAAGCAATTTAGGATGTTCAAAACACTTGACTATACTTTTTGGGTCATTTCTATAGACCGTTTGACGTGCTCTTTTTTGGTGAGGCTTATGATCCAATTTCACATAACGGATTAAAATTGTTCCGTATGGTCACAAGAGTGAAATGAATGCATCAAGCTGTTGCATTTATCCTTATGGCTATGTCTATTCTTATCTAGGCAAACTGAATGCATTTCTAATTAAACAATCATCACAGATTACTTCAATTACCAAATTAGTTTTGAACCAAAATTACAAAAGAGTGACGGTCACAAAAGCGACGAGGTCTAAAACCGAGGCACAATGCGCAAAGCGCAAAAGTAGTAGGCTTTTCATACGCGAGGCGCAAGACGATTATATATATATATTTTTTATATATGCTATAAGTTTTTAGCATCATTTACCCAAAATATAGATACAAATAAGGTTTATATACGATTTAGCTTAAATGTACAACCTTTTTAGCTACATGTATAACAATTTTAAGCACAAAAACACCCCGTGTACGAAAAGCGCGCTTTTCGTACAATGCTCGCCTAGTGTTACATAAGGCGCACAGAGTGGCGCCTAGATGCGCTTTGCACTTAAGCGCGCCTAGATGCGCTTTGCACTTAAGCGCGCCTCGAGCGCGTTTTTTAAAACTTTTGAAAAGACATATTACTTTTTAAATATAAAGTGACGTAAGTTTGCTGCAGATGTATTAGATTATTAATGTATAAAACCAGAAATGCTAACTTACAAATACCATTATGACATTCAACCATAATAACATCAATATTAGTTTATAAACATCATAAAATGTTCACTGATTCTTGCACGAAATAAAGTACTCACAGATATATTGAAGTAAGATTTCTTTTCAAACATATGCAGAAGAATGGCTTTTAACTATAACTACTTAACTATGTAGCACTGACTTAAACTACTCTTAATTAGAGATGATTAAATATGCCGGCCTTTTACGGTATCTTAGAACAACCTAAATATTACAATAACTGGTGATGATAGAAGTGAATTGTAAACGTAGTACCTTCTTTGCCATCACTAATGTAATCAGACAGTCCTTTACGAAGAATAGTCACACCACCGATACTGCCAAAAGAAAGGTTTATATCCATTAATGACATTATACGATTAGTCATTAATAACTAAAAAAATGGATTGAAACTTATGTATCACTATCAACTATTAATGATAAAGGTACTCTTTAGGGGATATTTGGTACGGAGAAATGCAAACAGTTTCATTTCCCTTGTTTGGTATAGCACTAGAGCCCGAGAAAAGGGAACATGGGATTTCCTGTCCTTCCTATTTTAATTTCACTCCATTTTGTAGAGAAATCAGATTTGTAAACAAGAATTTGTGTTTTATCTGATAAATGGGCTAGCCTCTAAAACGACATAAATTGAAAAAATCACATCCAACGCGTATAAAAAAAAGGACTTCTTTGCCTACATTGATTCCATTTTGTCTTTAGATTGTATGGTCAAAGACAAACAGGTTGAACACTGGCCAAAGTATATTTCTACCACAAAACACCTCCTAAGTGGTTTTATTAAAGAAAAGACAAGAAGTGTTCCACCACGTCAACTCAACCCAACTTTACAAAAATTTACCCATTTTGACAACTTAACCGACCCATCTGACCCGCTCATTATACTGCCTTTATGATAAAGTGATAAACTATCAACAAAAGGATGGAAAAAATGATATGAATGGAGTATGTTAATAGAGATATTACCTGCTTGCGAGAGACAGTAATTGTTGGGGTCCATCTTGGTCATTTACTTCACAGTTTAAAACTTTCTGAACAAGGCGTTTATATTCATTCACATTTGGAGTCAAAACTGCTAAAGGGTAGCCGCTGACTAGATCAAGACGGTTTGTGACAAGAAACAGCCCATCCTATAAACCAACTCAGAACATCCACAAGAATCGCATATAAAACGTATATAACTAGATACAATATAATAAAATCTTACAAAAATAATTATCCATGGCTCCTTAGAATTCATACCCCATCAATGACCATTGGGACGTTGCTTTGCCTAGCATGCTTCATAATATCACTTACACAATCCTTCAAGTATAACAAACATCATAAACAAAATGATTCATGTTATATGTTTATACACATCCTAATGATTTGAAAAAGATTGAACAAATATGAAAAAGAGTGACACACGAGAAGAAATGGATCTCTTCCGAGGCCGGGACCAATGACAAGACAATCAAATCTTTCCATCCACTTGTCAACTTCCGCAAGAACCAGCGCTGAGACCGACTTTCGGTCTTCATCTCTGAGAATTCACAAAATAAGAACCAAATTTTTTTATTAAAAAAGGATAGAAAGCTGATGGGACTAACTGACAACTGACCTCACACTGTATGATTCCTCTAGCAAAGGATGCACTATCAACTCAGGACTGTAGCTTTTTATAACTGGAGCAGCATCTTTAGTGCAGATCACATGTGATAAATCTGCACCCTAAGTAAGAATTCAGGTGGAGTTGCAATTAGATGACTTTGAAGTAAAATACAGTCCAAACAAAGGTAATGCTACATATAATTAGATACACCACGTGACGTCATCATACAGCCCATATGGCAGGAGTAAAAATGGTCATACGGACCATATAACTTTGTCAACGGTGTGTTGTGTGCACTGTCACATCAGTCACTTTTGTGTAGTATTGCCCGCATAATTAACGACTCCGACTAATACAAACACCATACGACCTCGTATGACCCCCCCCCCCCCCCCATATGGGCCACATAATTTGTTGATGCTACGGCCGCATAAACAACGTGGCCATATGATGTGCCAGTATAACCCGTCATACGACCCGTAAGACAATCCCCCCCCCCCCCCCCCCCCACCCCCACCCACACACACACAATATGGGCCACAGAATTTGCTATGCTACGGCCACATAAACAATGTGGCCATATGATGTCCCAGTCTAACCCGTCATACGACCCGTATGACCATCCCCCCCCCCCCCCCCAACCCATCATACAGCCTGCATAATGTGACAACTACAAGTCACACAGCCCGTATGATGTGCCAGTCTAACACACCACACGACCCACCACCACAACCATAAGACAAATATATCACATCAGCTGTGCTGGATGTGTCAATGGTGTTTGTTTAGCTTCACCCAAAATAAAAGATGCATGGAAACAGTGCAGACTAACAATTTTAAGAGCCGAAATCGCAGAGAAGTACGGCGCGCCTGTGTATTCCCTGCAGCCACCTAAAACTGCAATCTTTCCTGGTCAAACAACAACACATATCAACCACAAACACAAACAGTGACAAAACATCAATTCTGCATCAATTTCACATCAAAATCTTGATACCCACATCAAATTTAACACAGAATACACAAAATCTTATGCCAATTATACAAAGGGTACTCACCAGCTTGGCCTTTATGCTTAGATGAATCAAGGGTAGGAGAAATTGACCTCAAGATACTAAGAGCATCAGCTTCTATAGTGGGTCCCACACCACTCATCACAGATTGCATTCTTGTGTTATTGTTATTATTGTTGCTCAAGTGATCAATTCTTAAACACCTAATCAAGTGTTGTTGTCTTCTTATTATGCTACCATAGCACTGCTGCATATGAATATTATTCCTTCAACTGCAGAAAGAGCCCTTAATTAGATAGATGAATTGGGGGAAGAAAGGGGGAAGTTACAGGAACATGTGACTGAAAGAAAGCTGATTAATTTACACAAGAAGGAAATGGATTCAAATTCGAGCCTTGAATGTTTTACCGATTATTTAGTGTCGTGCCTTCGGGCAGGTGGGTGATCGGTTTTTCCTGGATTGGTGGATCTGGAGGACTGGGTATTCCATGGGTATCCTGAATTCGTCATAAAGGGATTCACACAGAAACCCGTGACGACTTTGTTGGCCTTTCAAAAAAAGGAATTGGATGATACAACCTTGTCACCTTATGGATAAATTCTTATGGACGGATGGAAAAAAACCGAGCCCGATAGTGTATCTGAACCAGACGGTATCGGGGACATGTATACTTGATATCCAATGAGTATGACATCGGATATAGGATTGGAGAAAAGCTTTTGCGGATATGGCACATGTATGTGTTTAGGTGATACTCGACCCGATTACCCAAAATTATGTATCTGTTTAAACGAACAATTTACTTGATACATATACATGAAAATTTTAAACTGTTGTTTTTGTCATAGTTATCAAGGGCACTAGGCGCACGGGCCTCGTTTGTGGCCTAGGCACAAGATAAAAAAAATTAGCCGTTATATAGCATTTATTATAATCTTGATAGTATCAAAAGTTGTAAAATATTAGTGTTTTGGTGTATAAAAGTAGTTTTCCTTAAATAAAAGTAGAAGTCTTGTTGGAATTTAATCATAACTAGTAGATTGCACCGGTGGTACGCAGGGAAAGATACACCGCTGTTTCCACCAACGCCACCCCCCCCCCCCCCTTGTGTCCTCCACCACCACTCCCACCTCCCTCCTTGCCTGCTTCCTCCACCACAACTCCCACCGAGTCTTCGAAATCCTCATCTTCATAAACAACCCTATATAACCCACTATAATATGAAACAATCTTCCCAAGAAACACACCACTTTCAAACTCCTTTTTCACATACTGCCCAACAAACACCACATACCTCATCACAAAACACAGTCTTCCTCGCTGGTTTATCCGCTGTTTTATCTGCATCTTCCCTATCATTCCTCTTCATTTTCCTCCCCTTACTCTTTCCCATCGTCGGTTCCATACCCCACCTCCACTACCTCCACCGCTCTCCCCGTGTCCACCGCCTCCACTACCTCCTTTGCCCCTACCACTACCTGCGTTGCTATCGCCTCCGCCACTACCACCCTTGCCACCTCCACGACCTCCACCACCCGCACCGTGTCCACCACCGGTACCACCTCCTCCCTTGCTTTCACCACAACTGCCTCCGTGTCCCATACCACCACTACTGCCTCCCTTCCTAGTAGCTCCACTCATAATCTAGAATCTCCTTCTCTGTCTATCTGTAGATAACTAGATATGTATATAAGTAAAGTGTGTAATTTACAAATATCAAAACCTTGGTGGTCAGAATATAAAATCATAAACATGACTGTTCCCTAAGGTGTTATGGTTTAATATATAGAGTAATTTAGAGAATTTGACGAGAAACTATCCAAAATTTAGGAATCTCGTCGGCGTCTACATCTAAACAATCACTTGGAAAATAAAAGCGCAATTGTCTTGACTTAAAGAGCAATTGTCCCGTCTCACCTGAAAAATGGGTCTAGGCACAAGAGACGATGACTTTTAACATATATAGCTTTTGTATTCTTAACCATTGAATCTTTGTCAACTTTTAGTCAAAACAATAATATACATATCATCATCATCCTAAAAATATTTAATAATGTAAATATATTATAGAGAGAATTACTATTTGCGTCCTTGTATTATAGTGGTTTTAACTACTTGAATTCAAAGTTGAAAACTTTAACTACTTGCGTCCCTAAACTGAAATTAACTAACACCTTGAGTCCAAATTTCTAACTCTGTTAACTATTTGCGTCCCTGTGTTATAGTGGTTTTAGTTAACAAAGTTAGAAATTTGGACTCAAGGTGTTAGTTAATTTCAGTTTAGGGACGCAAGTAGTTAAAGTTTTCAACATTGGATTCAAGTAGTTAAAACCAATATAACACAAGGACGCAAATAGTAATTCTCTCTATATTATAATATTTATTTCAAAAATACTTTTATATTTCGTAGCAAATATATATAAATAATGCTATCAAAATATATATTTAAAAAGAAAAATTTATTTTTGAAAGAATGGAGCTAATAGAATGACACATTAGTTTTTTTTTTTTTTTAAAATATCACCGTCTCTTTCATCCACAAACCAAGATTTTCCACTAACAAAAGTAAATGGGGAACTAAAGTGGCACTTCGCCAAACTAGTGGGACACGATCATATTCATGTGCATTTACTATCCTTAATACAAGATACACCTTACTCGTTAGCGGAACTTGAACAAAAATGCAGAGAGGGCCAAAAGTCACAGGACCCAATTCAGAGGGGGCCAAAATTAATGCGTATAAAATTTTCGTACGAAATACACATAATTTACACTTCTGTGAAAAAAAAAAACAGGGGAGCCAGGGAACTTTGTGACCCATTTTATCCTCCGTCCATGACCTTACTCTCATCAACGGCTGATGTTCCTCTACGATTATAAAAACCAGTTTCGATGATGATGCAGCTAATCCCCCTTCATATATATCACCCAGTTACGTTCTTCGTCCATTAACAATTCGCCATCTGTCCATAAGTAGCTCTTTGCATCACGACCCACATTTTAAGGTGTACTACTTTCTACTTGCTCGTATTACACCCTTTTGCTTTCAACCTCATCCAATATTTCCATCTTATTACTAAGTTTGGTTCTTTTAACCCTTAGATCCAAGTTTATTTTTATTTTATTTTTTACATTTAAAATGTAAACTATTAGCAATATTTAAAAAAAAAAACTTAATTAATACTCTTTTGAGGCTATATTTTAGAGAATAACATGCTACTAAGTAGTTATATTAAGGAATTTTAGAACCATACACCCTTTAATTAGGAATGATACACCCTGGTCCACATCAAGCACCAATAGGAAGCTGCCACATACCTCAGAATATGATGTCACACCCCTAAAATGTAATGTCACGGAGTGTATGAAACCCATACGAATAACTTTAAGGCCCAATCAAATTAATCTGAGAAATTTCGGTTAAAATTGGTTCGAGACTTCATGACATACACTTAGTTGGTTTCTAACACGACCTTAAATATATTGTAATCGGGTTTGTGTCAATTTTATCCAAACCTTAGTGAAAGCTTAGACCAACCAAGTAATCTAACAATAGAACCAATAAATATTAAACCTGGTATAAAATGTACCTAGTATAACATGTGAAGATAAATGGACCGTGTCTACATCTTTATCTTGAGAAACTAAAAGTGAAAAGAAGTGAGAAACTGAACAAATAGAAACCGATATTCATTGTGATATTATTATTCATCTTCTTCGGTTCACCATCATCCAATGTTAATATCTAGATGATCTCATCTTTATCTTCATCTTCGTCATGAGTTTCTGTCCATCTTCATCTTGTAATGATTATTTATCACTGCCAGTTGTCCATTATCCAATCTTAAGACCATCTGGAGTGGTGGGAAATAATTCACGCTCAAAAAACGCACAAATTGAGCATTAAAATATCACGCCCAAGACCAAAAATGACTCAAAACGCTCACGGGGCGGTGTTCCCTGCATTGTGGGGCGTTTTAGAGGCAATCCACGCCCATCTCACATTACCACTATAGGTGGTCTAATATCTAGTAAATTTTATTGACTCTTAAACATTCCAACTAGTTTATCTTCGAATATTGATATCATTTTTGTACATATTCTGTTACAATTTCTTTATCCATCCGCTAGGTTAAGTTCCGACATGTTCAATTCTAATTTTTATCACACATGAACAATTCATGAAACTAAAAATATTAGATGGCAATGAAACAATTATTGTATGCAAAGTTTCCTAGTATAGAAAATTCTAAAAACTTCTCAAAGTAGAAGGGTTCAACATGTACACATTCCCCCACCTTGACCCTGTGATGAGTAAGTGGTCACAAGTTCAAACTTTAAAGGATATCAGGTTTTATCGATTATTTACTGTCGTGTCTTTAAGCGAATGAATGGTCGGTTTTTCCTAGATTGATGGACCTAAAGGATCAGATACTTCATGTGTATCCTGAATTCGTTACAAAAAGACTCTCACTAAAGCCAGAACTTTGTAGAGCTTTAAAAAATAATAATAAATAAAGATTTCAATAGAAAACTCATTTTATTGAGAGAACTCGAAAACTTTATACTACATATGTGCAATATATCATATATTGCATATGTGTAGTATATATTGCACATGTGTAATATATCATATGTTACACATGTGTAACATATAACATATGATATATTACGTATGTGCAATATATGATATATTGAGTGTATTACATATGTGTAATATATATTGCACATGTGTAACATAAGATATATTGCACATGTGCAACATATGCAATAATAATATATTACACAAGTGTAATATACAACATATGATATATTACATATGTGTAATATAGAGTTCTCGAGTTCTCTCCCTAATTATGAGTTCTCAATTGAACTTTCCCCCACATATTATTATGAGGGAAAATGGCCAAAATAGCCCCTTGACCGGGCGTTTTACGTAAATAGCCCACTCCATCGTCTTTGGAGAGACGGGACACACGGTTTCCAAAAGGGCTGAACCGTCTTCCGAGATCCTTTGGTTTCCAACCAGTAGCAACCCAACACGTGGCGGTTACGATCCCGATGTCTGCCACCCCGGCTCCCGTGGCGGCTTGAGACGTGTCAGCGCCGCAAAGCCGTCTCCGGTGGGGTCCCTGAGACGGTTCACCAACGGCTCAAGTTAAGCCGTCTTCAGCTCGGCTTAGCCGAATCCGTTTTGGCTGAACCGTCTCCAGCCATTAATTAATTTATTATTTTTTTTTTTCAAATTTTGTTTGGGTATAAATATGTGGGTTTGGTTGAAAAAAAACCACATTTAAATCAAACCAAATCTTCTCAAATGTTTGTTTCAAGCCAAAATTACCAAGCCAAAATATTTTACCAAATCAAACAAAATCTTCTCAAATGTTTTTTTCAAATTTAGTTTGATTATTCGACGTGTTTTTGAGCTTCAGAATAGCCGAATATTTTTTCGGTAAAAATTATGGCACTTTTTAAACCTAAGCCTTTGGGATTTATCTAATCCCATTCAATTGAAAGTTTCTGCTCCGAAGTTTTTCACCCATTTTCTTTGGCCTTAAAAGCCTTTCACCCATTTTCTTTGGCCTTAAGTTGACCTCCAACCACTCATGGGATTTATCTATCCATCACCCGTCTTTTGAGCCGGTACCCCGGAACGATCTGGTGAGCCGGTCCCGGTTCCCAACCCGTCTTTAGAGCCGGTACCCGGAACGATCTGGTGAGCCGGTTCCGGTTCCCAACCCGTCTCACAAGCCGGGTCCGGTTCCCAACGCCTCTCAGTCGGCTCCCAAGGAGACGGTTCCCAATACCAACCCGTCTGACGAGACTGTTCCCAAAGCCTCTCAGTCGGCTCCTAAGGAGACGGTTCCCATTGCTGTCAGACGGTTCCCGAGAGTGGTTGGAGGTCAACTTAAGGCTAAAGAAAATGGGTGAAAGACTTTCAAAGCCAAAGAAAATGGGTGAAAAACTTCGGAGCAGAAACTTTCAATTGAATGGGATTAGATAAATCCCAAAGGCTTAGGTTTAAAAAGTGCCATAATTTTTACCGAAAAAATATTCGGCTATTCTGAAGCTCAAAAACACGTCGAATAATCAAACTAAATTTGAAAAAAACATTTGAGAAGATTTTTTTTGATTTGGTAAATTATTTTGGCTTGGTAAAATATTTTGGCTTGAAACAAACATTTGAGAAGATTTGGTTTGATTTAAATGTGTTTTTTTTTCAACCAAACCCACATATTTATACCCAAACAAAATTTGAAAAAAATAAATAAATTAATTAATTAATGGCTGAAGACGGTTCAGCCAAAACGGATTCGGCTAAGCCGAGCCGAAGACGGCTTAACTTGAGCCGTTGGTGAACCGTCTCAGGGACCCCACCGGAGACGGCTTTGCGGCGCTGACACGTCTCAAGCCGCCACGGGAGCCGGGGTGGCAGACATCGGGATCGTAACCGCCACGTGTTGGGTTGCTACTGGTTGGAAACCAAAGGATCTCGGAAGACAGTTCAGCCCTTTTGGAAACCGTGTCCCGTCTCTCCAAAGACGGTGGAGGGGGCTATTTAGGCAAAACGCCCGGCCAAGGGGCTATTTTGGCCATTTTCCCTATTATTTTTCAATGCTTCAATCCCAATAACCTCCCTCCCTCCCTCCCTCCCTCCATCTTCACCCACAACCATTCTCCAAAAGCAGCCCCAAATCAACATCTTTACATTATCCCTCTTTTCAACCATCAAGAATGCTCCTTTACTCACTAATCAACCAAACAACACACCCCTTTTAATCTTTCTCCCCAAAGCACCAATCTTTACCACAAACAATGAAGAACCCATCAAACCAAGACTTTTATCCACCAACCCAAATGCACACATTCAATAAATTTAAAACCTTTAAACTGTTGGAACCATCTTTAAGCATAATGGGTTTTATATTCATCACAGTCTGCATACTCTTTGGCTTCTTTTACTTGGATTACAGAAGTGTTATTACAGGGAATGGTTTAAGATACTCAAAAGAAGAGAGTGATAGGTTTAAGTGGTTGAAATTTGGAGGGTATTTTAGTAAAAGTGAAGTTATTTATGGAAGAAAAAGAGTTGATTATTTGAGTGAAGGTGGAGATGGGTGTGATGTGTTTGATGGTGATTGGGTATGGGATGACAAGTATCCATTGTATGAGTCTAGTGATTGCAGGTTTTTGGATGAAGGGTTTAGATGTAATGAAAATGGACGGCTGGATTTTTTTTATACTAAATGGCGTTGGCAGCCTAAAGATTGTAACTTGCCCAGGTTCCTACACAGTTCTATACTTTCTAACCAATTTTTTTTTTTTTTTTTTTTTTTTTTTGCTGTATCTTTTTATTTGATGCAATGTTTTTCTTGTTAATTGTTGAAATTTGGGCCAGTTTTTGTTATGGAATTTTAATTTAGATTTTGCTGTCTACTTATTATTAATATCATTCCATAATTGAAAAAATTATTAAGATTTTGCTGTCCACTTGTTTATTAATATCATTCCATAATTGAAAAAAATACATTAAGGCCGTCCGTTGTGGAGGCGCGAGCCACCAACGTGACTCTCAAGTAATCTGGTCACTTGACCCCGTTGTGGTTGGAGGTGAGCATCGGCGCGACCAAATGTCACTTTCCCCCGTTAACCCATGCGACCACCATCGCTTGTGCTTGCTCGCGCAGGTGATTGTCGTGGTTCGCGTGGGACTGTTGTGGCTAGGGGTGAATACCGGTGCTAAAACTCCGTTTGCGTCATGCTGCTCGCGCTTCCACAACGGACGGTCTAAGATAACAAGCAGACGGGCAACAAGCTGCACCACCAGGGGTTTTTTCTTGGTAACTGTTGAAATTTAGGCTGTTCTTGTAATGAATTTTTAGTGAAATTTGTTGGAGGTAATATCATTTTTGTTTCATTTTATTGGGGTGATTGAGGGATTGGTTATGTTTTGGACTTTGGTACTAAAAAGTCTTGAAAACTTTTTTCATGTACATGTGGGTCAAATTTTGTCAAACATAGGGTTTAGAGGAGGGGTTGATATGTAAAAATGACCAGAAGAGTAAAGAGAATTATGAATAGTTTACTTGATTATAAAGGTTGATGTGAACAAGAGTCGAGAAAGATGTCGCTTTTGGTTGTACATAAAGGTTATTTGGTTGTGCATAGAGCAACGCCTTGCGTACATGAAGTTGTTGCCTCGCACATAAACGCCTTTGGGTGCATCCCGCTTTTCTAAAACCAAGGGTCATGTCCGGCCAAGTTTGTATTTTTAAATGGCAAGAAACACTTATGCGCCCTTTCTAACAAAAAATATTAAATGAGCGTTTTAGGCCGGTAATTTGTAAGTGATTGATCAAAATCGTAAGAGGATTAGAAAAACGACAATCTCTTTTAACGGTGTTTAGGGAGCTTGTGTGTTCGTCGTTCAAACAAAGACCACACACTAGAAATTGGATATTTGTAATGATCACTTTGGATTACACCAGTGAAATGAGTTATGTCTGAAACTTTGTGTCTAATACAGATTTAATGCGAAAAGAATGTTGGAAAACCTGAGAGACAAACGCGTAGTTTTTGTTGGAGATTCGATCGGCAGAAACCAGTGGGAGTCTCTTCTTTGCATGCTGTCTTCTGCAGTCACTTCTAGTAAAAGCAATGATTCTATATATGAAGTAAATGGCAATCCAATCACTAAACATAGAGGTTTCTTGGTGTTCAAGTTTCGGGACTACAATTGCACTCTTGAGTATTACAGGGCTCCTTTCCTTGTGCTACAAAGCCGACCACCTCCTAGTTCTCGACCAGAAATCAGGACTACCCTTAAATTGGACCAAATGGATTGGACCTCACCGAAGTGGCGTGATGCTGATGTTTTAGTTTTTAACACTGGACATTGGTGGAACAATGAGAAGACCATAAGAGGGTATGTCGCTTTTCTCTTTTTATATTTGTCATTTGTGCCAAAATAGGGGTATGTTTGACCGTTAAGACCAAACCTTTGGTTTTCCTAAGTTTCAAATAGCTTTGTGGTCGAAACTCAAAGGCATGTGCCTAGGCGCTCATGCGACGTGAGGCCTAGGCTCCTCAGACTTGTGCTAGGCGTAAATCTTCTAAAAGTGCGACGAAGGTAGGATTGGTCGTCGCTTTGCTAATTTGACTACTATGATAGATGGGATGATTTTGTTTACATATCTAGCGCCAATGCTTTCAAAATGTTTTTCTCATTCTTTTGTTTGTTGAATATATTTTCTAATTTTTCTCTAGTGTTATATGTTGATGACGGTTTTAAAACGATAGTTACGTTTGACTTTTAAGGTCAAACATATAGCTTTTCATATTAATGATAGATATGGTGGTTTACAATTTATGAGTGTGATTATACTGGGTAAGGTGGTTGTTACTTGTTACTATACTTGACGTCTTTTCTTAAATGTTATGTCTTGATGAGAATTTTAAACCGCGTCGTTATCCTAGTTGACCTCAAAAGTCAAACGACATGGATATTTTTCATTTGGTTATTTGACATTCATACTGATTCCACTTTATCACCATTAGAGGGTGTTACTTCCAAGAAGGGGCAAGCGTCAAGATGGAAATGAAAGTCGAAACTGCGTACAGAAAGGCGTTAGAAACCGTTATATCTTGGATCAATAGTGAAGTAAATCAAACAAAAACACAAGTCTTTTTCCGCACATACGCTCCTGTACATTTCAGGTTCGTTTTCATTCATCTCAGTTCACATTTTTATTAATTTTCATAGCGTCCGTCCTGCGTAAAACACCAAACAATTATAATCTCTACAGAGGGGGGGATTGGAGGGCGGGTGGAACCTGCCACCTGGAAACACTACCAGATTTAGTTTCTTCACCGCTGCAACCATCTTCAAACTGGCCACAATATCACATATTCAGAGACGTAATTTCAAACCAAACGAAAAGCTTATCAGTTGATGCAACCAAAGTGATGACTATACTCAACACAACCATTATGTCATCAATGAGAAAAGACGGGCACCCTTCTTTGTATTATCTTGGCCCGAAACAGAGCCCTGCAGCTGTACACAGACAGGATTGCAGCCATTGGTGTCTTCCTGGGGTCCCGGATGCTTGGAACGAGATACTTTATGCTCTAATATTGAAACGGGCAACTGTTTTTCGCAATGCCACTTCATCTAGCGTTCATTAACGGATGCTGTGAATTGTGATGATGACGACGAGGGAGCATATTTGCTGTTTATTTCCTGGTGAATGGCTAGAGGCAGAGTGTATATATGTTTCAACAGGCAACTGTATATTGAGGCCGCATTCGATTCGATTCACCATTTTTTGACTTAGAAGCAAAGATCATAACTTTTAAACTTATTTATAGTTTGTAAACTAGAATATCATTTTTGTTACAAACTTGTATTATATAATATATTTATTATTATACACTGTATGTTCAACAGATTTTAAAGAATGCAAGGTCAGAGATCCAGAAAGTGAGACAACAGATCCAAACTCTATTGAGAGTTATTGGGTGGATGGTTACTTGTTAGATTTTTTTTTTTTTTTTTTTTTTTTTTTTTTTTTTTTTAATAAAAATGTCTATATTAAATGCTGAATCTATAATGTCAAACTTTCAGCTAACCTTATTAACTAGTGTTGTGTGTTTATTTATTTATTTTTAAATTGTGTCTACATTAAATTCTCTAAATTAAATAATATGTTTAAATATAGCTCACTGTTAACTAACCTTATTAATTATTATTTTTTAAACATATCTATTCTATTATATTTTGTCTGTAAAAGTTGGAAGCGGATTGTTTTTACTATCGCGTTGACTGCAGTGTGGAACGTGTGGAAGGTTAGAATCCGGATGGCTTTCGAAGACTTTCGTTCCAGTGCAGAGGCCGTTGGATATGATAAAAGAAGACTCCTTTCTATGGCTTTCGTATAGATCCAATCTCCCTAAAGCCGATTTGGGAGAAATGGGTCAATTTTAATATGGCTTATTTGATGTAATTTCCTTTGTTTTGTCGATGTACTTTCTTCCATTTTCTTGCTAGGCCTTTATATTTATAGAGTAAAGATCAAATACAAAATGTTTTTCGGTAAGAACTGTGAGAATCAAAGGGGGTAAAAAAATTTTATTTTTTCTTTTTAGAATTTTTTTTCCCATGTGCTTAAACATACTTTCTAGATGAATAATACAAAAAAAATTAAATTTTTTTTATTTTAGTGTAATTACGTCATTAAAGTAAATATACTAGTTTACACTAGAGTAATTATGTAATTACTCTACACGTAATTACTCTACACCAATTTTTTTTTTTTTTTTTTTAGTTTTCAATACTATAATACATGTTTAACAATATGGGGAAAAAAATTCGAAAAAAAAAATACCCTCCTTTGATTCTCACAGTTCTTACCAAAAAACACTTTGTACAGGATTTTTCCCCTATATTTATATATGAAGTTTTTGCCGCTAAAAAAAACTATATTTTGTCTGTAAGGTTTTTGTGTAGCTGCTGTTTAAAATCCTAATCAAACATAAGATATAGATTAGTTAAAAAAAAGTGCAAGATAGATATAGAAAGAGCACTACATATGACAGTAACCAACTCAAAAAAGCTTGGATCAACCACAAGAATCAGATAAAATCTGTCCAAATAAATCTAAACACAATAGATTCTCCAACCCATGCATGCATGTGTGACACCTAATAGCATTTTGTAACTTGATACCACTCTAAACCATAAAACAAGTTACAACATGCCAGTATACATCATGTCCTACTTGTCGGTGTTATACGCGCGCAAGTGTACGCAAACAAGCGAGTAGATCGTAAAACAACAACCAAGTATATTCTCTTAAGATAGTTGTGGATGACAGAAATCTATGTGGGTGGTGCCTTGACTCCTGCTGTTCTAATCTATTGCTACAACTGGATAGAATCATAAACACACTGATCTTGATGATATGATATGATATGATCCTAGCTCTTGTGGGGCATAAACAGACAGATTGGCTACATGGGTCCCATAACCTCACATGTCCAGCCTCTTTGTGGAATTGAATACCTCCACCCAACACATATTCTTTTGCATTGTTTACTCAATGCCCATGCCTTCTTCTTTGCCTATTTATTCAAGTTAAGCAACCCAAAAGAAGTAACATCATTAAAGAGAGATAATATTTGTACACTTGAAGTAGTTGAGCTAGTTAAAGAAGTGAAAGTGATTAACATGGAAGTTGTTGAAGATGATTTGTTCTTTGCAGACTTGAGTAAGAGGATATCTCTTTTGATTATGGATGATGATGAAGACCCTACCCTTTACTGCCCTCCTGTTTCTTTCCAGGTTTAACTCTCTCTCTAAAGTAAAGATTCATTATTTCATTGAAAGAAATCATGGTATATCTTAAGGTTGTGCATAAACAACCGAAAGCGCCATGCCTAGTTTAGCTGGTTTGAAATATGTACGGTCTAGTTCAGAGTTCGCCAGTTCGGTTGTAACGTGTAAAGGTTTGACGGTTTAGAATTTGGAACTACCCCGTGTAAACCAAACCAACCGTTTAACATATTATATATATTTATTTTTATTTTAGGAATATAAAGTTACGTGTATATAATATATCGTTACGAGTTTTCAAAACTTTTACAAAAAATAATTTTAATTTTTTTTTTAATTTTATACTTCGTCTAATACGTTACACTGGCAAAAACCATAAAAGCGTGAAAAATGGTTGGTTTGGTTTGTTTTTCCCAAAATGATAGTTACCAATTCGGTCCAAAATGACAGTTAAAACTAGCCAAACCAGACCGCAAACACCCCACTAAATCTTCTTGATTTCTTTCCCCCCTCTCTCTCCAAAAAATATAAATGTAGTGAAAAAATTAGTGTAAACTTTTTTTGTTTTCAATTAATAATATGTATTTGTTTGCTATTATAGGTTCTCTCTCAAACAATCCATACAAATCATAACCAAATACCAAGTTTCAATGAGCAAAATGGTAGAAGAGAAATCAAAGGAACAGGAGTCTTCATCCCACAATCTTCCACTAATTCAAGAAGAAGTAAGCAATCAAGATCCAAGTCTTCAAACACAAGGAACCACCAAAGTCAAACTCAAAGTCAAACTCAAAGGCATGTTATTGCTTCAAGTGGACACTTTCCTCATGAACCTTACAATAATCAAAATACTAATTACACCTACAATTCTTTGAATCACAAAAGATCATTGATAAATTAATTAATACCAATTACTTAACTAGCACAATATCATATTTATTATATAATGGGATGTATAAGCACGATTAATCTAATGTGTAAGCGTGTATTTAAGTATGGTTTTGTTTTTTTTTCTTCGCGAAATATACGATTATTTTTTATTTTTTCGTGTGGGCAATGAATATGTATAGTGATCACATAGATCGTGTATCTTAAGTTTGTTGATTATATAAGAAGCAAAGTGCTTAATGTCTTGTAATCCAAAGAGTCAAGAATTTTGTCAACATTGTATTGATTTTGATTCTAAACAAGCATTTCATGTTAGTTTTAGTTGAGGCGTTGAGCAATCTAAATATATATGTGAGTTATAACATCATCATTATGAGCGAAGCTAAGGGGCCGGATGTTTCATTGGTCCCTTCGAGGATTTGATCTTTCAACATTTTGGTTGTATGGTACAATACTTATGTAACATCCGGCCCCTCTCACCACTAATATTGTTTGCTTTGCCCCGATGGGTTGCCCATCCAGAGCTCACGGATTTGTTTTTGGTCACCCCGGTGAAAACTTCCCAGGAGGTCACCCATCCTGATACTACTCCCACCTGAGCACGCTTAACTGTGGAGTTCTCCTCTCATCCACTAGCATTAAGCCCAAAACGAGTTGGTGATTTAAGAGGCTTTGGATTACTTATGAACCAAGGATCTCTCCTGACCACGGCCGATGTAAGATTTACCTAGGGTGTCATACAAAGGTCCATGTTAATATTCTTAGAAATCAGTACTGTTACAACTTACCACCACGATATTCTTTTAGGAACATTTATGAGTATACATTGCCGTCCATAATTATAAAACTAGTTAGGAAACATATGTAGTATAAGTGTTTATCTATATTATCTTATTAAGGAGGAGTGACGGTTAGGATAGTAATTTTCAATTCCGTACAACTTAAGAAGCAACATGCACAAGTGATTTATGCTTAGATCATGAGGGTATAATTGGAACTTTGTGGAATATTAAGACACTTAGGAGGGTAGTTTAGACATTTCACCTGCACTCTATATTGAGATTTGAGAAAAGGATTCCATCACTGCCCTCCTTTTCCATCGCTACCCTCCTCCTCTTGTAGTTACGAATATGAACAGTTCTGGATTTAAGGTTTGCATTGATTAATATTATTCCCTTCAAATCCCCACCTTTTCACCAATTCATAAAATTTGCTATTGAATAATTCTTGATGTCTCTGTCTTCTGTAACGATCGTCTCTCTATCTGGAATTTAGGGTTTTCGCATGCATAGGGATTTTCGGTCACCGTGGACTGTACAGACCCAAACAATGGTAGAGATGGAATTCCAGCACTGTTATATTTATTATTGCAGCAATAAACATCCGATTCGGAAACAAACTCCAAGAGCTACACCAACCGATTGAAGGTAGGTTTCTAATTGCAATAGCTCAGTAATTGATTGTGTTTCCCTCTTTTATTTTTATTTTTCTGTCTGTTTTCTATGGAATTTTCTATCAGGGATTTGAAATTTTTTAATTGATTCTATTTCATACATTTGAGGGTTGGAGTTGGAAAGTGTAGTTTGTGTGATTGTTGTTTTGTAGTTGTGATGGAAGTTAAATCTTGATTATATTTTTTATGAGATTTGTGCCGATTGATATGATTTCTGTAGGTTTATTATTGGATAATTAAAATGACTACAAATATTACTAATATGCATTTTGCTATTGCAAGAGACTGCCTATTTTGTTCATGAAGCTTCGAAGTCAAGTGTTGCGGTTTTCAGTAGTGGCGTTAAAACAAAAGATATTTGCATTAACAGTTTCTGGCCATAGTGTAAGTCAATTATATGGAAAAGATAATTAAAATCGTCACCTCCCTTATCTTATTCTGGTGATGATCTAGCAGGTTTATTTGGTCTATGATTGTACCTCCTGTATATTTTTATCTATTAACTTGCTTATTTATTTACAATAAGTGGTGGGTGTTCTTCCTTGAGAACCTTAAGCCAAGTAATTTTAATATAGCAAGATAAAGAAGCATATGCATATAATTGTGGAATTATTTGTTTAAACATATAGCTTCAGTTTTGAAGTATTAAGTGTTGCAATATGCATCAACTAAAGTCAATATTGACTACAATATTATATCTTTAAGCTTTGTAATTAACATTATAGTGTTGGTATCAGTTGGACTCGAGACGCCGTCAGTTGTACCAGAGACCATTGGCCTGATAACTTATGTTGTCCATTCGATTATCCGGGATCACGCGCTCTACTAATATCAAGAGACTGCCCTACGGTTCGGAAGTACTTGGCTTAGGTACCAATATTTACAGTTTGAGTTTGTGTAATACATTTCTCATCAAGTGTGTGTGCTTCTGTTTCATGTATTGTTTTCTACATTTTCATATACCACGGAGCTTGTACTTTAATACATGACGATGTGGATCTATTTATGTAAAAAGCAGGTCAATTCAGGCTTAGTTCGTCGTTAAACAAGTCAACATAGTTCAGTTTATCATCTATAGAAGATCATATGTAACCGCCACTCCTCTTTATAATTATGTATATGGATTTATTGTTTAGTTTACCAACATAGAAGACAGGGATGTGATGAACAATGTTTCCGATCAACAAGATTTACCAGAGGAGTTATCTGAATTACAAAAATCCAATGTAGATGATAATTTGGTTGATGCATCAAGCATTGAGAATGTAGATGACACTCTTGTTGCTGAATAGTAAGCCTTGCTTTTGGTGAGTTTCCGTTCTGGGCTGTTTACTTATTAGTTACTATAATCAGGTCAATTTGTTTATGTTTTATCTCAAATAGATGCGGGTTGAAAGTATCCTAAGTACATTTTTGATGCATACATCCTAAATCATCTTCATCTAACAATTTAGATTACTTTTGTAGTAATATTATTTGTTATGTAATCATAATTAACATGTTCGTAATTTATAAAACAAGTTAGAATGGACAAAAAAATGCCGGTTCAACCCAACCTAGCATGTTTACCTTTACTGATATATGTCTCCCCGATCTTGTCACCTCTATCTGTCAAATTATTTTGCTACAAGAAATGAATATTAACTCCACTTCCACAGGTAACACGAAGCTATTTCAGCCAGATAAACCTATGACAAAAGCACAAGCTGCTATTGCTCTTGCAACAGGTGAGGCTTCTGATATAGTTAGTGAAGAACTTGCATGCATAGAAGCAGAATCAATGGCTAAAAAAGCTGTTGCTGCACATAGTGCTCTTGTTGATCAAGTGCAGAAAGACATCAACTCATATTATGAAAAGGACCTTATACTAGAAAGGGAAAAAATAGCTTCTTTAGAAAAATTAGCTGAAGAAATAAGACAAGAATTGGATCGATTAAAGGCGGTACAAGAGGAACAAAACATTAAAATATTGAAAGAACGTGCTGCTGTTGATTCACTGGAAGTGCTTTCAAAGTTGAGGTGTGAAGCAAAGGATGAACTGCAAGGAATTATGAGTAATAAAGTGGAAATATCATATGAAAAGGAAAGAATAAACAAACTTAGGACGGATGCAGAAATTTAGAATCAGGAGATTATACGGTTACAATATGAATTAGAAGTTGAGAGGAAAGCTTTGGCCATGGCCATGACCAGGTATGCTCCACTTGATTATCCACAACTTTCATGTTATGTATGATCTCTATTCTCTAATGCACAACTACCAATTTTTTTTAATCATATTTGGCAAAATGAATCAGATTGTTTGGAAAAAATGTGCATAGTCACCCTCACACATAAATGCACGGACTTTTTTTTAATGACTTGTTAACTCTTTAATAAAAGTGTAGCTTTTCTCATTTTTGCAAAAATCGTGAATGTCATTTTAACAATCTTTGACAAATTTAGGAGTCAACAAGTCATTATTTTTATTAGAAAAGAAGTCAAAAGTGCATACTATGTAGACAAGTTTAGGGACTTTCGTATACAAAAAATAGTTTTGTGACATTGTGACACGACACGACACGACCCATGTGCTTATGTGGTGTAGGAACAAAATACCAGAGTCGCCCCGTTGCTGAGTCACACGGGTTTCAAATTATGTAAGCGTATGAACTGTAGATTTCTTTTATCCACCATCACCAAGTGGGTCAAAATGGGTAACTAATATATTTGGTTGTGTCGTGTATCCAATGTGATAATGGCTGGTATGGAGTGGATTGTAGAATTCCTCTAAGAGGCATAAGCCTCTACCAAGTGCCCCACATTGTCATTTTTATTGATTTTACCGTTTGTAACTTGTTTAGTTGGAGGGTTGGCATTTTAAGTTCGAGTGCATAAATAGGATTTATGACAAGGATAATGCTACTGTGTGGACGAAACAACTATACGGTCCTCAGGTATCATCATATCCTATGATAGTGATCTTTATTATTGGTGGCAAATGGGTAAAAATGGATTTGGGTTAGAATAGATCACCTTTACGTGTGGTTCGAAACGGATTGAGCCGATCCACCAAGACTTTGCTCATTGCGTTTACGTGGTCCCATTAGCAGGGTATTGGCAGGGCTCCGTGAGTTTCTTGGTTCTCACGGTTATTAAAATGGAAGGTGTATTGTTGTACTTTTTTCACATACTTGTAGTCTATATGTAGGTTTATGAAGATCTTCGGGAGCGTTATTTTGTTCCTACATTTAAACTTCAATCTCAAGATAAAGTAAGATAAAGAGTTGAAGGTTCTACTTGAGCTCGCGGATAGAAATTGCTTTAGTCCCACCTGTTCTCATATGTTTTATTTTCATCAACTAGAACAACCCAATTTCTCATCTCTATGTTTTTTAGAGCCCACTTTTTTGATTTGTTTTGGGTTCTTTTTTATAATAAAAATTCTTAGGTTTTACTTGTACATGTAGCTGTCTTTCTTAGGTTGTATGTAATTTTTTTTATTGTATATTTGTTTACTTAAACTATTTTATATATATAGCGAGAATTAGAGATTGTTTGGTTGTATAATGAGGTTCCTAATATATTAAATCAATTATATTTTTTTAATTCATAAATTTTGGGTATATGCATGTATCTTGTGATAAATAAATTATTACTCATGTTATTACTAATTCTTTTAACTAATTATATCAAAATATACGTACCCGCAGCAACGCGCGGGCGTTCCTACTAGTCCTATTAATAACTAAGAGTGTTTATGTAACGTAATATTGTTTTTTTTTTTGAAAAGTATGTAACGTAATATTGTAGTAAACATAATTAAACAGGAAAAGATAGGTTATTTTGTTAAAAAAATAGATAATATATGGATCACGTGAATGGAAGAATCCAAGTGACCGCCATGTGAAATGTGGGCCACAAGCCGCGTCACGTGCTTTCCCAATCAAGGTCGGATAGGCATTGAATTGATGCAAACAAATGGTGTATCAAATTTATAGCTAATCGATCTAGTATTCCTTTTTTTATATGTTAAAATATCTGTTTTTAACACATTTGGATCCTTGGCTTTGAGGCGGTGCATTTTCTGAAATCAGTGCAGAAGGTGATCCATAGTGGCTCACAGAGCCCTACGAACCATGTGATTGTGTTTGGCAGGATAGGCTTTGCGATTCAAAAGGGGATAGCAGCGTAGCTTGTTGCCCGTTTGCCCACCTTCTAGATGTAACTTGGTTGAAAAGGTTAGTAAATTATATTTAAAAAATTGTTTTAAAATATCCGCTTCAAGAATTTTTATATAACTATAAAAATTAAGATGAATTGTAATAAGTAAACAAAATCTATTTTATAACATTTAATATCATCTAATTAGTATCAAAAGCTTTACATATTAGTGTACTAGTGTGTAAAGTAGTTTTCCTTTGTTAAAAGTAGAAATTTGGTTAAAATCTAGCCATAAGTAAGAAAATTTACCTGGAAACCCTCCAAAATTTGGGAATCTCGTTGGAATCTGCGCCTAAACCATCACATGAAGAATTAAAGCGCAATTGCCCCGACTTAAAGCGCAATTGCCTTGACTGAAAGCGCATTTGTCTCGACTTAAAGCGCAATTGCTTCACCTCGCCTGAAAATTGGGCTAGGCGCAATAAGTGATGCCTTTTAACAACTTTGTTTTAAAGTATTATTACTAGAATATATATATATATCAAAATTGAAAAAATAAGAAGAAAAATATGCTATAAGAAAAAAAAAATAAGTAAAAACCAATTAGAATGTTTAATTTAATACTTTTATTTGTATTTAATGTTACTTTAAGGGTATTGAGGTAAATTTATATAGTTAATTAATTCATTGTATTCCCTTTTTAATCTAATTTTCGTTGCAGAGTAAATTCAATATGTGTAGGATAAAAAACTATTTAAATCAAGTATTATTCTAATTAAATACTAAAGTATATAACTTTTTTTGAAAGATAAGATTAATTCAAAAACAACCACGAGGGATCCTCAAAGCAAGGACCCCGGGTAAACAAACGAAATTACATCAAGTCCAACGGGTATTTACACCAAACATTTCAATTTATACCTTTCATTCCATTTCTATGTTTATACCAAAAATACGATGTCATTTTGACGCTTTCAACCACTTCAATAGCTCTACGCCGTTTGCCTTTGAAAATGCGATCATTACGTTCAGTCCATATAACCCACATAGTAGTAAAGATAATACCTTGCAATATATATCTGGCTTGCTTGGATATTGATTGTAATTTAGTTATCTTCAATAACTCACCCACATCGAAAAGAAACATTGGGGTCAACCTGCACCAAGACTCCACTCGGTTCCAAACCTCTGCAGCAAAGAAGCAACCCGTGAACAAGTGTGTAGATGTCTCAAGATCTGCATCGCAAAGCCCACACAGCTGACTCAGAAGGTTTACACCACGTTTGCACAATTCGACTTTAGTCGGCATACGATTAAGCGTCGCTTTCCAAACCATAATCTTGCATTTCAAAGGCACCCATCCTTTCCATTTCATATCAACATCATTGATGGGTCGCGGATAGTTAGAAATCAAGCGCTTAGCTTTGTTGACTGAAAGCTCGCTAGAGGCATCTGCCTTCCATCTCCAAACATCCTGGCCACCTTTCCAATCATAATCATATATTTCTGAAATGAGATTAAATAATTCCGAAACCTCTTCAGAGCTTGAAGGAGCAGAGTGCCACTCCTAATGCATCGATTTAACACCATTATTGACCCGCAGCCTGGTCGAAACCGACACCCATTTCTTTTGCTCAAGTCTGAATAAATGAGGATAAACTAATCAAAGAGGTTCCTCTCGAAGCTAAGAATCCACCCAGAAACCAATAGTCGACCCGTCACCAACGATACCCTCAAAATAACTTTTAAGAGTGTTCCCGTTCAAAATCTTTTTCTCCTATCTTAACTATTTGCTTCCAACAACCGCTAGTCGAAGACGTACATGGAAGTAAAGACCATGTTCTACTAGACCCATGACAACCGAGCACCACTTTCTTCCATAGACAACTACCACCGTTTTTAAAACGCCACGCCCATTTTAGTAGAAGCGCGTCATTAACATCTTCCAATTTAGAGACTCCTAATCCAGCCGCCTTTTAGGTGTCGTAATGATGTTCCAAGCAACCCAATTAATCTTTTTTCCTCACTACAACCCGCCCATAAAAATCGCCTCATAATTGCCTCCATACTCTCTATGACCGCCTTAGGGGCTTTATAGAGTGAAAGATAATAGATTGGCAAATTCTCAAGAACCGATTTAACAAGTATCAACCGACCACCAATAGATAAATGCTTTGCTTTCCACATGGCTAGCCGATTCTTAATGACTTCGATAACCACATTCCAATTATTAATTCTAGTCATTTTGGCTCTAACTTTGTGCCTTTGTTGTAATTCACATAACAATACGGTTAATAACATTAACAATACTTACATAAACACGACCTCCACGATTTCATTTCAATGTCCCACCATCCTTTAATCTTAAACATTCTTACTAAGATCAATCATGGAGCTTAGAGTAACCTTAAGAATCCTTACATTCCCACATAATGACACATGATAAACCATGTTAGAAAGAAGAAACAAAACAAAAGATTCAGGGGTCCAACGTAACTTACTCTGGCCACCGTAAGTTACGGTAGCCCCTGCTTCAGTTTCCACCGTAAGGTAGTAGAGGTCCACCGTAAGCTTTCTGGTGTCCACCGTACCTTACTCTGGCCACCGTAAGGTATGGTAGCTTCTACAAATTTGGCTTATTTTCTTCATTTCCTTGCCCGCTTTCCCCCAATCTTTGAACGCCTTTAAACTCATGTTCAAGGCCATTCCTAAAGGGCACTTGGGGACTTGTTTAACACCATTTAATCATGCTTTAAAGATGTCCATTTATGGTGGTTAATAACCCCTTTCGGTTTAACTACAATCCATCCGATTCTCACCCAATTCGACCCGTTAAGGTCTTAGTTATACCAAAACCTTATTTTATCATCCAAAGGGCATAACCATCATTTTGTTAACCCATCTAACTCTTGTTAAACTAAAAATCATCGTCCGATTATTTAATTATGACCCAGTTTATAGGTTTATCCTTTGGTAATTCCTTGGAATTCCCAAAACACCCTCCACGACTTATTTTACAAACTAGTCACCCGTGGGTGACACTACTTGGTTTAATTCCATTGTTTTTAACCGCTTAACTTATTTAGAAATCTCTAAGCCCTCATGGACTTAGCTTTTCTATCATTTTCAATATTACATTACTATTGGTCATTCTTAGGCGCATTAGCACGCACTAGACATAGTTTTTGCAAATAACTACCAATTTAACGCCCACACCTCACGAGGGTGGTTTTCATACGCATACACTACTACTACATCATTCCCAATCTATATGAACATAATTCAATATCATAGATGCGAATTAAGTTCGGGAATCACTTACCTCAAGTCCTCCAAGTTCATGCATGTTTACTTGCCTCATCTTGACCCACTAGCCTCCCATGCTTGAGTCCATCTTTCTTATCCTTTCATGTCATCACATTTACATCTCATTAACATACAAGATCGTTCATCTTACAATTTAATCCAACACATAGCGTGCATTATATTATTTAAGTATAGTGTACACACTACTAATGCATTCTTCTTAGCAAATCATACAATCAACTAAGTTCCCACATGAATACTCTCTAATTCAATCCTCATGTTAACCTACTATCAATTGTATCTATTATCACATTACTTTCATATTTGTCAAGTCTTGCATACAAATTCACATATTATGCTCATCTAGACATTTCATCAAACACTTGGTGTGTGTACCATATTCTAAGCTCAATGTACAAGCTCCTAATACACGCATTCCATCAAAACGCATAATCACCTTCAATCATGACCAATTTTCCACATGCATATCATCAACTACACATTATTCCTACCATTACATGTATTTACAACTAATTTAACAACATCAAGGCTCAAATGAAAACCCAATATCATCATCCTTTGCAAACAAGTAACCTATAGTGAATAGCTCCTCTCTAAACTATTAGAGATGATCAATATCACATAAAATCAAGCAATAATATGAATTTAACATGTTTTGCTCAAAACCCACATGTGGGGTTCGAATCCTACACGAATTTAGGGGTTAGGGTTCTTACCAAAGCTTAATCATTAAAGATTAGCCCTTTAGATCACACCCTTCATCTAATACTTCAACCTCAAGCATCAATTCTTCCTTTTTGGTAGGATTAGGGCTAGATTTTGGCTCTAAAATCCCCCTTTTGGGCTGCTCACGTTTTTGCACCCAAATGGGTGTTTTACTCATATTAATCTTGACCCAAACTTATTCTTTTAGTCCCACTACTTTACCCCAATGTTATATTTTTATAAAAACTAACTAATCAAGTTAGTTTCTAACATAATTTGCTCATTTATATAAACAATAACACCAACTAGGTTATTTCCATAATAGAACATAACCCGTATTCTTATCGTCTAAGCCCAGTTTTATTATTTTATTAATCACACCTAATGGCGTAATTAAGCGAAACTGAATTTTAGGGTGTTACAGATCTTCCTTCCGCAGGGTCTGTGAGAAAATTTACAGGGTATGTGTATTTCAATGTTTAAAAAAATTAATATTTAGTTGATAATTTGTTCAAACTGCCTAGTTAGTGATTTTGCTATTGCGTAAATCAAAAGCTTTAGTATATAAAATCTGGTTAAATAGTTTAAGAAACATAATTATCATCTTAATTAACTTTTATACACTTACAAATACAATACAATTTTATTAATTTTTAAACTAAATATAAATATATAGAATACGGGCATTTTAATATTTAAAAGAAACTTAAGAAAACTCTTGTACTAACTGTTAATATGAACGAAACACACTTTAAATGAAAAGAGTTAATTGCCAATTTAGTCCCTGAGGTTTGTCAAAAATTGTCACTTTTATCTAAATCTTTTTTTTGATCAATTTAGTTCCTGTGGTTTCATTTTTTTGTCATTTTAGTCCCTGAGGTTTGTCAAAAATTGCCACTTTCATCCAAATCTTTTTAATCCACAGGGACTAAAATGACAAAAAAATGAAACCACAAGGACTAAATTGACCAAATAAAAAGATTTGGATGAAAGTGGCAGTTTTTGATAAACTTCAGGGACTAAATTGGCTATTAACTCAAATGAAAATGACGAACACATGGAATCAATATTACTAACAGCTTTGATTCACATTGACACAATGACACATACCTTGCTTCTTTCCATTTTGCAACTTTTAACTTTATAGTTGGATGACAACCAAGCGTGCATGTTCTAATCATTTTTGTTTATTTGCCCCCATTTAGTTATAAGTGTAAGATTTGATGTTTTTTTTTTTTTTTTAAAGGATAACTTCATTAAAAACAACCCGACGAGCCCCCTCAAAGTGTAAGATTTGATGTTAATATGAAATAAATACACTTTGATTTGATGTTATAGGGACCATCGATACTTGGGCCGTCTAAATTTTATATTAACAACCATCAATTATCAATGGTTGGTTGAAACATATGAAAAACAAAACTATATTGTGAATGCTTAACTTAAATTTATTTGCTTATTTCGTTACCCGATGTTGGTTTAACTAGTTTAAAGAGTGCATATAAAACATTTATTTCACGTAAAGAGACTTAGAACTTGCTTGTTATCATAACCGATCTAGCATTAACAATGCATTAGAATTTGTAATGTGTTAGAATTATTTAAAGATTGCAAATGATGTGTATAGATCTAAGCATTAACAATGCATGGTTTTTTTGCTTGTCAAAGAAATGTATAATCTGTTTCTTTCGGTTTTTTCATGAATTTTAATGTTGTAAAAGCAAATTCAACACTAAATGTAACATTAAAATTGTGTAAGAAACACATTCATAGCATATATGCTTATGCCTAACACTATTTTCGGTTAATGTTATCAACTGATTTAAACACGAACGCACATTTTCCAAGACATGATTTGTTCCACAATTTATGTAAAACATGATTACACAAATGCACTAATCTATATCTATATCTATATCTATCTATATCTATATCTATATCTATATATATAATAAACCAAAGCATTTTTTATGACATGTCATAATATTATGCAATCTCTCTTTTGAGATATGCCACATAGGATGTGATGTGGCAACTCTAGACTAATTAAAAAAAAGGAATAAATATGGTTTAAGACTAGTGGGAGTGGGGGGCGGGAGAGGGGCGGGAAGGGGGGGGGGGACACCGCCGCCATAGGGGCGGGATTGTTGGCATGGGGCTGGGGGCGGGGAGGGGATCACCGGCGTGGGGGAGATGGAAGTGCCACGTGGCGCGTGATTATTGGGCCATGACATATGAACGTTAGCATTTAATAAAAAAAAAAAAAAATAATTCCAACGGCTACTTTTAAAAAGCAACGGTCAAAAAAAAAAATTTTATAAATTACCCCCATTTCACTACAAAACACCCACTTTAACCAAATTTTATACACTTTTCAACCAAATTTTATACACTTTTCAACCAAATTTTATACAATTTTCATCCAAATTTTATACACTTCCTCAACCAAAAATGAACCCTTACAACCGAGGCTTCGACCCGAACAACCCATACGCGTTTGTCCCAAACCCGACTACACCACCGGTTCGCCCGATCCCAAACCGTCCACCCATTCCTTCACCTTGTCCCGACTACGCGGGTTATGCGGGTTTCATTAGTGGGCAAATTTATCCGAATTTCCCATTCAATGATTCTCTCGTTCCTTCACAACCTCCTTCACAACTTCCTTTAACCCAAACCGTACCCGAAACACAAGGGCCGGAGTTAGAGATGACGCTTCAAATGAAGCGTGATATTATTGAAAAATATAATCTGAACTAATTTGTTAGTCTTTAATTTTTTTCGTTTTTATTGTATTTTTTTTAATTTTGTAGGTTTTTTTTTGTATTTTTCTAGGTTTTTATTAATTAAAAGTATTTATTATTATTATTGTTTTATATAAAAAGTTAAAAAAAAAAAAGAAAAACAAAATGCCACATGACACTTCCCCCCACCTCTTCCCCCCCTTCCACTCCCCACAATTATTTTTCCCCCCAAAAGGGCCCCACAAGTGCCACATGGCGCTTCCCCCCACCTCTTCCCCCCCCCACCACTCCTTATAGTCTAAATATGATTTAACATAATCTATTAAATACCTAATTTACTAAATGTAAATATTAAAACTTTATTATTTTCTCTCTATGTTTCCTCCCATAACTTTAAAACGTTAATATATTTTATATATGAGATTTTTTAAAGAAAAAAAATTACACCAAATTAACGAGCGTTTTATTATCTTTCCAACGAGTACCATAGTGCTATATAAAAAACGGAGAGAAAACACGACTATTTTTTGTAACCCGACAGTTATTGTGTCAGGTTTGGAATTAGTTTAAAAAAAAATTGTGGGTTTGGGTCGGGCCTGGGATTAGGTGATACCCGACCCAATTACCTTTTTTTTTATATTAGAATATGATAACTTATGGCAGAGATTTGTTTATAATAATAATAATAATAATAATAATAATAATCATTAATTATATATTGGAAAGTCATTAATTATGTTGTCATATTAATTATGTTGTCATATTAGATATTTTAAAGTATCTAATGTAAGTTGATACATAGATGCCATTTTTATAGTTTAGATACTTTAATTTTATTCACTTTACTTAGATTTTTCAACCCGGGAAGCTCCCGGGGTATAAGCTAGTATATATATATATATATATATATATATATATATATATATTGCAAAGGGATTAATCCTACATGTCATACTCTTATGCAATCTCTCATTTGAGAGATGCCACATAGGATGTGATGTGGCAAGTGTAAACCAATTAAAAAAAAAAAGAATAAATATGATTTAACCTAATCTATTATAATCTTTAACCTAATCTATTAAATACCTAATCTAATAAATCTAAATATTAAAACTTTACTAACTTTTCTCTCGTGTTTCCTCCCATAACTTTTAAACGTTAATATCTTTTACATACGAGATTTTTTAAAGAAAAAAATTACACCAAATTAACGAGCGTTTTATTATCTTTCCAACGAGTACCATAGTGCTATATAAAAAACGGAGAAAAAATGACTATTTTTTGTAACCCGTCAGGTATTGTGTCGGGTTTGAGATTAGTTTAAAAAAAATTGTGGGTTTGGGTCGGGTCTGGGATTAGGTGATACCCGACCCGATTACCCGAAACAACATACCCAAATACCCGAACTATATACCCGATCATATACCCATGAATTTTTTAACGCATCACATAACCCTTAGACTAATGCGTTCGATATTTCAATAATTAACTTTTTTTCTTATTTCATGTTAGTTCTTTTTAGAATGATCGATTACAAACTTCCGAATTCATTTGTAATGGCACTAGATTTATACCCCGACGCAGAGATTCGTTTTTTTTATATTTGAATATGATAACTTATGGCAGAAATTTGTTTAAAATAATAATAATAATAATAATATACTTTATTATGTCATATTATATATTTCAACCCGGGACGCTCCCGGGATAAAAACTAGTACAACATCATATACGATTGATGACTCTTATTTTCCAAAAAGTGTGAAAATCATAGAGGATTAAATGTGAACTATTTGCATCAGGGGGCGAAGCTTGGTTCTCGAATCGGCAGAGGCCGGACTCAAAATTTTCGATTGGTAGTGGCAAATCGGCGGGGCCGGACTCAATTTACCTACGAAAATCGCAAATTTATACCACTGCGCCAAAAAACGGGGTGGGGGGGGGGGGGGGGGGGCGATTACATTCTATCATGAGTTTGATATGATCTTCAAGGCTTATTCATATAGGAAAAGATTAAAAATTTTGTTCTGTTCCGACCAAAGGAATCAAAGATAGCTGTTGGGTTTGAAATTTGAAACTTTTGGGAGAATCAGTACCTTGACAAACCATAACATTTGATAAACAGATATGACTTTTCGTGGGCGAACTCTATGTAACATCAAGAGGTATGTATGGTAGCAACACTCAATCTATTAATCTATTAATCTATTAATATATATAAAAGAATTGAACATTGCTGACGTGGCGTGCAATGGTGCCTTCAACCTTTCCATGAAACTGCCACGTGGCATCATCATTGAAAGATTTTAGTGTTTTTGAATTATTTCCTTTTTTAATTAAAAAAAGATAAACATAAAACCCTAAATTTATCTCTCTATCTCTCAATTCTCAATTACTAAAATTAAATTGAGTTATTTTAGAAAAAAAAAAGAATTTAAAAACAAATTAAAATTTTCCTCTCTTAGGTTTCCTCCCATAATTTTTAAACGTTAATATTTTTTATATTCGGGATTTTTTAAATAAAAATATTACACCAAATTAACGAGCGTTTTATTATCTTTCCAACGAGTACCATAGTGCTATATAAAAAACGGAGAAAAAAACGACTATTTTTTGTGGGGTTTTGTTCATACAGGAAAAAAACACAAGTTAATCATGTTTTTTCTTTTAAACCAGGTTCTTATCTACGATATTGAAATTCATCTCAATCGCCATGCTATCATTGGAATTTTACTCTTCTAAAGATGGATATGTGTACTTCATCAAGAGAAACTATGAGAAAGAATCGCGCAACACTGCAACACATGGTGTCACCTTATAGCAAGATTATTTTTTTATTTATTTAATTACAAGAGTAATGATTATTACTATTATTATTATTATTATTATTATTATTATTATTATTATTATTATTAGAATGGTTATATTTTTCAACCCCGGGACACTCCCGGGATAAAAGCTAGTGCTTTAATAAAGAAAACAGGACCAAATGGGCATTTTTATATGGTTTATAACCAAGATAATTAATATGTTACATAGAAAGTTGCTGCTGCTGCAATCAAACATGATCGAGCTTGAGTTTGAAAATAAAAGCTTCCATTTGGCTTGATTACACCCACACTTTACGGTCTCACATTAAAAATATATATTTTCCTCAGGATGTCATTCTACCTTGTTTGGCTGACATAGATGCTAATAATGTATGACAAAATCTAAGAAAGATATACACGGACAAGACAATATGGAATTACTAACAAAGATTCTAAAACATATCTTATTAAGTGTAAAAGTTGTAGATTTAAAAACAATACAAAGTGTTGTATCTATAGATAATAGATGTCAATGTCTTGTAACCAAATATTCAAGTTTTGTCCAACTCTTCACCCTTTAGGGTTGGAAACAGCTTTGTTAAAGTGGTGGGGCAGGACAAATGCAGAATTTGACTCAACATCAACCATGCATCTAATGTACATCATCCACAATCTATGTCTGTCTAGATACATGTATTTTTACCAAGGATAATATTTATATATTGTTAAAAATATGTTTTCATACTTTTGTTAATAACTAGTATATCACCGCGGCGCGTTGCGCCAGCGTTTAAACGTACAGTAACTCGAGTTTTATATCGTCAAAACGTATAATGAAGTTTATAACAACTCGAATTTGTACAAAAGTTACGTCAAAACGTAGACCTACAGTTTGGTTTGTTTTAGTTCTTGTATGGTAACGACATTCCATATGACTATACGGTAACGCCGTTAGTACCAAAGAAATGGCATTGTTGTAAATATGTTTAAAATGAAAGGTTATTTGGCTATTGTAGCTAAGAACCTATTCAAATTGTATGATTATATACCGTGAGAGCCAACGTAAAACATAGACAAACTCAAATAGCAAAAAAAAAAAATAAAAAAAAAAAAGCTTTAAAATAAAAATAAAAACATTGGTGTAAAAAAGTAAAGTATAGAACTCAAATTGGTTTAAAGGAAAAAAGAAAATACCATCACTACCATTCCAAATTCATGTGTCAAAAAAGTAAAGTATAGAACTCAAAGTAATGGTATAATTGTAATTAAGTCTTGACTTGTGACTATTTTTTATACTGTAGCTAAGATGCTACTCCAAATGTTATATGTAGTAATAACATAATTTACAAATTACATAACATTTTTTTTTTCATATTACTAAAGCTTTAAGAAAGGTTATAAGTCTGGTTTCTAAAAACATTTGAAGAAAAACTGATCCGAGGTTTATAAATAAGTAACTGATTGTGATACTGAATCAGAGATATTTTTTCCCGCTTATCTTATTTTCATTTCCTTTGTATTCTATTTCTTTTTAATTCCTAAATCTTCCCTATTAACCATGATATTTCATTTATTCAACTTGTGTAACGCACATGTTTTCTAACAAAGTATATAATAAATGATAAAACTATTACATAAAGTTTTCTTTATAGATTAGGTCTAAAGATGACACTTCAATCCACAACTTTTCGAAATTAATTTAGTAAATAAACTCGGGCATTTTTCAGGATGAAGGTAACATTTTTTTTTTCATGTAATGAATCAAAGCTCGTAAAATTGGAGAAAAACCATTAACTATGAATTGGGATTTTAGATGATGGATTTCAGGCCCAACATTTGAAACAAATCGATCTTTTATGTAGCAAGGTCTTGCTCGGTTACTTGATATAGCCAAATATAATATAATACCAACACACACACAAAACCACCATAGTTAATACAATTATATTATTGTTAAGGTACTAAGGGCACAATCCAAAAAATCTAAGTACCCAACTTAAAAGAACCATTAAACCGTTATGCCTAGAGATTAGCTCGATACCGATCCTAAAAACACAAAAGATAGATACCAAATTTATATAAAAAATGAGCGGGGTACAGTTTGGTACTCTTACACCAAATGTTCATCTCGAGTTAGACCTTACTTTTACCCATTTTCATTAAAAAAAAACCAAAATAACTTTAACCATTTCCACAAACCAATACATTGGCTGCGGCCAATCCCCTTATGGTGGAGTGACACCCTCTGTGCTTTCCTTATGGGAGGTAGGGAGTCGAGTCCTATCGGCACCAAAATGCTGGTGGTGGGCCGAGTTTTACCGCAGTGGGCTTTCGGGTGGCGGGTTTTCCCCGTGAACTGGTGTGAAATTACTGGTGAACTCGAGTTACTCTCAGAGTACTCCTTTGTCCAGTGGATACTTCAAGAGCGCTCGGGATTGATTTGTTGGCTGTTAAAAAAAATACATTGGTGGCGGTATTATTGTTATTCCTCACTACTTGGAGCCCTTCTAATATTTTATTAATATTGCACATGCCCTAATATTACGTTGAATCAAATAGCTAACACACACGAATCAAATCAAGAATATATAAACGGCAATCGAATACAGGGCTATTCTCAAATTCTGGCTTATAATACCTCTGTTCCCCTCGGATGAACCATGCCCCATTTGCAAAAGAGCATGTCTAGATAAATTTGGCGAGCATGCGCTCCACTGCAAGGAATTGCCTGGGTTCAAGTACCGCCATGATTTGGCCAGAGATGTTCAATGGGATGTGCTTCGAAGTGCGGGGGTTTGAGCCAAGAAAGAAGCACCAGTCAATTTTCTGACTGATCAGCGGGAGGGGAGATCTACCTTGCATCCTGCGGATGTTTTTATATTTGGATGGGTTGGGGGCAAACATGCTTGTGTTGACTTGACAGGGGTTTCCCCCTTGGTAGGTTTGTGAGACAACGGCTTTGTACCGGGGCAGACAGTTTTGAGGACAGAAGCTAAGAAGGTCGGTAAGCATGAAGCAGCCTATTTAGAGAATCAACATGTGTTCCTGCCGTTTGCTTTTGACACATTTGGATCACTGGCCCCTGAGGCAGTACGGTTTCTGAAACGAGTGCAGAAGGTGGTCCACAGTGACTCGCAGAGCCCTAAGAACAAAAAGTTTGTGTTTAGCAGGACAGACTTTGCGACTCAAAAGGGGATAGCGACGCAGCTTGTTGCCCGCTTACCCACAGTCTAAATGTAACTTGTTTTAACCAATATAAAGATTTCTTAAAATTATTAATCAATCAACACAAAAGTATGGATAATTAATTTAGGAAAGACTTGTGAATAATGGTGTGCGAACTGTGAAGCATATTAGGGTTACAGATTTCTTCTTCTGATTCGTTTTCGTGCTCAGATTCAAAGCAGTAAGCATATGCCGTTTAAGGTATTCTTGTTATTCGTCTTCTTTATTTGTTGTTTTTTGGTTGGTTCAATGTCGATTGCTTTGATTTGTTATTGAAATTGGACTTCAATTGCTTTTGGTCATTAATGTTCTGCCTTTGAATCAGAATCTAAGTTAAGTCAAAACCAGGGTTATTTGGTTTATATAGACTTGATATATAGGTTTATATGTAAAAGAAACTAGAGATCATGGTTTAAAAAGCGGGTGAGGCGATTCGGTAAGGGTGTTATTGTGTACGTGCGCCTCATAGTGCCAGGCGGTAACAAAACCTGCGCCTGAGGGGTTTTGATGTTTTAGATTTTTTGTGTCAATTTCAAGCTTGGTTTAAAAAAGCGCGAGGCGTTCTGAGGCGTTTTGGGTCCAAAATCCGAAGCGCGGTGCTTAAAGCGCGATGCGAGAGCTTCACGTATAGTATTAAAAAAATTATAAAAAAATATTTATATATGTCAATATGACATTTTCTACATGTTAATCAATCATAAGCACAAAAACATGATTATAAAACACCCTTGAACACTTAAAAAGCATATTCAAAACATAAAAACGACGAGGCACTACTGTAGCGGGCCAAAAAAAAGCAGTTTAAAAGGGTTTTTTTGGGCTGAGGCGCTACTGTAGCGCGCGCCTCAAGCGCTCGAGGCGGCGCTTCATGTAGTTCAGCGCTTTTTGGCAAAAAAAAAGCGTTTTTCTTGGAGCCTCACGCCTCAAACCAAGATTTCAAGCTTTCAATGTCTTTTTAATGTGTGTTTTTGATTAATTTGATGGTGAAATTAGTTAGTGTTTCATTTTTTATAAGATATATATACTGTTTGTATTTATTTTTCAAAATCGCCTCGAGGCATACGCCTCGTGAGGCGAGGGGAAAACGCCCCGAGGCACGATCAAAACCCCTCGTACTTTTAAACTATGCTAGAGATATGCAGTTTTTGGTTGTAAATAACTTATTTGGTTGAATATTGACATGGCCTGGCATAAACGATGGGCGCGGCGTCTTGGCTTTAAACCAAGACTATAAATAAAGTTTGCTGTAGTTTATTAAGTTTCATGTTGTTTTGATCTGTTTCTGGTGTTTTTCTTCCCAGGGAGATTGACTGTCTGTTTTTGGCTACCTTGATCATATTTGTTTACCAACGTCGGACGGAAACATTATAGATTATTTGGGGGTCTTATTGATTAAGACAATGGCTGCATCTGCAGAAACCTTGATACCTGCCCAGCATAGAGCGGTAGAAGATCATGGCTGGACAATTGTTTTGCCACGTCGAAAGAATCAGAAACGTAAACTTCCTAAACTTAAATCTGCAAAACAACAGCAAGAACAAACGTGTTGGACTCCTTCTGATCTTGAAACCACCCCCGAAAGAGAACTACAGTTGATGCAGAAGATGCAAATCTGTATTGAAAAACTCGAGAAATCTCAGTTCTTCAGTGTTTTTCTTGATCAAATCCGTACTTCTGAAGCTTCAGACCATTTTAGTAAGATTACAGGATCAGAACACAGATTAAACATGGTGATATACGGTATTGGTAGCATTGAATCCTTCGAATCGCCTCGTTTACAGCTTAGCCTTGCGATTCTCATGAAAAGAAAACTCGATTGGATAGGGGAAATAGAAGTTTTTGATCCAATCATTTCATTGACCGAGTCAAAGGTCTTGGAGGAGCTAAGGTGTCGTGTTCTTTCGGTTAACGAGCAAGGCATGAGAAAAGTTGTGAACCCAATTCTGTTTTTTATGCCACATTGTGAAGCCGAGCTCTACGACAACCTTCTAAAGACCAACTGGAGACATGACAGTTTGAACAAAATCATATTGTTTGGTAACAGCTTTGAGAAATACGAGCAACATCACTCTGTGTTCAAGGATCCAACTTTAGATGACTCGAGGAAGCATTTACTTGCCATACGACCGTTCACTAGCGAGTTTGAAGTTTCTACTGTGTCGGATGATTATTTTCGAGCCTTTCAAGGTTCAAGTTGGCATTTTTTTCGTGTTGACCCTGATACGAACTTGCAACTATCATGCTAAAACTTAATGTCTTGTTTTCAAGCTGGTAATGAAGATTGAATGCCTGAGGTATCTCTAAACTTGATTTATGTTTTGTTTGCATGGTGATGCTTGTTATATAATTAGTTTTAGAATTGTTTCTTACACTTGATTTTCTTTGGCTTACCATGATAATACAAAATCAGAGACACTGTGAAGAACACATGTAGATTTAGGAGTAGGATTAGAGGGTGCGTGAGTTGTTAAAAAAGATAAAGTAACATAAGCCAGGCGATCCATAGCCATTATATGCACACCTATTTCGGAATGATTAGAGTGAAGATTTATTTTCAATGCAGAAGCGACGTGGAAACACCTCATGAATCTCATAGTGTTTAGTACATTCATTTTCGACTGTTCACCAATTAACATTGCATCATCTAGGTACAGAAGATGCGACATTCTCGGCCTATCAGTAGGTGTTGTTAAACTGTGGACGATACCCAGATTACAGGCCCGATTGTGGACACAACGGGTCCCTGCCTGACCCCTTTTTTGCATTGGAAAAGTCGGCGAACCATTCACTAATATAGATGCTGCACTTTTGAATTTTTGGTGATAATTTAAAGTTCTTGGAATTGTTTGTTGTGAAATGGCCCTTACCTATGGATCTTAATATCTTATATAAAATATAAAACAAATACAAACAACAAAAATATTCAAAATAAAAACTTTATATAGACGATGAAAATTAGGATTTGGGGAGCAATTTAAAATCTAAAGACTACACTATTGAGTATTTGTTGGTAATTTTAAATTCATGGAATTGTTTGTTGTGCCTTTCCTAGTCACACACATATGTGTTTTTATATATGAATCAAATTCATTTTATTGATTAGAACTAGAAAAGAGATCACCATGGAAGGAGAGGTGGCCAACTTCATTGTGGTCTGGATAGTAGTGTTTGCATGTCTCCTATATTGTTACACTATAGGCAAGCTCATACCAAAGGGTACCATTAGACTTTTGGCTTTATCCATAGTTACATGCCTCTTTCTATGGTTTCCACTCAAACTAACCACCATGCACCTAGGTGGTTTAACCTCTTTCTTTATAGCTTGGATTGCAAACTTCAAACTTCTTCTCTTTGCTTATGGAAAAGGTCCTCTTTCGTCCGACCCACCAATCCCTTTGTCGCGCTTTGTCCCCATGGCGTGTCTGCCAATCAAGATCGCATCTACTCATGCGCGCTCTGAAAGCTCAATTCAAGAAACAAAGAAAACAACAAAGAAAAGATATATAGTGAAACTATTATTGTTTGCAATGTTACTTAAGGTATATGATTATAACCAATATATCCATCCAAAGATTAGGATGTCTTTGTTTTGCTTTCATATCTACTTCATGCTTGAGATAGTACTAGACATGGTTGCATATGTGGCTCGAACCGTTGTGCAAATGGAATTCGAGCCACCATTTGATGAGCCTTACCTAGCCACTTCCCTCCAAGATTTTTGGGGCAAAAGATGGAACCTAATGGTCACTACCATTCTACACCCAACCGTATACAATCCTGTTCGCTCCATTTCTTCGCGTTTCATGTCAAGACACTGGGCTTCACTATTCGCGATTTTCACAACCTTTCTTGTATCAGGGCTAATGCATGAGTTCATATTCTATAACATTGGAAGATTAAAACCTACAGGTGAGGTTACTTGCTTCTTTTTATTGCATGGAGTATTGGTGAGCATTGAAGTATGTATTAAAAGGGTCATGAAAGGGAGGCTGCATCTGCCGTCCATTGTCTCTCAACTGTTAACACTCGGATGCGTGCTTGTTACTTGTTTCTGGTTGTTCTTTCCGCCATTTTTGCGCTTTAAGCCAGAGGTTCGTGGATGTCAAGAAACGGTTGCATTTTTAGAGTTTGTAACGACTGGCCGGCTAATTAGCCCTCGTAATGCTTCTTGTCCATACTTGTCAAGTTAAATACATTTGAATAAATACAAAAATACGTTCGAATTTCAAACAAGACGTACATGAAATAACATGTTAGGTTTCCAACATAAAATCTTCACCCGGTCGTTGAAGTCATCGACCGGCTCCTCTTTATCCCTCTCTGTTTTCATACACATGGTGTAGAGACTAGGGATGAGTTTCTTCCCAAATACTCGTATTTGTACCCATACCGATTTTGGGTATTCGGTACAAGTATCGGCACCCTATTTTATTGATATCGGTATTCAGTATCGGTATAGGTAAAAATCGCTACTGGTACCAAATTTTATGTACAAATGAATTTTATATAATAGTTTACTTTGTATTATGATATTTATAACAGTTGTATTAATTTTACCAATTTGGTACCCGTAACATCTTGCTATTTGTATTGAATTTACTTATATGTCATCTGTACAATATTGATACTAGTACCGATTTTACCTACGAAACACCGGTATCGATACTCATACTCGTACTCGTATCGTACCAATATATTCAGTACGGTATTCGGTACCAACTGTTGTTCAAATTCAGTACCGGTATTTTCGGTACAAGTATGATACCAATCTCATTCTTAGTGTAGACAACGTTCATGAATGACATAGTATGGAGTGCTAAAAAAAAACTTGCCTAGTTAGTTAATCATCAATAAAATTTGGTCTATCACTAGTAATAACATATATGATCTCAACCATATAAAAACTTAGGCTAATTGATTTGGGTGAGGGTAATATTGGGGGTATTAATGATGGTGAGGCAACTGTAGATATGCCTAGCCTGAAGATCTATTAGTTTCTAAATCAGTAGATCTTACCCAAAGTTTTCGTATATCCTTCGATTCTCCAGCGTTACAAAAATAAACTTTTTTTTTTCTTTTTAATGAGAGAGCAATTCTTGCACATACAAATGAAGTGGTTTACAATATTAATGAAATATTGCTACAAATGTTCCCAGGATATGAAGTTGAGTATTTGAGCTCATATAGTAGTCGAGTATTTGAGCGCAGATAGTATATGTTCATCAGAACTAGGGCCGACAATTTTGACACGAACACGATAACCCGATACGAACCTACACGATTTTAACAAGTTTCGTGTTTGGCCTTAACAGGTTTCGTGTCTATAACAAGTCGACATGTTAAGACCTGTTTATTTTCGTGTCGTGTTCGTGTTTACATGTTTCGTGTTCGTGTCTTATCGTGTACGTGTCTTAACAAGTCTTATCGTGTTTCTTATCATGCCTTGTCGTGTCTTATTGTGTCTTATCGTGTCTTATCGTGTCTTGTCGTGTCTTGTCGTGTCTTGTCGTGTTAACTTATTTTACTAGGTTTTCCTTATCGTGTCTTGTCGTGTCTTATCGTGTTAACCTGTTATACACAGGTTCGTGTTCGTGTTTGAAAAAAATGACACGATTAGATTTCGTGTCGTGTTCGTGTTTACAAGTTTCGTGTTCGTGTAACCTGTTATGTCAGCCCTAATCAGAACAAGTTAATAGTTCTTAATGGGCTCAAAATATCATGATTACCAAATCATATATTGGTACTAAAGGTGGGGGTAATGTAGGTCAGGGTGTATAAATCCTAATTATAGGGTGTATGGTTCGTAAATACCCATTATCAAACTATAGAAGTGAGAGCAAATCGTTTAAACTAACAGTGTACCAAATACAGCTTGATAACAAAGTAATGTTGAACAGTACATTCCGTATCAAAGATCTTTTAGTGTGTTGTCGATTGTCACTAACTATAGTATACCTAACACTAGTTTGAGAGTAAAGCTTTTTTTAACTTTCAACCCCTGTCTCTTTCAATCGATATCTATATTCTATATCCATCTATCTATATTTAATTTACATATTATATATTTCTAGTAGACGAATTTCCATTATTTATCCATTGCAAGTAATATTGTTGGTATTCACATATATGATGTTGTGTCTGTGGCCATGGAGCTTGAAGCATTCATGTGCGATAAGGAGAATTAGCACTAAGAGTGTCGCGTCGGCTATAGCAAGGGTTGACAGGCTTGGTTCATCTACTATTCACACATTCAAGGTCTTCATGTTATACCATCATCTTAATTAATCTTTATATTTCAACATATATATAAATATAACTATTTGTATTTATCCAACTTTTCTAATGGCTGGTGGTAAGAATAGGATGCTTGAGTCCAATACATGTATGTTATGTATTATGGCAATTTTCATATTTTTTTAACATGTGTCTCTACGACGCTACTAGAAAACCAGGCATTTTTCTACAACAACGTTGGTCGCAAATAGCCCGTTGTTACTAAAATTTGTTTTTAACCTTAATTTATTTTTAGCACTTCTTTGACCGATTTGTAACTAAAACTTTCATTTTATTATTTTTCAACCGAATTTAAAAGGTTGCAAGCTTCGCAACATTTATGGTAGCGATCAGTGTTGTAAAAGGCGCTCTAGGCGACCGCCTAGGCTCTAGTCGGAGGTGAATATCGGAATTAAGACCTAGGCTGGGGATTAGGCGTTTTGGTGATTAGGCGGTGCTAGGCGGACCTAGTCACTGGTGCTGAAATTTGGCCGGTGCGGCTGATATGTGAGTTTTGTCTTTTAGGGTTATATAAATTTTGGGTATTTTAACATTTAACACTCCCCCCCCCCCCCCCCACACACACACACACACATCTTTTACTAGTTTACATTTATTCTCTAAATTTGTATTTTTTTTAAAAGTGTAATATAAGTTTGTGTATTTATACATTTAACCCCTCTATCTTTACTAGTTTACATTTGGTACTTAAATTTATAGAAAATACGTATAAAATTCCAAAACGCCTAATTCTGCCTAGTTCCTAGGCTAGATCACACCGTCTGCCTAGCGCCTTCTACAACCTTGGTAGCGATACCTGATTTTGCGAACAATGTTATTTCAGTCACATCTCAGTCCTTAAATTTGCAACTGCTCAATTTTCTAGTATTCCATGCAATTAACCTAGGGAAGTTTGCCTATCATGTTAAGGCGAAGGCAATGGCAACGGATGAAGGTGGACCACGATTCCCACCACAACACCAGGAGTCACAACCAGGAAAAGAATACCTCATGAACCCTCTCCCACAATTCAGCAACCCTAATTACAAACCGTCCGGGAAACTCCATGTACGTTCCATTAATTATTATTTTTAGGGAAATTGGATTTTAACACCCTAAACTATTGATAATTGGCCGCTGGCGCACTAAACTACAAAATTGAACAACACCGCACTGTACTTTCAACTTATTGGCATGTATCACCCTCAGACTAACCATGGTAAATTTTTGCTGACGTGGCATGGGAATAAGCTGACGTGGCATGGGAATAAGCTGACGTGGCATGGACACATCACCTGCCACGTCAGCAAAAATGGACACATCACCATGCCACATCAGCAAAAATTAACCATGGTTAGTCTGAGGGTGATACAGGCCAATAAGTTAAAAGTACAGTGCGGTGTTGGTCAATTTTGTAGTTCAGTGCGTCAACGGCCAATTGTCAGTAGTTCAGGGTGTTAAAATCCAATTTCCCTTATTTTTATTATACAAAAGTAGTTTTTGAATAACATTTTCTAGTTAATTTTTTTGTATTCATGATCCAGGGAAAGGTGGCACTGGTGGCAGGAGGAGATTCGGGCATTGGGAGGTCCGTTTGCTACCACTTTGCTCTGGAGGGTGCGACTGTAGCCTTCACATATGTGAAGGGTGTCGAGGAAATAGATGCAAATGACACGTTAAAGATCATAAATGATTCAAGAGTTAAAGGCTCGGGTGATCCAATTGCAATAGCTACCGATCTTAGGTATAGCAATAATTGTAAGAATGTCGTAGATGAGGTGGTTGCAAAATATGGGTGTATAGATGTCCTGGTTAACAATCAAGCCGTGCAATACTATGTTTATTCGGATTCGTTAGAAGAGATCACAGAGGAGAGGCTTGAAAGAATTTTTAGGACCAACATTTTCTCTTACTTCTTCATGACAAGGTGTGTATATCTCTTAACAAGAATTAATTTATTTTTCTCATTGATGAATTAGTATATATATTTAGGGCACTACTAGCCTTTTCTAACATCCTTATTTTCCTTGTATTTAAGAGTTCCAAATAGCTTTGCTTCACCCCTGGATCCAACTAGGCAACTACCAAGGACATTGCATTAGGAACCCCATTGTTCAGTGGGGCTCCGCCCCCTTGAATTAGGGGTGTAAATTTCTGACACGACCCGAACCTAGCACGAAATTAGCGGGTTTGGGTTTAGTCTAAATGGGTTCGGGTCATCGGGTTGAATCCGTTTAGCTAAATGGGTCGGGTTCGGGTCAACCCGGTCAGGTTGGCGGGTTGACCCGTTTAACCTATTTATACTATATATTGTTTTTTATACAATATTTTTATGTTATAAATTAATTTGGTTAGGTATTTTATGCTAAACTTATAACTTAAAATAGAAAATGATATGAGATTTTATAAATAAAACATAAATGTTATATATATATTTGTATTTTTTGTAGTAAAATTTTAATTTTAATACATTAGTTTGCGAAAAAATAAAAAAAATCAGGTTGAACGGGTCGGGTTCGGGTCAACCCGAGAATATTCAGGTCGGGTTGATATGTATCTCACAATTTTCGGGTACGGGTCGGGTTCGGGTTCATGTAAAATTTTCAGGTTCGGGTCGGGTTGGACCCACCAACCCGTGAACCCGACCCGTTTAGCACCCCTACCTTGAATAACCGAGGTGTTTTAACGCTATGTTCCCGAGTTCACTTAATAGAGGAAAAGAAAAGAAAGGATGAGACCTCCTTTCTTTTCTTTTCCTTTCATTTACTTTTTTTTCTTCCCCTTTTCTTTCCTTTCATTTCCTTCCAATTTGGAAGGATAAATTTTTTTCATGTTTTCTCTCATTTTCCTTTCCTTTCCTTCATAAAATAAACTCCGGAACACAACATTCCTTTCTTTTCCTTTCCTTTCCTCCATAAGAAAAACTCAGGATAAGCGCTTGAAATCAAAAGATGCTCATACCAGTGTGCACTCAACAGTTTTTTAACTTGTTTGATCTTTGATTATGATTTCACATTTGGCCGTTAAGGAAAATCCCAATTAAACAAATAGATGGTAATAATATCACCAACAAAAACGCTACAAGTGGTATCGGCCTAAGTGATTAATGATCGAACGACTCTTTTCCTAAATTAATTTTTATTTATGTGGGATCTGCATTCGATTTGAAGATGATTTCATTTTTTTTTCTTTGATGCGCAGGCATGCCTTGGAGCACATGAAAGAAGGAAGCGCCATCATAAACACTACATCAGTCGTAGCGTACACAGCTAGCGAACCAAAGTGGCTTGACTACATCTCAACAAAGGGAGCCATAGTGTCCTTCACAAGAGGTCTAGGATTGCATCTGATTGACAGGAAAATCCGTGTCAATGGTGTGGCCCCTGGTCCTATATGGACACCACTAGAAGCTGCAGCGCTTACTGATGAGGATATAGCAAAGTTTGGGACACAAGCGTCCATGGATAGGGCGGGTCAACCTTATGAGGTAGCTCCATCGTATGTGTTCCTTGCATGTAACCAGGACTCTTCCTACTTTACTGGCCAAGTTCTTCATCCTAATGGTAATTAGTTCTATGCAAACAAAATATTATTAAAGATATACATGACATGATTGTGAATTTTAATTAAGATATATATAGTTATGTTGCATGTGAATGTGAAGAGGAGACAGATGACGGAGCCAATTAGGGCGGTGGAAAACATTACTGTAGAGGGGAGGAGGGGTAGGGGTAGGCCCAGGTTGACTTGGGATGAGAGGATTAGGAAAGATCTACAAGAGTTACACCTCTCTGAGGACATGGTCCAGGATATGATTTTGTGAAGACTTAGGATTAAGGTTAAAGACTGTTAGGATAGGTTCATAAGAGCTTTTAGATGTGTCATAGGAAATTAGATTTCACCCTCACTTTTTGTTGGTCTTTACACGTGATTGTCTTCTTGTGCTTTATGGGTTCTTTATATGTTATTTCTCGTTGTTTAGCTTTTCCTCTTGCCATGTAGTCTTTCCACCATTTATGTGATATTGGTAGTTTATATTATTATCATCGTTTTTTTTTTCTTTTCTTTTCTTTTCTTTTTTTTTTTTTTTTGAGCCGAGGGTCTCTTTGGAAGCAGCCTCTCTATTCTCAGGGATAGAGGTAAGGTCTGTCTACATCTCACCCTCCCCAGACCCTACCAATAGTTTACTATTTGTGGGATTCACTGGGTATGATTGTTGTTGGTTGTATAGTTATGTTGCATCTTTATTTTTTCAGGTGGGATGATTGTAAATGGCTAGTTCTTACAAGGTCCTTGAATTTCATATGAAAATGGAGTGAAGCATGTATAATGTTTGTGTACTTTAAATAAATAAATTGATGTTTCAATGTAGATATCTTACTATGTTGACCGTCAAACATGAAGTTCGGTGAGCTTTATGGACGATTGCAATGAAGTACTTATAATATCATAAGATAAGACATGATTGTGGATTTGATGATCTCACTCACATCATTTTCATTGAATACAAATTACTGGTTTTTCTAACCATTTAACTTTTGTTTTGTGTGTAATTTAAAACTGAAACTAAGATGTTCATGTGTGTGATAACTGATAATGGTATTTAAATTCGTGACTTTTAGCCTGATCAACACGGTTATTAAGGTTGTACACGAGCCAAGTCGAGCCAAACCAGGCTAAGCTCGAGCTCGAACTTAAACGAGCCAGCTCGGCTCGGCACGTTTTTTTGGTCGAGCTGAAAAGCCGAGCTCGAGCTGGCTCGAGCCAGCTCGTTATTTTTTATTATTTTTTATAAATATTTATAAAATAATAAACAAAACAAAAATAAAATAAAATTACACATATGCATGTATATTTTTTATTTTTCTAAGTTATTGTTTATTAGATTATGAAGATGTGAGGTAGATAGGTAGTACGAGCGGGGCTTTCAAAATTTGAATTTTAGAATTGCGTTTGGTGCCAGAATATATTACTTTAATCTATATATTAATTACACATACACAAGCCTAAGTTGAGCCATATGTCGAGCCATTGAGCCGAGCCACGAGTCGAGCCACGAGCTGAGCACTCCTGGCTCGAGCTCGGCTCGATTACAAAACGAGCCGGCTCGGCTCGAAAACAAAACGAGCCTTTTCGAGCGAGCTTTTTTCGAGCGAGTTTCGAACGAGCCTCAAGCCGCGAGCTTTTTGTACACCCCTAACGGTTATCCACGTTTAGCCTTGCTAATAAACCTATTAGATAAGTAGAGATAAACTATAGACAAACCATAAACTTTGAATAAACTTTGAATTAATACTTTTAGGGATAATCACGAAAATAGCCCCTTGAACAAGTGTTTTACAAAAATAGCCCCATCCCGTTTTTGGAGAGACAGGTTATCAAGTTCGAGGCATCTAAGGCGTCTCCGTGAGGTTTCCCGTAAGCACCAATACAAAATCGACACCTCATCTCTCTCTCTCTCTCCTCGCTTTCTCTCTCCTCACTCTATCTCTCTCCTCTTTCTCTCTCTCTCCTCTTTTACCGTCAAGAAACGTCTCCCATAACCTTCACATCCCCTATTCCCTAAAATCAAAAATCAAATATTTATTAAATCAGACAACAATACAATCATATGCAAGAATATGCCACTGACGAAGCTTCTGCTTCTAGAATAATAATAATAATAATACTGATGGTCATCACCGGATCTTAACACTGCAAAGCCGTTTCCCTGCTGATCTTGTTTCGTAACTCACCTAAGCCTACCGGAGATGGTCTCTCTCTCTCTCTCTCTCTCTCTCTCTCTCTCTCTCTCTATAAAACTAAATAAACATCAGGGGCACCAAACGTCTGTTCTCCTTCCTTGGTTCCTTTATGTCTGTTCTCTCTCTAAATAAACAGGTTTAATCGGAGACGTCATTGGAAAACCACCGGAGACGTAACCGGTAAAAAAACACAAAGGGAGACGTCACCGGGAAACCCACCGGAGACGTCGCCAGAGACGTCTCTAGCTTTACCGGAGACGTCTTGGCGGCACTTAGACATCACCGGAGACTTCTGGCAAGTGGGAGAGACACGTGTCGTCACCTAACTTGTCCAAACCGGAAACGTCTCGGGAGATGCCTTGGGTGCCTCGAACTTGGTGACCCATCTCTCCAAAGAGACGGGAGTGGGCTATTTTCGTAAAAGGGTCGGCCAACGGGCTATTTTCATGATTTTCCCATACTTTTATTAGCATTCTTATACGTATTTGTTGAATTCTTCAGAATTCTAATTTCTAACTTATGATAAACTTAGATTGGATATATCGCGTTAAGAAGAATTGTGAATACACTTATCCCCCTTTTCATTTTTACACTTCTGAGCTGAAACATGTACACATATACAAATTTATACATTCACTTACACATAATCTTTTATACGTTTACGATTCATAGACGTGTCTCGTTATCATTGTGCTTTATGCTAGACTTAAACGTAGTTTACCTACATTGGTTGCTCAAAATCGTTATCTAGACTTAACTAAAGTTAGGGTGCTCAAATGCTCAAATTGACGTAATTTAGGTTACCGTGCTCAAATGCTCAAATCGACATAACACATGTTACAGTGCTCAAATCGACGTAACACATGTTACAGTGCTCAAATCATCTTGAAATGTGTTAGGATGCTCTATGTGAATCATATTCGTTTGACTTTATCATGTTTGTTTACTACGTGTTTACATAATGCCTTGATAAATCTTGACACATGAACTGTAAAACATATTCTTTAAACGTATATTATTCGTATACAAACCAAGTATGCTCACCAAAATTATTTATGTTGACAAAATTATTTTGGTACATGTTTCAGGTTGATTGTTGAGATACTTCTTGTAGAACATTCGGATTTAATAAAGACTTAATCCAGACAACGTGTGGAATTGTATTTGTATTTGATGATATCTGTATTTGTAACTTGAAGCATTGAATAAAATATTTACATGTTAGTACCATGAGCTTCAGAACAATCGTTAATACGTGACACCTCGATGATTTCGCCATCGGTTGGTGTGTTACACCTAAATTGGAGACCCCCCAATAAGCAGCCAACTTTTTACCTACTTTACGCATTGCGACTTTCGACACCAATCTCATCCAAATGGCCCTAGCTGCGATAGGCCTAATTCTGTTGTTAGACTTTAGCAAACGGATCAGCGGGCCGAGGCAATGTACTCAACCAGGGCTAGGGCTGTTCACGAGCCGAGCTGAACCGAGCCGATCGGCTCATTTACAACCGAGCGAGCATTCTTTGATCACACATTTTTTGAGCGAGCATCGAACGAGCGACGAGCGGCGAGTTTTTCAGACAACCATAAATTTGGGATGTTTCCTTTAATATTCTCGCTGCCTAGTGATGACTGATGTTCAACTGTCCGTGGATGACACTAAGTCCGAGGTCCGTTTGTCCGAGAATGAGGCTCAGGTTGAGGCCAATGAGGTGATGAGCATACTACAGAGAACAATTGTCGCATTGTTGCGCAGGTTGATAGCGAGAGACGATTGATGGCAGACAACTAATCGGAATAAGAAGTCAAGCATGTCTTTTCACGACTTAGGGTTATATAATTAAACTTAGTGTTAAGTTATTATTGGGTTAACTAAGCCAGCCACAATAAATATAACTGTATATATGCATATATTGAGCCAAACCGAATAGAATGGTATGTGTAAAATTATAAATAATGTGTATATATATAATTATATATATAATAAATTAATAAAAATTATATCGAGCCGAATCGAGCCGAGCGGACCTTTGCTCGTGCTTGGCTCGTTTACAAAACGAACCGAGCCGATCAACTTGTTTACAACCGAGCGGAAAATCAAGCGAGCATTTTCCGAGCAAATTCCGAACGAGCGACAAGCGATCGGCGAGCGCCGAGCGATTTGAACAGCCCTAGCCAGGGCCCTAGGACAAAGCCTAATAGCCTCAACTTAACTACATTTGTGATTAACTTAAGCATGCTGGAGACCATTTGAGACCCCTGACCACAGAAAGCATCCAATATATGTTGAGCCCGCAAACCATCCCTCCAACAAGAGGTCCCTTTCGGAAAATATTTAATACATTCAGGCACACAGTCAACATCCGCCTACAAAGCTGGATCAGATGGCATGATGGGAGGCGAGGTCAGAGGTTCCACAATAGGGTGTTTATCAATTAAAGCTTTCAAAGTGGCTCCCTATAGGTGTTATCCCTGATGAAGGCAAGACTTTGACCGCAAATGTGAAATGTCATTTGCCACTTTTCGCAGACAATGCTTAATATTGACCCCACCTTCCTCTTTAGCTTGCTCATTGGGCCCCATTGCAAGGCTCTCCACAAGGAGGTCAAGGAGCAGCAGGATGAGTTCCTCAAACCTGACCCCATATTTCCAAACCGCTATGGCCCGCATAATGTTGTTATAGTGAAGCGATTTCCTGTTCCTTGACCTGCGGTCCAACCTACAAACCAGTTTAACCACCCGCGGCGTACAACGAGGCAGTAATAAAAGCTTAACCAAGCCTCAATGCACCCCGGGGCAGCCACCACCTTTCGAAACCCCCCGTCAAAGCCTGCGCAAATGCCATACGCTCAAGGAAAGCGACACCCGTGACAACCTACCCACACATACCATTATGGGGTCCGCCAGCTGCCTGTAGGGATGAGGAATCCCCACAATATATTCAACCCCATTTGCTCCACCTAAGGTGCACTTAATGACCTCATTCCCGTGACGACAACAACGGTTGAGTGGATGTTGGGTCATGCACTCCCGCATAACCATTTTCGAAGCATGCTTAGGGTATCTTCCACATCAGTGTAAAGACCCAAATCTGAAGCGATGTGTCCCTTTAGCTCTTCCATCCTCTCTTTCTTGTTAAAATGGTCACGTTGGAAATGCATAAGTAGTCTAGAATACCCTTTGTAAGCAGGCTTACCATCCTTGCAGGAATCGTAGTTTTTAAAAGGATAAGGCCACATTCCCGTGGACGAGCTAGGGCCCACCTCCTCCACCGAGGCTACACCCCCACCCACTGGGTGACCCATAGGAAGGGAAACTCCCCCAAAAGACAAAAATGGTCGGCTCAAGCAGAGACATGAAAAACGTAGGCGAACCACTAAGAGGATGGAATCAACCCCATGTTGCTTACCTCTCCAACCCACTACACCGGGGGAGGGGGGGTTTCACGCCATAAATGGAACCGAAAACCAAACTTCTTCTTCTACTTGAGGGAGGGGATAGGAGGTTAGGTCTGAGGCGTAGAATGGGGTGGAAGGAGACAGTGACATATTGAGGTAGAGGGAGATTGTGTCACAATTAATTAAAAAAATCTAAGAATACATATCAAATATATTTTCACTTATTTTCTCGCACTTAACTGCTTGACATAAGTGTTGCTTTTCAGATATAAAGCAAATACTATGATGAATTAAATTACAAAACATAAGAGAAACAACAATGCTAAACACCACAAATCATCACCTCAATTGTCACATTAGGTTCTAAACATCTTTCAAAAATATTTATTTATCTTAGAAAGTTATAAAATTTTAAATACCCATTAAAACATATAAATATATGGGTTAAGTTATTTTACAAATTAACTTATCCTATAAATAAGTCTTAACTTGAGGAGTGAATGAATTTTTTTTTTTTTTTTGAAACTTTTGGAAGAAGAAAATCATCTTGTTCCGAATGTCTTTTAACCCTAAAATCTAAAAAAAAATTGTATAGCTACTCTAGAGTAACTATACAAAGAAAATAATTGTTTTTTCATCTAGAAAACATTCTTGAAGAGACGGGAAAAATATTTGCTTATCTAGCTCTTCATGTTTAGTACATTAAAACTCATTTGTATTTTTTATATCTATATCTATATCTATACTATCTTATAAAGCATTTTTCAAGGACTTTTAAAAAAATAAGAGGTACAACTATATTTGCTTATCAAACAATACCTAATGCGTATATCAACTACTTTTTAGGGGCAAATTTGTCTTTTAAACTTGTTTTTAATTACACCACATTATAAATAATGAACCATAGTAATATCAAAGACTTTACATTAGCCTTGTATAATTAATCCATTAGTATTATTAAATGTTTGTATATGATAATATTAATATTTTTATAAGTAAATATTATTTAAATTTACTATCATCTTATTTAGACTGGTATGAGTCACGGTCCACGATCTACACCGAGCATTTCCACACCTTCGTCTGCCACCGCGGACCAAATTTCCGCCGGAAATTGCAGAGAAATAGAGAGAGAGAGTTGAAAGGTACGAAGGTTGTTTGGTGGTGTGGGTTTTGGGTTTCAAACTCAATTGTTGTCGACCGGTTACGAATTGCTAATCAAATGGGTTTAATGTAATTCAATTGTAATAATTGTGTCGAATCTGAGTGGTTGGTTATGATGGCAACCGTTTCATCCGTTTTTTCTTTTGTCGATATGCATGATGGTATTTCAAAAATTGGCCATATATAGTTTTTTTATATATAAATTCAATAAATTATCTTAAACGCTTCTGTTGCTCTTTCAATTCAAACAAAAAATATAATGTTTTAGAAATGAAGTGAATTAGTATTTCAATTAATATCATCTTGGTCGCCAAAGGCATTATAGCCTAGCGGCATCTTGGTGGTGAAATAAGACTTAGGGACTATAAGGTCCTGTGTTCAAATCTCAGAAGGGGGTTTTCTCATAATTATGAGTTTCCTCCTGAATTGGTGACTTGGTGGTGGAATATGATCGCGTGGTAACACTAGTGGCACGATGATACTCCAGTGGTCCGTGCGTGATTCCCATTGGCCAATGACCCCCAGCTCAGTTGGGGAGAGGTGGGAGGGTTTACTCCTTAGGGAGGTTCCCGCCCGGGAGAGGTACACGGTTCGAATCCTGAGGCCAACAAAAAAATACACCCCTGACATTGAAAGGGCTTATGCCCTCAGGGACGATGCGGAAATGTGGATTCGAAACGGTGTACCGATGTGATGTCCTTAGCCGATCAAAAAAAAAAAAGTAGTCATATTATTAATCTAATATTAATCAGTAGAGACTTAATTGTTTTATTAAATGTGTCTTGACAACTTAATAACATTACAATTTTGCCCTTGTAAATGAATATTAAATGACTATTTTGCCCGTCCAGAACCTATTATATAGTACTAGTGGGAAGCCCGCGCGATGCGGCGGGTTGGACCATTTACAAGTATAACTATAACTGTGTATTTGAGATATAATTTATATATACAAATTATCAATATATCCATATAAACACATTGGCCTGAATACTTAAGCTGAACTTTATAAAATTGCCCCAAACTGGCTGCGGCAATTGGAGATGATGATATTGATGAGTAAATGGAATCAAGTGAAACCCCTAGCTCTTTTTCACTACACGCAAATGCTTCTGCATCTGGAAATGTTGTTAAAGCATCCTGCTCAATCGTGTAGATAGCTTCAAGCACACATAGGGATATATAAATAACCACAAATCCACAAAAATTAAAAAAAAAAAACACATAATCATAACTCGTTTTGCTAAAGCTACTCATACATATAACTATTTGTGCCATTTGCTTTTGACACATTTGGAGGTCTAGCCCCCGAAGCAATTCGGTTCTTAAAAAGAGTTCAAAAGGTGGTGGAGAGCAACTCCCCAACGACGAAGGACCTAAGTTCTATTTTTAATAGAGTAGGTTTTTCTATTCAAAAGGGGGTAGCGGCGCAACTTGTAGCCCGTTTATCCGCCTCCCACTTGTAAAAGTTGTTGGTTAGTAATATACTGTTATTCTTAAATATACTACACTGTCATAGTTTAGTAATTGCATGAGTTTATTTGGAACTGACCATCTAAATTAAATAACAAGTTTTAATGTTCGGATAAATGAACTGTTCTAAGTAATTGATTATTTAAGGATCAAACAACGGATTTGGATGGTAAAACAAATTACCTATTTACCGTTGCTTTTTGTCATTTTACCTCTTAAGTCGATTAACATCAGGATTTGCCAAACACTTAAGCATGTGGTAGTTACAATTTCAAACATCCAAATACTATATTCCAGGGTCTGTTGTTTACATTTGTTATAACTGATTTTCTAATTCTGACTATACAATATCCTTTAATCACTTCAGAACGTATCACTTAGAATTAGGTAAAATAAATCCACATAATCATATTTCGACAAACGTCACACATGAGTCTTGAACCATATACATGGATGTAAATATTCTTATACTAGGTTTGAGACCCGTGGGGACCCACGGTGCAAACCATAGTAAATAAAAAAATATATATTAAACTAAGAGTTGTATTATTCAAGTTTAGTGGCTACAACGTAAAGTCTTAAGAATAACGGTTAGCCTGATATTTTTTTCTTATATAAACGTCATGTTTCAATGTTGCGTTGATATGAAATGGATATTAAAATTAAAACTAATATATAACTATGGTTTTCATGTCAAAGTGGATATTTTATGTAAGTTATAAGTTACGTTAATAATGAAAACCGATTACCTATTATGATCAGTACTCAACCAAAGTATAAAATTTAACAAAAAAGAACAAAAGGTATGAATACATTGTGTTTTTGTAAATTACTTTTTATCATATTTTTATTTTTAATGTAATTGTAATTAGGACATAACTTGTTTTATTGACCAATGGCAACGCACTGTTCAAAGCACAAAAAAAAAAGTTTAAAATAATACTTTATTATTGAAGTTGTATATACATAACGTCAATAAAGATAAGTAAAAAATTGCATCAAAATTACTCACATTATTCATAAATCCTGAAAGACTTCTTTGTACACAACGTTTGATGTTTTATTCGTCAATTCACCATTTTCATCTACTATAACTATCTTCAGTCCATCTCGACTTCTGACTCTTGATAGCGCAACATACAACCGCCCGTGTGAAAAAACTGGATCCTTCAAATACAACCCAACTCTGGATAAGGATTGTCCTTGACTTTTATTTATTGTCATTGCGAAAGAAACAGCAAGTGGAAATTGCCTTCTGTTAAATTTAAAAGGAATTTTTTTATCCGAGGGGGATAAAGTAATTCTTGGAATAAAAGTTCGCATTCCAATGTTACTTCCTGATATGATTTTCGCTTCAATGACACGTTTTCTCATTTTAACAACTTGTAACCTTGTCCCATTGCACAAACTGCTTTTCTGATCAATGTTTCTAAGTAACATTACGGGAACGCCAACTTTCAAAACCAAACGATGGTTTGGTATTCCTGAAAACTTAAGACCATTCAGGACATCAAGAGAAACTAATCTTTCAACAACCTGTTTGTTAACATCTTCGGACTGGAAAACACTATCCGAACTTAGATACTTAACTTCGTCACCGGGAAACATTGAAAGTAATATATCATTAATTTCATGAACAACTTCATTCTTCGGTGCCAATATAGCTCGATCTTGAAAATAAGTCGGAATGTGGATGTTATCCAAAAGTGACGGATAAACAAAGGCTATCAAATCAGAAACAGGATCCGAAGATTGAGAAATAAGTAAGTCATCGGGTATCAAAATAACATCGTATTTAAGTATGAACATTATACTTACCTCTTGAATCTCACAAATGTCACCAATGTTACTAAAAGGAGTGTTATGGACAAATTCATCTTCATCAGAACAGAACATAGAGGTTCCATATGGTCGATGACACGAGGAAGGATTATCGGCAATTTTCTTACCCAACCTGATAAAAATAATTTGATATACACATTATATAAATAGCAATACACGTTTAAGATTTTGTAATTCGTATTGAAAAACATAATAGTACCTACCCTTTTTTGTATCGGTTTATATCTTCATTGATGAACAGTCGACTAACTCGATCTCCAAAAGAGTTAGAAACATACGGTTTTCCTATATAAAACAAATATTAGGATCAAAAATTCTAAATAATAATAAGAAGAAGAAACTTTAGAAGTTAAAATATAATTTATATTGCCAAATATAATCTAGCTATAAATATAACTATTTAATAAGATTACACAACCATTATAAAACTTCAAACGCCCAAACTGCAGTATTATTATAAATTCCTTCTCCATTTGATGAGTTGCAACATATTTAGACATCTCCATGGCATAACTATCCCACAACGTTACATAGATGCTCAAACCCCTTCAAAAAGGTAAAATTATTTTAGAATAAAAAAAAACAATTTATATACCTACGTCATTCTCAGTTTCTAAAAAAAATTCAAAAAAAAAAAACAAACAATACATAGTCGATATCTTGGATTTCCATTGTTAACCTCTTCTTATCAGCGACAACCTTTTTATCTTTATCATCATTGCTGAAGAACTTGTTAACATGTCCTATAACATCTAAAAGCAAATATAAAAGAAACATTATTGTAACATAAAACAAAACAATATTATTATGGTTTGGTTGTAAAGAAAAAAGACTATATTGACGAAATATACCTATTGTAACATATTCATCAACCTCCCTATTCAGAATTCTTTGATAGGGCACAAAAGAGAACACAAAATTTGGACCTTGGAAACCATCATATTCGGAAACTTGAGTATTCATATTCAAGCACAGTTTGTTTGGGTTTGGAGCATACTTGTATTTAGAAGAATTGAGCCCAACTCCTGGATTTCTTATAATAAGAGAAGCATTTTCAATTAAAAATCTCTCAAATCTAAAAAACAACCGCTTAAATACATTCGCTTGAATCCTGTCACCTTGTTAATTATAAAAAAAAAACACTATAAATATGTATCTAAATAATTGATGTATTTTAATGTACGAATATAAGGAAATTTAATATTGAAAAAAAAAAGCGTAAAGTAAATAATGAAATTAACACCAGAATGCTCGGTGTACCAAAACGCAGAACCACGTCGCGGTTTTATTAGTATATTACATGGATTGTTTCTAATAAGTGTATAGAAATTTGAAAGAGGTCAAAACTTATAGCAGCATCGATTGTTTATATGAATACATAACTGGATGAAAAATTAAAACAGCATACATACTACAAACCGATTCTTTCATATTCGGATAAAAGTTAACAACTAAACATGAATGTCATTTCTTAAGAAGTAAGTTGCTAGTACAAAATGGGTACCCACAATAATAAACAACCAAAATTTGGGACCATTTAACCTACATAAACGTCATGTTATATTTCATTTCTACTACGATATCGTCATTTTCAACAACGAATGACGAAAGCAAAACATAGAACCTCCAATGCCTTTATCTAAGGAATGGAGAAAACCAACATACCCTTGTAAAACGTAAGCTTATAGCGACGACCATTCCTTAACCCAAGCCTTTTCATTCTTGACTTCCATTTGTTCAACGAATACCTTGCCTTACTCCCGCTTCCTTCAACCAACACTCTCCTAATCATAAACGGTCCATTTTCAAACTGGACAGAAATGGTGGCTTTCTTTTCGAAGTGATGCTACCTTGCAAAAGCGACTGGAAAGCGCTGCGGAAAAATACATAAACATTTGCGTGTAATAATTAAATTAAAAGATCACAATTGTTACAAAAAAATACTTAGAGATAAAATTTAGTAATGACTAAACAAATGCTCACAAATTTGTTTGTGACTTTTGTAACAATGGAATCACCATCAGGAGCAGCTTCCCAGTTAAATACACCGAAATTGTGCATCCCACTATCTGAATCGCTTTTATCCCAATCGCTAAAGTCGGACGAGTCACTTGAAACTTCAATCACTTCAACAGGTTGTTGATTAGCCTGAACAATTAGAAAGTGGCAAATAAATTGTATGTTTACAAAAAATAGATATAAAAAATAAAGAAAACTCCTCATGGTTTTACCATTTTTTGGTACTTAAGAGGCAGGATGGCAAAGGTTGCATTCATTTGAAGGTGAAAAATAAGGTTAAAAGCATAAATATCTATAAAACTACACATGTATTGAAAACAAACAAATCTAAATAAAAACGCATGTCTATTATGGCAATTTGTAGAAAATCGACTAAGACTAAACAATAAAATACAAAAAACATAGCTAACATCATATGATTGAATATGGATTATTGTATACAAATCATCAAACATTAAGCAAAAAACTTACATGCTACTGAAAAAAACTGATAACATGACCGGAATGATTTATCGAGCAATTAATCAATAAATTGGTACCCACCGGAGTACACGCGGTATATGTTAATGGCAAATGAAAAAAAAATTCTATAAATCAGTTTTGATATGTATATTTATATATTTCATCAGCTGATTAGTAGACTACTAAACAATAATTAATTACCATATTATACATATTTCCAAATTAACATACTAATACAAACAATTATTTACATACATTCAAGAACAATTATTTGAGATAAAACATTGATCAAAAGAATCAAACGTGATTAATAATAAATTATCAAACCACTATTTCTCCAGAATTGTTAATGATATTCATCTATATTAAACACTGATTGTTTATCTACTTAACATTACAGATCAAACACTGATTGTTACTCAATACGTCTAATTCACATTACAATTCAAGATACACGATTACTACTGTTAATGGGAGAATTGATAGCACATGCATCATCAAAAAATCATAGTGATAATAACAGATACATCGATTACTAATAGATACACGATTATTACGATGATGTCTAAGAGTATTGATAGTATCGATATCTTCATAATCGTGAAGAAGATGAAAGGTTACTTACCTTTTGGTAAAGTAGCTTTTTTGAAGAGCCTGGAAATCTGAACGCGTGTACAATGTAGGGTACGAATATTATGTTGTTATAATTCATGTTGGGCTGAATCAGAATCTAAGATTCACTCGGGCCTTTGTTTAACAAAAGCATTTGGCCCAATAAATAATCTAATATGTACGGTTTATATGGCCTGGTGTTGGTAAGTTAGTGGGCCGATCCAACTTTGCTTATATATTAACAACATATTTGGGGTAACAATTTAAGATGATAGATAACATTTATGTTACAATTTTTTGTTATAATTAGATACTAATCATACAAAATTAAAACTCACTATTAGGGTATATGACTACATCAACTAATCTAGTTGTATCTATCTATACTAAACATAATATCAAATGGATGAAAACATACTTATCAATCAAGCAAACGCATTTTTAAATTAGTATCATCGTTATGAAACTTAATAAAAACAGTAAACCATATCATGGTAGAAATAGGAAATAACAAAGTAGAAATTGTTCAAATTTATTTAAAAAAACAAAAGATAAAGCAATAAAACTGGTAGACCATAAGCATAGCAAACAAATCCTCTTCATTTTGTCTTTAGGACGACGGAAGCCTAAACGTAATTTTAAGTTACTCCATACTACCACCACTTCCAATCTTAGTTGAAGGAATTGATGTGCTTTCATCATCAGAAATCGCGTCAATCAGTTTACGCTTAACCATTTGATACTTAGAACTGATAGAACATTGTTCTCCTTCAGCATAAACTTTCTTATCAACAAAGTTATCAGTAATGGAAATTGGCGTATCATTATCGCCTGTGTCTGATTCCTAAAGAAAAAATAGTTACAAACATATGTGGCAAACTCATCAGTGATTGTGTATGAAAGAAAAAATGAGTAAAATGTATTAATATGAATTTAAGTGTTTGTGAAAATGGTACCTTGGAAACAGAAATAACATTAGACGGCATTGCTAGGAGAGACGTGTGAAGTGATTCTGATTCAGCAGGCTGTAAAAAAAAACATGAAAAACAATTGTAATGTAATAAAGTCTTACGTAAATAAAATTTGCTAAGTTATAGCAAATGGAATTCGATTATGTACCTGTCCTACGTACAACTTTTTCTTAAGCTGCGAGATAATTGTTGGATCATCACTTATCTTAGTTACACCATAAACATCATATTTGTTGTTTAAATTGAAGCCAGACACAAAGATCTTAAAAGCAAACTCTCTGTCTAACAAAGTCTTAATCTCTTCAGGATATTCAACTGTATCACCAACCTATTTAAAAGGAATAACCAAATACATAAATATTACACAACTATAATTAAAGAATTATTAAAAATAAATTTAATGTATTTAAAATTTAGTTAAAAAATGGAATACCGTATTCAAATCAAGCAATTCAGAAGCACTTTTACTAATAAGTTGTGCAACGTCACGATGAAACAATGTAAGAGATACAACACCATTAACGTCTTGTACACGAACCTGAATTTTAAACCTAGAAAAAAAATTCAAAAATAGAACAAAAATTATAACTAAATCTTTGAAATCAATCTTTATTTGTGTATATTAAAATTGATGTTACAAATATATCCGACCTTGGAGTAGGCTCAACTTGTTTGGCACTACAACTAACATTCAAACACTCGTAAACCTTTTTTTCCTCAAAATCTGAACTTCCTTCACCAACCTGTTTGATTATATAATCAATACTACATTTTCTGGTGCATTTGGGGCATCCCATGTAGTACCAGCCAACTTCGGTAAACAGGTCTTTAATAGTACCCAATAATACCAGAGCCTGCTCCTGTATGAATATATAATTAGTTAACGAAATAAGATAGTCTATGGTATACAATGGGTATTAATATTAAATAAAACTATTTGTTTAATAACATTACACTTTTTATATTTAATTATAAACATCGTATTTAAGTATCAACATTATACTCACCTCTTGAATCTCACAAATGTCACCAATGTTACTAAAAGGAGTGTTATGGACAAATTCATCTTCATCAGAACAGAACATAGAAGTTCCATATGGTCGATGAGAAGAGGAAGGATTATCAGCGATTTTCTTACCCAACCTGATAAAAATAATTTGATTTACACATTACATATTTATTAATACTTTTTATAAAGATTTTATAATTCGTATTGAAAAACATAATAGTACAAACCCTTTTTTGTACAGGTTTATATCTTCAATATCTCCATTGATGAACAGTCGACTAACTCGATCTCCAAAAGAGTTAGAAACATACGGTTTTCCTATATAAAACAAATATTAGGGAAAAAAAATTGAAATATTTAATAATAAGAACCTTTAGAAGTTAGAACATAGTTTTTATTGCAAAATATAATGTAGCTATAAATATAAATATAAATATTTATTAACATTATACAACCATTATAAAACTTCAAACGGCCAAACTGCAGTATTATTATAAATTCTTTCTCCGTTTGATGAGTTGCAACATATTTAGACATCTCCATGGCATAAGTATCCCACAAGGTTAAATAGATGCTCAAGCCCCTTCAAAAAGTACAAATTATTTTAGTAAAAAATAAATAAACAATTTATAAACCTACGTAATTTGCAGTTTGTATATAAAATGCAAAAAAATAAAAATAAATAAAGAATACATACTCGATATCTTGGATTTCCATTGTTAACCTCTTCTTATCAGCGACAACCTTTTTATCTTTATCATCATTGCTGAAGAACTTGTTAACATGTCCTATAACATCTAAAATCAAGTATAAAATAAACATTAATGAAACGTAAAACCAAACAATATTATTATGGTTTGGTTGTGATGAAAAAAAGACTATACTGTGACATCCGTCACTTTTTATTTTATATAATAATAATAATAATAATAATAATAATAATAATAATAATAATAATAAAATGATAATGCTAGTCTAAGCCTTGAGCCCAAATCATAACCAAACCCTTTAACTATTTTGGAACCCATTATCAAACCCAACCATTGCTTCCTTATGTATTACTGAAGCCCAGAACCGGCCCAAGAACGAGCCCATCTACTGCAGCCCAGATCCAAGCCCACACTAACCTCCCCTCTGTTTTAAAAAAAAAAAAATAAAAAGAAAACCTTTGCCTCTGACCGGACTCGAACCCGAGCCGGCCAGCAAACACACATACGCGCCTTACCACCTGAGCCACACCTCATTTCTGATTTAAACCCAAACTTAATTATATTTAACCCCGTTTTCACGTCCCTTTCTTCTTCTCCCTTCTGCTGCTGTGCGACGGGTCTGACCAAGAAGAAAAGGAAACACAGTCAAACATGTTGACCAAGAAGAATTGATGATTTTGATGATGCGTTTTCAATTATGGTAAACACACGTAATCTTCGGCCCTTTTCTGACTAGGGAGCACGAGATTATCAATTGATTGATAATCAAATAACCATTAACGCGTATAAACTTCAATGTATGGTCAACCTTACCATTTCTTCGTTTCTGTAATCCACACTATAAATTGGACCTATGCGAGTCATCACAACTCGTTCACACTCTCTTCTTCACCTCCAATTATTCTAAAACATCTCTGATAATTATCAAACTATACGTTGTTTGACTTTTGGCTTGACCGAGCATTCGTGTTCAAAACCAACTTGTAAGTCCAATTTTTCTTGTGGGTTTGATATATCGGCCATCACTCATCAATAGCCCTATGATTAATTGAGCTATTGATGAGTGAATCGATCAATTGCAAAAGCTAGGGCTTGTTCATATAATTTGGGGAAGAACACTGAATTTTTATACATTTTATAATTTAAAAACTGAAAATAAACACAACCACTGGTCTAGACCAAGTGGTTGTGTCTGGTGTTCTTGGACCAACCCACATGGGTTCAAACCTTGGCATCAACATCTTTTCCTTCCATTTTTTTTTTGTTTTGCTTACAAGCTTTAAAATATAATTATAATTATTTATTTTTTTTAAAATTCATTTTAATATACCAAAACCCTTTTATAAATTCTACAAAAATTACATTATGTTAAACTAGTGAAAAAGTTTAACTTACAATTTTTAGTTTTCTGAAATTTATTTATTTAATATATATAATAAATAAATCAAGTTTATTCCATTTTATCTATAAAAAATCCATTAAAATATCAAAACGATCTTATTAATTTCCACAAAAATTATCCTAAGTCCTTATAACTTTAAACTTTTCAGAAATGATTTTTATTTCTGAAAAATCATTTATTTAATATTTTTAATCAATTTTTGTTAGTTTTAATCATAAATAATTCATAATAAATTCATTTTACAATATTTTTGCACCAAAATTTTACATAAATTATTTCTATCCATTTAGAACAGAAATACAATTTTTAATCTAAAATTTCTTTAATTTTAATATTTTTAAATATTAAAGTTATATTTTGCCAAATTGAAATAAATAGATTAAATATACTATTTTCAAGAAAATAATTTTATAAAAATTATTTTCACATTTAAAACTTTATATTGTGACCATATTTGATTTAAAGTTTACTCAAAGACTTTTGTCTATTTAATTACCAAATTTCTCTTATTTATTAAACGTTTAATTTATTAACCAAATAAATACTTATCCCCAATTCGAAGCCCTAGAAATACATATATCTTAGAGTTATTTCCCTTACACATTATCGAATACTTTAGGTTGATCATTTGGGAGTAATCTCAAATCCATATTTCGTTGTCCAAGTCCAAATTCAAGTTATTACGTGAACGGTGAGTATTCCTACCCCCTTTTTGCTTTTATACATTTTTGGGGTGTTACATGTACACTATTACAATTTCAAATACAAGTTTACATTTTTACAATACAATTCTAGTACTATGTGCATTGCTTACAACGTGCTTTATGCTTAGACAATACATGTGGATTACATTTGTACTTAGTGAAATCATTAACATTGTACAAGCCGACCTTAACATTGGATAGCGCTATTTGGATTGACAACCCGCCTAGGTTGATTCTCCCCCTTTTTCATCGGAGAATCCGTGGCCATTGTTAAGTTATTATCCATTTGTTGGATAAGTACACTACAGTTCATACAGTACATTATACAGTCACAGGGTTGATTTCGCTCATTTGTTTGATACATGGTTTACATATCCACACTGTAGCTTGCACTTGAATTGTATAACTTTTTAACCTACTATATATATCAAATCTAGGAATGCTCACCAACATTTCATATGTTGACCAAACCTATTTTTGTACATGTTTCAGGTGCAGTTTGATCTAGTGCTTTAGCAAGAGACATTTAGTGTTTTATTTCAATTCAGTTATTTCAATATTTACGTTTCATTTAGACAATGTAATTTCCATTTCCATGTAAGACAATTTTGGATCATTCAATAATATTTACATTTTGGTACCATGAGCTTTTGAACAATCGTCACTACGTGGCACCTCGATGATTCCGCCATCGGTTGGGGTGTTACAGATTGGTATCAGAGCCATGGTTATAGGGAACTAGGTTATTAGATAAAAAGGCCTAGACTATAACCGAACTACAACTTGCATGCATAATATTTCCTGAATTACCCTACTCCTCATTTCTCCCTACTTTCCTCCTTCTATCTTTCCCTTCTATTTTTCTTATCTTTCATCATGGTGCATAGAGATGGAGTCCTACAGAGAGTGGAAAGTCTACATCATCATGGAACAGGGACAGTACCTTTCATGAAGACACTCTTAGGCATAATGCCTACTTTTACTTTTGCTCCTTCAAAGTTGTTGAACTTTAATGAGTGTGATAAGGACACGTGCAATCTGGAAGGGTGGACGCCTGTACACTGGGTTTTCTGGCATAGGCAAGCATAGCGCATAAATCCATTTACGGACCTGTTATGCTTACCTGGGGATTCCTGGAGTGAGTGTCCACTTATAGGCTAAAGCATGTCTTCTTTGATCACCATTGGGTTCAATTCCTTTGAAAAGTCAACGTTCTTGTTGGGCTTTACAGCTAGATAAGGGCACTCCAAGCATTTTATGCAAGTTTTTTTAATAATACTCCCTCGGTTCATATACAATATTTTGTATTTCATGATTTTCATATATTGCTTACAAGTTCATACTTTCATAACCATCTATGGATTTCACAATCACACTTCACCTTACCCTCTTAGCCACTTTTTAAATATTCAACACCCTACCCAAATCATATTATTTCTTTTCTCCACATGTTATTTATTTTAAAAAAAAAAAAACTATAACCTCATACTTTAGCACAAACTAAAGATTTCTAAAACTTGTGGTATTACCTAGTAACTTTACGAAGTATATATTTTCCTCAAACTTAAATTCAATTGATTTATTTATTGACGTAACAAACGATTTTCCATATAATGTTTTAAACTATTACAAAGCCTACTTAGCTTGTACTATTTAACAACTTTTGCCTTATGTACAAAACCAACTTTGAAAATAATTTTTTTTAGGAATAATATCTAGTCTCTAGATTCTCCATCGACACTCACTCATTTTCAACTTGTTCAAATTTTTACAATATTTGGCATATACCACAATCATGTTTTCTTATACACTTGATTATAACCTTTGATCCAAACCCCAAAATTTACACTGCTATATAATCTCCTTACTATAAAATAAACCCTTTATCAACTATCTTCACATTCAATATCGCTCACAACCTTGATTCTGCTTCAAGATTTTTCATCATCTTCTCAAGAACTAAATTCATATCCTTCACCTTCTCACACATGAGCTAGTTACCCATGCTAATCAAACTACTAAAAACCTGATACTTGATTCTACAGGATTTTTTTTTTTCCAAAACACCATTGTTTGTGAAACTTGATTTCCTCTTAACTTGACTATTCACTGGACATTTAATTATTCATGATACTTGTGTTTTCATTTTCATAATCCTATTTTCATTTTGTACCCAATTTTGTCGCACTCATTAGCATACAACATCTAGAAAATTTCCTTGCATACTATTGTGTATTAAAACAGATTGGAAATTTATCATATTGACTACATTTATCATACAAGACTCTACCTTACATTTAATTGAAACGTTTTGGACTTGATACTTGATCTTACAGATGCTTTTCTAAGAAAACATCATTGGTTATTACATGAAACTAGAATTTCCCTTAATTTGACTACGCATTGAACATCTAATTATTCATGATACTCGTAAACATTTAATTATTCATGATAACACTTACACTTAATGGTTGTAGTACTTACAAACTTGCTTGCATAAACATGCTATCAATTTGCAATCTATGTGAATAATAATTGCTGCACTTAATAGAGGTCATCATGCCTTTTTCAACAGTCGGGAGAGGCCCTACAACCTGCTCCACGACTGGTGGAGGCTATCGAACATACTCAACGATTGGTAGAGGTCGCTATGCCTTTTCAAACAGTCGGGAGAGGCCCTACAACCTACCCCACGGCTGGTGGAGGCTATCAAACCTGCTCAACAATCGGTGGGATCATAGAAGGACATAAAACCCTAATGTAAGGTAAATTGATGATTCCGGTCCGGAACGTAATCATGAATTTACAGGTACATTAGAGTAGTGTGAAATTCTATTAGAGTTTTTGGTAGGCATCCAGTACGTTTTCGAGGTATCAAAGGTGTGGTGGGTTAGCTGCGGTACACCCTGTATACAAACACTAATGATGCATTAAAAGTGAGACTGGAAGTCGGACCAGGAACAAACTCCGTTTACTTGGTAGTTCATTGATAGTTAATCAACTCGTACATTTATTTTAGGATTCCTGAACTTACAATTTAAGTGTCTTACTACATTCTTATTTTTCTTATGATTCGAGACAAACCTGATCCAAATCCTTAACCCACACCTATCAAACCTACCATCCAAAACAGTTTACTTTGTTACCTATAAATTCACGTCGTACCTTAACTCTGATTTTTCCAAACCACAGTCATCGTAATTTTTACCCAAGCATCCATAACCCTGTGTTTCTAATAACTTCGGGACGAAGTTTCTAAAAGTAGGGGATGCTGTGACATCCGTCACTTTTTATTTTATATAATAATAATAATAATAATAATAATAATAATAATAATAATAATAATAATAATAATAATAAAATGATAATGCTAGTCTAAGCCTTGAGCCCAAATCATAACCAAACCCTTTAACTATTTTGGAACCCATTATCAAACCCAACCATTGCTTCCTTATGTATTACTGAAGCCCAGAACCGGCCCAAGAACGAGCCCATCTACTGCAGCCCAGATCCAAGCCCACACTAACCTCCCCTCTGTTTTAAAAAAAAAAAAATAAAAAGAAAACCTTTGCCTCTGACCGGACTCGAACCCGAGCCGGCCAGCAAACACACATACGCGCCTTACCACCTGAGCCACACCTCATTTCTGATTTAAACCCAAACTTAATTATATTTAACCCCGTTTTCACGTCCCTTTCTTCTTCTCCCTTCTGCTGCTGTGCGACGGGTCTGACCAAGAAGAAAAGGAAACACAGTCAAACATGTTGACCAAGAAGAATTGATGATTTTGATGATGCGTTTTCAATTATGGTAAACACACGTAATCTTCGGCCCTTTTCTGACTAGGGAGCACGAGATTATCAATTGATTGATAATCAAATAACCATTAACGCGTATAAACTTCAATGTATGGTCAACCTTACCATTTCTTCATTTCTGTAATCCACACTATAAATTGGACCTATGCGAGTCATCACAACTCGTTCACACTCTCTTCTTCACCTCCAATTATTCTAAAACATCTCTGATAATTATCAAACTATACGTTGTTTGACTTTTGGCTTGACCGAGCATTCGTGTTCAAAACCAACTTGTAAGTCCAATTTTTCTTGTGGGTTTGATATATCGGCCATCACTCATCAATAGCCCTATGATTAATTGAGCTATTGATGAGTGAATCGATCAATTGCAAAAGCTAGGGCTTGTTCATATAATTTGGGGAAGAACACTGAATTTTTATACATTTTATAATTTAAAAACTGAAAATAAACACAACCACTGGTCTAGACCAAGTGGTTGTGTCTGGTGTTCTTGGACCAACCCACATGGGTTCAAACCTTGGCATCAACATCTTTTCCTTCCATTTTTTTTTTGTTTTGCTTACAAGCTTTAAAATATAATTATAATTATTTATTTTTTTTAAAATTCATTTTAATATACCAAAACCCTTTTATAAATTCTACAAAAATTACATTATGTTAAACTAGTGAAAAAGTTTAACTTACAATTTTTAGTTTTCTGAAATTTATTTATTTAATATATATAATAAATAAATCAAGTTTATTCCATTTTATCTATAAAAAATCCATTAAAATATCAAAACGATCTTATTAATTTCCACAAAAATTATCCTAAGTCCTTATAACTTTAAACTTTTCAGAAATGATTTTTATTTCTGAAAAATCATTTATTTAATATTTTTAATCAATTTTTGTTAGTTTTAATCATAAATAATTCATAATAAATTCATTTTACAATATTTTTGCACCAAAATTTTACATAAATTATTTCTATCCATTTAGAACAGAAATACAATTTTTAATCTAAAATTTCTTTAATTTTAATATTTTTAAATATTAAAGTTATATTTTGCCAAATTGAAATAAATAGATTAAATATACTATTTTCAAGAAAATAATTTTATAAAAATTATTTTCACATTTAAAACTTTATATTGTGACCATATTTGATTTAAAGTTTACTCAAAGACTTTTGTCTATTTAATTACCAAATTTCTCTTATTTATTAAACGTTTAATTTATTAACCAAATAAATACTTATCCCCAATTCGAAGCCCTAGAAATACATATATCTTAGAGTTATTTCCCTTACACATTATCGAATACTTTAGGTTGATCATTTGGGAGTAATCTCAAATCCATATTTCGTTGTCCAAGTCCAAATTCAAGTTATTACGTGAACGGTGAGTATTCCTACCCCCTTTTTGCTTTTATACATTTTTGGGGTGTTACATGTACACTATTACAATTTCAAATACAAGTTTACATTTTTACAATACAATTCTAGTACTATGTGCATTGCTTACAACGTGCTTTATGCTTAGACAATACATGTGGATTACATTTGTACTTAGTGAAATCATTAACATTGTACAAGCCGACCTTAACATTGGATAGCGCTATTTGGATTGACAACCCGCCTAGGTTGATTCTCCCCCTTTTTCATCGGAGAATCCGTGGCCATTGTTAAGTTATTATCCATTTGTTGGATAAGTACACTACAGTTCATACAGTACATTATACAGTCACAGGGTTGATTTCGCTCATTTGTTTGATACATGGTTTACATATCCACACTGTAGCTTGCACTTGAATTGTATAACTTTTTAACCTACTATATATATCAAATCTAGGAATGCTCACCAACATTTCATATGTTGACCAAACCTATTTTTGTACATGTTTCAGGTGCAGTTTGATCTAGTGCTTTAGCAAGAGACATTTAGTGTTTTATTTCAATTCAGTTATTTCAATATTTACGTTTCATTTAGACAATGTAATTTCCATTTCCATGTAAGACAATTTTGGATCATTCAATAATATTTACATTTTGGTACCATGAGCTTTTGAACAATCGTCACTACGTGGCACCTCGATGATTCCGCCATCGGTTGGGGTGTTACAGATTGGTATCAGAGCCATGGTTATAGGGAACTAGGTTATTAGATAAAAAGGCCTAGACTATAACCGAACTACAACTTGCATGCATAATATTTCCTGAATTACCCTACTCCTCATTTCTCCCTACTTTCCTCCTTCTATCTTTCCCTTCTATTTTTCTTATCTTTCATCATGGTGCATAGAGATGGAGTCCTACAGAGAGTGGAAAGTCTACATCATCATGGAACAGGGACAGTACCTTTCATGAAGACACTCTTAGGCATAATGCCTACTTTTACTTTTGCTCCTTCAAAGTTGTTGAACTTTAATGAGTGTGATAAGGACACGTGCAATCTGGAAGGGTGGACGCCTGTACACTGGGTTTTCTGGCATAGGCAAGCATAGCGCATAAATCCATTTACGGACCTGTTATGCTTACCTGGGGATTCCTGGAGTGAGTGTCCACTTATAGGCTAAAGCATGTCTTCTTTGATCACCATTGGGTTCAATTCCTTTGAAAAGTCAACGTTCTTGTTGGGCTTTACAGCTAGATAAGGGCACTCCAAGCATTTTATGCAAGTTTTTTTAATAATACTCCCTCGGTTCATATACAATATTTTGTATTTCATGATTTTCATATATTGCTTACAAGTTCATACTTTCATAACCATCTATGGATTTCACAATCACACTTCACCTTACCCTCTTAGCCACTTTTTAAATATTCAACACCCTACCCAAATCATATTATTTCTTTTCTCCACATGTTATTTATTTTAAAAAAAAAAAAAACTATAACCTCATACTTTAGCACAAACTAAAGATTTCTAAAACTTGTGGTATTACCTAGTAACTTTACGAAGTATATATTTTCCTCAAACTTAAATTCAATTGATTTATTTATTGACGTAACAAACGATTTTCCATATAATGTTTTAAACTATTACAAAGCCTACTTAGCTTGTACTATTTAACAACTTTTGCCTTATGTACAAAACCAACTTTGAAAATAATTTTTTTTAGGAATAATATCTAGTCTCTAGATTCTCCATCGACACTCACTCATTTTCAACTTGTTCAAATTTTTACAATATTTGGCATATACCACAATCATGTTTTCTTATACACTTGATTATAACCTTTGATCCAAACCCCAAAATTTACACTGCTATATAATCTCCTTACTATAAAATAAACCCTTTATCAACTATCTTCACATTCAATATCGCTCACAACCTTGATTCTGCTTCAAGATTTTTCATCATCTTCTCAAGAACTAAATTCATATCCTTCACCTTCTCACACATGAGCTAGTTACCCATGCTAATCAAACTACTAAAAACCTGATACTTGATTCTACAGGATTTTTTTTTTTCCAAAACACCATTGTTTGTGAAACTTGATTTCCTCTTAACTTGACTATTCACTGGACATTTAATTATTCATGATACTTGTGTTTTCATTTTCATAATCCTATTTTCATTTTGTACCCAATTTTGTCGCACTCATTAGCATACAACATCTAGAAAATTTCCTTGCATACTATTGTGTATTAAAACAGATTGGAAATTTATCATATTGACTACATTTATCATACAAGACTCTACCTTACATTTAATTGAAACGTTTTGGACTTGATACTTGATCTTACAGATGCTTTTCTAAGAAAACATCATTGGTTATTACATGAAACTAGAATTTCCCTTAATTTGACTACGCATTGAACATCTAATTATTCATGATACTCGTAAACATTTAATTATTCATGATAACACTTACACTTAATGGTTGTAGTACTTACAAACTTGCTTGCATAAACATGCTATCAATTTGCAATCTATGTGAATAATAATTGCTGCACTTAATAGAGGTCATCATGCCTTTTTCAACAGTCGGGAGAGGCCCTACAACCTGCTCCACGACTGGTGGAGGCTATCGAACATACTCAACGATTGGTAGAGGTCGCTATGCCTTTTCAAACAGTCGGGAGAGGCCCTACAACCTACCCCACGGCTGGTGGAGGCTATCAAACCTGCTCAACAATCGGTGGGATCATAGAAGGACATAAAACCCTAATGTAAGGTAAATTGATGATTCCGGTCCGGAACGTAATCATGAATTTACAGGTACATTAGAGTAGTGTGAAATTCTATTAGAGTTTTTGGTAGGCATCCAGTACGTTTTCGAGGTATCAAAGGTGTGGTGGGTTAGCTGCGGTACACCCTGTATACAAACACTAATGATGCATTAAAAGTGAGACTGGAAGTCGGACCAGGAACAAACTCCGTTTACTTGGTAGTTCATTGATAGTTAATCAACTCGTACATTTATTTTAGGATTCCTGAACTTACAATTTAAGTGTCTTACTACATTCTTATTTTTCTTATGATTCGAGACAAACCTGATCCAAATCCTTAACCCACACCTATCAAACCTACCATCCAAAACAGTTTACTTTGTTACCTATAAATTCACGTCGTACCTTAACTCTGATTTTTCCAAACCACAGTCATCGTAATTTTTACCCAAGCATCCATAACCCTGTGTTTCTAATAACTTCGGGACGAAGTTTCTAAAAGTAGGGGATGCTGTGACATCCGTCACTTTTTATTTTATATAATAATAATAATAATAATAATAATAATAATAATAATAATAATAATAATAATAATAATAAAATGATAATGCTAGTCTAAGCCTTGAGCCCAAATCATAACCAAACCCTTTAACTATTTTGGAACCCATTATCAAACCCAACCATTGCTTCCTTATGTATTACTGAAGCCCAGAACCGGCCCAAGAACGAGCCCATCTACTGCAGCCCAGATCCAAGCCCACACTAACCTCCCCTCTGTTTTAAAAAAAAAAAAATAAAAAGAAAACCTTTGCCTCTGACCGGACTCGAACCCGAGCCGGCCAGCAAACACACATACGCGCCTTACCACCTGAGCCACACCTCATTTCTGATTTAAACCCAAACTTAATTATATTTAACCCCGTTTTCACGTCCCTTTCTTCTTCTCCCTTCTGCTGCTGTGCGACGGGTCTGACCAAGAAGAAAAGGAAACACAGTCAAACATGTTGACCAAGAAGAATTGATGATTTTGATGATGCGTTTTCAATTATGGTAAACACACGTAATCTTCGGCCCTTTTCTGACTAGGGAGCACGAGATTATCAATTGATTGATAATCAAATAACCATTAACGCGTATAAACTTCAATGTATGGTCAACCTTACCATTTCTTCGTTTCTGTAATCCACACTATAAATTGGACCTATGCGAGTCATCACAACTCGTTCACACTCTCTTCTTCACCTCCAATTATTCTAAAACATCTCTGATAATTATCAAACTATACGTTGTTTGACTTTTGGCTTGACCGAGCATTCGTGTTCAAAACCAACTTGTAAGTCCAATTTTTCTTGTGGGTTTGATATATCGGCCATCACTCATCAATAGCCCTATGATTAATTGAGCTATTGATGAGTGAATCGATCAATTGCAAAAGCTAGGGCTTGTTCATATAATTTGGGGAAGAACACTGAATTTTTATACATTTTATAATTTAAAAACTGAAAATAAACACAACCACTGGTCTAGACCAAGTGGTTGTGTCTGGTGTTCTTGGACCAACCCACATGGGTTCAAACCTTGGCATCAACATCTTTTCCTTCCATTTTTTTTTTGTTTTGCTTACAAGCTTTAAAATATAATTATAATTATTTATTTTTTTTAAAATTCATTTTAATATACCAAAACCCTTTTATAAATTCTACAAAAATTACATTATGTTAAACTAGTGAAAAAGTTTAACTTACAATTTTTAGTTTTCTGAAATTTATTTATTTAATATATATAATAAATAAATCAAGTTTATTCCATTTTATCTATAAAAAATCCATTAAAATATCAAAACGATCTTATTAATTTCCACAAAAATTATCCTAAGTCCTTATAACTTTAAACTTTTCAGAAATGATTTTTATTTCTGAAAAATCATTTATTTAATATTTTTAATCAATTTTTGTTAGTTTTAATCATAAATAATTCATAATAAATTCATTTTACAATATTTTTGCACCAAAATTTTACATAAATTATTTCTATCCATTTAGAACAGAAATACAATTTTTAATCTAAAATTTCTTTAATTTTAATATTTTTAAATATTAAAGTTATATTTTGCCAAATTGAAATAAATAGATTAAATATACTATTTTCAAGAAAATAATTTTATAAAAATTATTTTCACATTTAAAACTTTATATTGTGACCATATTTGATTTAAAGTTTACTCAAAGACTTTTGTCTATTTAATTACCAAATTTCTCTTATTTATTAAACGTTTAATTTATTAACCAAATAAATACTTATCCCCAATTCGAAGCCCTAGAAATACATATATCTTAGAGTTATTTCCCTTACACATTATCGAATACTTTAGGTTGATCATTTGGGAGTAATCTCAAATCCATATTTCGTTGTCCAAGTCCAAATTCAAGTTATTACGTGAACGGTGAGTATTCCTACCCCCTTTTTGCTTTTATACATTTTTGGGGTGTTACATGTACACTATTACAATTTCAAATACAAGTTTACATTTTTACAATACAATTCTAGTACTATGTGCATTGCTTACAACGTGCTTTATGCTTAGACAATACATGTGGATTACATTTGTACTTAGTGAAATCATTAACATTGTACAAGCCGACCTTAACATTGGATAGCGCTATTTGGATTGACAACCCGCCTAGGTTGATTCTCCCCCTTTTTCATCGGAGAATCCGTGGCCATTGTTAAGTTATTATCCATTTGTTGGATAAGTACACTACAGTTCATACAGTACATTATACAGTCACAGGGTTGATTTCGCTCATTTGTTTGATACATGGTTTACATATCCACACTGTAGCTTGCACTTGAATTGTATAACTTTTTAACCTACTATATATATCAAATCTAGGAATGCTCACCAACATTTCATATGTTGACCAAACCTATTTTTGTACATGTTTCAGGTGCAGTTTGATCTAGTGCTTTAGCAAGAGACATTTAGTGTTTTATTTCAATTCAGTTATTTCAATATTTACGTTTCATTTAGACAATGTAATTTCCATTTCCATGTAAGACAATTTTGGATCATTCAATAATATTTACATTTTGGTACCATGAGCTTTTGAACAATCGTCACTACGTGGCACCTCGATGATTCCGCCATCGGTTGGGGTGTTACAGATTGGTATCAGAGCCATGGTTATAGGGAACTAGGTTATTAGATAAAAAGGCCTAGACTATAACCGAACTACAACTTGCATGCATAATATTTCCTGAATTACCCTACTCCTCATTTCTCCCTACTTTCCTCCTTCTATCTTTCCCTTCTATTTTTCTTATCTTTCATCATGGTGCATAGAGATGGAGTCCTACAGAGAGTGGAAAGTCTACATCATCATGGAACAGGGACAGTACCTTTCATGAAGACACTCTTAGGCATAATGCCTACTTTTACTTTTGCTCCTTCAAAGTTGTTGAACTTTAATGAGTGTGATAAGGACACGTGCAATCTGGAAGGGTGGACGCCTGTACACTGGGTTTTCTGGCATAGGCAAGCATAGCGCATAAATCCATTTACGGACCTGTTATGCTTACCTGGGGATTCCTGGAGTGAGTGTCCACTTATAGGCTAAAGCATGTCTTCTTTGATCACCATTGGGTTCAATTCCTTTGAAAAGTCAACGTTCTTGTTGGGCTTTACAGCTAGATAAGGGCACTCCAAGCATTTTATGCAAGTTTTTTTAATAATACTCCCTCGGTTCATATACAATATTTTGTATTTCATGATTTTCATATATTGCTTACAAGTTCATACTTTCATAACCATCTATGGATTTCACAATCACACTTCACCTTACCCTCTTAGCCACTTTTTAAATATTCAACACCCTACCCAAATCATATTATTTCTTTTCTCCACATGTTATTTATTTTAAAAAAAAAAAAACTATAACCTCATACTTTAGCACAAACTAAAGATTTCTAAAACTTGTGGTATTACCTAGTAACTTTACGAAGTATATATTTTCCTCAAACTTAAATTCAATTGATTTATTTATTGACGTAACAAACGATTTTCCATATAATGTTTTAAACTATTACAAAGCCTACTTAGCTTGTACTATTTAACAACTTTTGCCTTATGTACAAAACCAACTTTGAAAATAATTTTTTTTAGGAATAATATCTAGTCTCTAGATTCTCCATCGACACTCACTCATTTTCAACTTGTTCAAATTTTTACAATATTTGGCATATACCACAATCATGTTTTCTTATACACTTGATTATAACCTTTGATCCAAACCCCAAAATTTACACTGCTATATAATCTCCTTACTATAAAATAAACCCTTTATCAACTATCTTCACATTCAATATCGCTCACAACCTTGATTCTGCTTCAAGATTTTTCATCATCTTCTCAAGAACTAAATTCATATCCTTCACCTTCTCACACATGAGCTAGTTACCCATGCTAATCAAACTACTAAAAACCTGATACTTGATTCTACAGGATTTTTTTTTTTCCAAAACACCATTGTTTGTGAAACTTGATTTCCTCTTAACTTGACTATTCACTGGACATTTAATTATTCATGATACTTGTGTTTTCATTTTCATAATCCTATTTTCATTTTGTACCCAATTTTGTCGCACTCATTAGCATACAACATCTAGAAAATTTCCTTGCATACTATTGTGTATTAAAACAGATTGGAAATTTATCATATTGACTACATTTATCATACAAGACTCTACCTTACATTTAATTGAAACGTTTTGGACTTGATACTTGATCTTACAGATGCTTTTCTAAGAAAACATCATTGGTTATTACATGAAACTAGAATTTCCCTTAATTTGACTACGCATTGAACATCTAATTATTCATGATACTCGTAAACATTTAATTATTCATGATAACACTTACACTTAATGGTTGTAGTACTTACAAACTTGCTTGCATAAACATGCTATCAATTTGCAATCTATGTGAATAATAATTGCTGCACTTAATAGAGGTCATCATGCCTTTTTCAACAGTCGGGAGAGGCCCTACAACCTGCTCCACGACTGGTGGAGGCTATCGAACATACTCAACGATTGGTAGAGGTCGCTATGCCTTTTCAAACAGTCGGGAGAGGCCCTACAACCTACCCCACGGCTGGTGGAGGCTATCAAACCTGCTCAACAATCGGTGGGATCATAGAAGGACATAAAACCCTAATGTAAGGTAAATTGATGATTCCGGTCCGGAACGTAATCATGAATTTACAGGTACATTAGAGTAGTGTGAAATTCTATTAGAGTTTTTGGTAGGCATCCAGTACGTTTTCGAGGTATCAAAGGTGTGGTGGGTTAGCTGCGGTACACCCTGTATACAAACACTAATGATGCATTAAAAGTGAGACTGGAAGTCGGACCAGGAACAAACTCCGTTTACTTGGTAGTTCATTGATAGTTAATCAACTCGTACATTTATTTTAGGATTCCTGAACTTACAATTTAAGTGTCTTACTACATTCTTATTTTTCTTATGATTCGAGACAAACCTGATCCAAATCCTTAACCCACACCTATCAAACCTACCATCCAAAACAGTTTACTTTGTTACCTATAAATTCACGTCGTACCTTAACTCTGATTTTTCCAAACCACAGTCATCGTAATTTTTACCCAAGCATCCATAACCCTGTGTTTCTAATAACTTCGGGACGAAGTTTCTAAAAGTAGGGGATGCTGTGACATCCGTCACTTTTTATTTTATATAATAATAATAATAATAATAATAATAATAATAATAATAATAATAATAATAATAATAATAATAATAATAATAATAAAATGATAATGCTAGTCTAAGCCTTGAGCCCAAATCATAACCAAACCCTTTAACTATTTTGGAACCCATTATCAAACCCAACCATTGCTTCCTTATGTATTACTGAAGCCCAGAACCGGCCCAAGAACGAGCCCATCTACTGCAGCCCAGATCCAAGCCCACACTAACCTCCCCTCTGTTTTAAAAAAAAAAAAATAAAAAGAAAACCTTTGCCTCTGACCGGACTCGAACCCGAGCCGGCCAGCAAACACACATACGCGCCTTACCACCTGAGCCACACCTCATTTCTGATTTAAACCCAAACTTAATTATATTTAACCCCGTTTTCACGTCCCTTTCTTCTTCTCCCTTCTGCTGCTGTGCGACGGGTCTGACCAAGAAGAAAAGGAAACACAGTCAAACATGTTGACCAAGAAGAATTGATGATTTTGATGATGCGTTTTCAATTATGGTAAACACACGTAATCTTCGGCCCTTTTCTGACTAGGGAGCACGAGATTATCAATTGATTGATAATCAAATAACCATTAACGCGTATAAACTTCAATGTATGGTCAACCTTACCATTTCTTCGTTTCTGTAATCCACACTATAAATTGGACCTATGCGAGTCATCACAACTCGTTCACACTCTCTTCTTCACCTCCAATTATTCTAAAACATCTCTGATAATTATCAAACTATACGTTGTTTGACTTTTGGCTTGACCGAGCATTCGTGTTCAAAACCAACTTGTAAGTCCAATTTTTCTTGTGGGTTTGATATATCGGCCATCACTCATCAATAGCCCTATGATTAATTGAGCTATTGATGAGTGAATCGATCAATTGCAAAAGCTAGGGCTTGTTCATATAATTTGGGGAAGAACACTGAATTTTTATACATTTTATAATTTAAAAACTGAAAATAAACACAACCACTGGTCTAGACCAAGTGGTTGTGTCTGGTGTTCTTGGACCAACCCACATGGGTTCAAACCTTGGCATCAACATCTTTTCCTTCCATTTTTTTTTTGTTTTGCTTACAAGCTTTAAAATATAATTATAATTATTTATTTTTTTTAAAATTCATTTTAATATACCAAAACCCTTTTATAAATTCTACAAAAATTACATTATGTTAAACTAGTGAAAAAGTTTAACTTACAATTTTTAGTTTTCTGAAATTTATTTATTTAATATATATAATAAATAAATCAAGTTTATTCCATTTTATCTATAAAAATCCATTAAAATATCAAAACGATCTTATTAATTTCCACAAAAATTATCCTAAGTCCTTATAACTTTAAACTTTTCAGAAATGATTTTTATTTCTGAAAAATCATTTATTTAATATTTTTAATCAATTTTTGTTAGTTTTAATCATAAATAATTCATAATAAATTCATTTTACAATATTTTTGCACCAAAATTTTACATAAATTATTTCTATCCATTTAGAACAGAAATACAATTTTTAATCTAAAATTTCTTTAATTTTAATATTTTTAAATATTAAAGTTATATTTTGCCAAATTGAAATAAATAGATTAAATATACTATTTTCAAGAAAATAATTTTATAAAAATTATTTTCACATTTAAAACTTTATATTGTGACCATATTTGATTTAAAGTTTACTCAAAGACTTTTGTCTATTTAATTACCAAATTTCTCTTATTTATTAAACGTTTAATTTATTAACCAAATAAATACTTATCCCCAATTCGAAGCCCTAGAAATACATATATCTTAGAGTTATTTCCCTTACACATTATCGAATACTTTAGGTTGATCATTTGGGAGTAATCTCAAATCCATATTTCGTTGTCCAAGTCCAAATTCAAGTTATTACGTGAACGGTGAGTATTCCTACCCCCTTTTTGCTTTTATACATTTTTGGGGTGTTACATGTACACTATTACAATTTCAAATACAAGTTTACATTTTTACAATACAATTCTAGTACTATGTGCATTGCTTACAACGTGCTTTATGCTTAGACAATACATGTGGATTACATTTGTACTTAGTGAAATCATTAACATTGTACAAGCCGACCTTAACATTGGATAGCGCTATTTGGATTGACAACCCGCCTAGGTTGATTCTCCCCCTTTTTCATCGGAGAATCCGTGGCCATTGTTAAGTTATTATCCATTTGTTGGATAAGTACACTACAGTTCATACAGTACATTATACAGTCACAGGGTTGATTTCGCTCATTTGTTTGATACATGGTTTACATATCCACACTGTAGCTTGCACTTGAATTGTATAACTTTTTAACCTACTATATATATCAAATCTAGGAATGCTCACCAACATTTCATATGTTGACCAAACCTATTTTTGTACATGTTTCAGGTGCAGTTTGATCTAGTGCTTTAGCAAGAGACATTTAGTGTTTTATTTCAATTCAGTTATTTCAATATTTACGTTTCATTTAGACAATGTAATTTCCATTTCCATGTAAGACAATTTTGGATCATTCAATAATATTTACATTTTGGTACCATGAGCTTTTGAACAATCGTCACTACGTGGCACCTCGATGATTCCGCCATCGGTTGGGGTGTTACATATACTGACGAAATATACCTATTGTAACATATTCATCAACCTCCCTATCAAGAATTCTTTGATAGGGCACAAAAGAGAAACCAAAATCTGGACCTTGGAAACCATCATATTCGGAAACTTGAGTATTCATATTCAAGCAGAGTTTGTTTGGGTTTGGAGCATACTTGTATTTAGAAGAATTGACCCCAACTCCTGGATTTCTTATAATAAGAGAAGCATTTTCATTCAAAAACATCTCAAATCTAAAAAACAACCGCTTAAATACATTCGCTTGAATCCTGTCACCCTGTTAATTATAAAAAAAATAAAAAAACACTATAAATATGTATATAAGTTTACATTAAAATTAAAAACATCAATAGCTAAAAAAAAGTTATGAAATTTAAAAATAAGAGGCTATAAAAAAAACGTGTTGTTGAGTTTTACATTTTCATCATATAGGATCATTTCAATTGAGTACACATCATTAGGATTTCGACGATCGGGTTGACGCCAAACCCGAATAATCTTTAGCTTTAACGCCACACCGTTTCGGTTGACATGAATTTGGTTAACCATGGTAAACTCATTTGCATCTACAGCAGCCATTGATCTTTGTAACTGGAAAAAAATAATGTAAAAACCAATAGATTACTTCACTAACACAAATTGTAGACAACATAATAATATTGAAACTTATATTATAGTTAGTTAATAAGTTTCAAATGTATTGTAGCATAAATGTCTGGATTGATCACTCCAGAATGTATGCAAAATATCAGCATAATCGATTGGTTAATAACAAATCAAAAAAAATAATGTTTATGTATTTAAAGATGAGAAACAGAAATTAACCTAAGAATATATCTTTGCGATTACTCAAAGTGCAATCAACGTGTCTTATTACAATCGTATGTGAATTGCTTTTGACGTGTTTATATAGGTATCAATCTATAAGAAATGGATGAAATAGTGGAGTCTAATTAGCATTAGAATTAGCATATTGTTATTATTGAGATTTAAAGTTATGAAATATATTTGCAATACATTCAACAATGGAGTAGAAGGAGACCATCAATTTCGCCTTAACATGTATGAAATTGGATCCGTAAATTCGTATTCAAAGTCAATATGTTATTGTAGAAGGAGACCATAAATTTCGCCTTAACATGTATCAATTTCGCCTTAACATGTAAACACATAGTAATTTACGGGTCCAATTTCAATAACATATTGTGTTTACATATTTATAAGATAAATGTTATATAAGGAAATTCGTATATTATGTATTGACTTTGACTGCCTTATACTAATAATATTGATACATGACTTGCCTTGATTATCTACAATTCGTATTCAAAGTCAATGTCAATAAATATATTGACTTTCCTTATACATTATGTGTTTACGTATTTATAAGAATAAATGTTATATAAGGAAGTCAAAGTCAATAAACATATTGACTTTCGTAATACAGTATGCATTTTGAATCGATACATAATTAATGGTCTAATTACATTTGCTGCATATAAATGTGTTTACATTTTTATAACGAAGAATAAACATATATAAGGCAGTCAAAGTCAATACACATATTTAACATCATTAAATTTTAGTCAATTATATAATTACCATTCCAATTCTATTCCAAAGTTAATATCAAATGGCGAAATTTCAATTCCTAAATAATCGCATATGGCCACCACTGATTTACATTTATTCCTTTATATTGACTTTGACTGCATATAAATGTGTTTACATTTTTATAACGAAGAATAAACATATATAAGGCAGTCAAAGTCAATACACATATTTAACATCATTAAATTTTAGTCAATTATATAATTACAATTCCAATTCAATTCCAAAGTTAATATCAAATGGCGAAATTTCAATTCCTAAATAATCGCATCTGGCCACCATTGATTTACATTTATTCCTTTATATTGACTTTGACTGCATATAAATGGATGAAATAGTGGAGTCTAGATAGCATTAGAATTAGCATATTGTTATTATTGAGATTTAAAGTTATGAAATATATTTGCAATACATTCAACAATGGAGTAGAAGGTGACCATCAATTTCGCCTTAACATGTATGAAATTGGATCCGTAAATTCGTATTCAAAGTCAATATGTTACTGTAGAAGGATACCATAAATTTCGCCTTAACATGTATCAATTTCGCCTTAACATGTAAACACATAGTAATTTACGGGTCCAATTTCAATAACATATTGTGTTTACATATTTATAAGATAAATGTTATATAAGGAAATTCATATATTATGTATTGACTTTGACTCCCCTAATAATATTGATACATGACTTTCCTTGATTATCTACAATTCGTATTCAAAGTTAATTCCTGGATTATGAATTGACAGTCAATTCGTATTCAAAGTCAAGGTCAATAAACATATTGACTTTCCTTATACATTATGTGTTTACATATTCAAATGGCGAAATTTCAATTCCTAAATAATCGCATATGGCCACCACTGATTTACATTTATTCCTTTATATTGACTTTGACTGCATATAAATGTGTTTACAGTTTTATAACGAAAAATAAACATATATAAGGCAGTCAAAGTCAATACACATATTTAACATCATTAAATTTTAGTCAATTATATAATTAATATCAAATGGCGAAAAGTTTTAACAACTCAATGAAAGTCAAATTAAATTGACGAATGTATTGAAAATGTGTTTAATGGAATGAAGGCTGAATACATTGAACACGCATTAATTCATTTGTGACAAATCAATAACTTCTTGTGTGTCAATCTTGGTAACAAACAGCCTACGTTGGTCGGAACACCATTTGAACACGCAATAGTCACCAATAGAAATATCTTCTGATTCACGCAAGTCATCCCATCCAATGACAGTAAACCTTAACAAAACAATCAAGAATACAAAATCATGTACAACTTTTGACTATCCATTTGTTAAACAGAAATCATCATCTATAAATTCTAACAGAACAAACCAAGATTGAGCATGGTATGTGGAAACTTTAATGTTGTTGTTGCGTAAGTTTTTAGATAACAAAAACCTGTTCATGGATTTCGGCAATGTCTGGACGAACACGTAAAAAACAACATTATAATAAGGAATAACTTTTTTTATTTAAAAAAAATTAGAAAGACTCATACCAAAACTCGTGCGGAAGGGTCATGAATAACCTTGAAGAATTTGTCACCCTTGTGATAAGCCATAATCAAGTTCTTTGTCCTAATGAAATCCTGTTTTTCAAATGCAAAACAAATAATTGTTAATGTAACCATAAACTCAAGAAAGTTTTTTTTTTTTTTCATTTTCACGAAAACTCGAAACTGATTTAATTTGAATCCTGTTATTAAAACCACAATCACATTACATCAATTATTTGGACAATTATACAATGATTAAACCTGATCGTAAACAGTTTTGTATCCATTTCATCCAATTCAGAAACTTGATCGTAAACAGTTTATATACTTATGTTAATAAAAAACGTTTTGATCATTACAAAAAAAACTGATTTTATTTGGTAGAATATTGATGTAATACGATAGTGATTTTTCTTTGTAGAAAAATGAATATATAAACCGATTGTATTTCTGTTTGATGTAATATGATCGTAAACAGCTATGTATGCATCTCATCCAAATCAGAAACTTAAGCCTAATACAGTTTAGATACTAATGTTATTAAAAAACGTGTTGATGTAATATGATAATAAAACAATTTCGACACTTATGTTAATCGTAAAACGTTTTGATCATTACCAAAAAACCGATTGTATTTCATAGAAGATTGATGTAATATGATAAATATAAGATTAGATGGACAACATACCTTGCAAAAAGAACAATGAGAAAGGAATGAGAAATGAAAAAGGAATTAGGATATGAAGGATGAACAATGTATTAGGCTAGGAAGGAGGAAGAATGTTTTAAGATACAAATGGATGGTGAGAAAACAAAAAAAAAGAAGTTTATATACTACATTTCATGGAGCTCCATTTACCATTTGGATCCTAGGAGACCCTCTCAAAAGCTAGGATTCAACCCTAGTGTTTTCATTTATTATATAGATAGATTAATGTTCTAGCATCATAAACACATATCAAACCAAAAAAGACCATTTCGACATTTGGTACCAACCGCATACAAACCCGAAACAAAACAATCTCCCATACCTGAAATTCAGATAACTCCTCAAGAAACTCGGGCGGGCAAAGAATAAGTGAACAAGAAGAAGTAGTGGAACCCTATTTTTTTTTGTAGGAAGAGTGGTGGTGGGGGGTTTGGGTTTATACTGGGTGGTGTGGACCATCGAGCTTCCTGAGTGATGTAGAGGTAGAGGGAGTATAGCATTCAATTAGAGAATATGAAGTGAAAAGGAGGGGACGGTTAAATTTCCCTCACTTATTGATAAGTAAAAGACTTATTTACCCTCACTAAATCTTTAAAAAGTGTATCAAGTGTTTGTACCCTAGGTAGTTAAACTTGTAATTACTTAAATTTGTCGGGTATCCTCCTATCATGCTTTATAATATAGTATAGATATAGATATATATACAAGTATATAATAGTATAGATATAGAAAATAATAATACTAGTAGTGGTGATGGTAGTATCCAAATATAATGACTCATCAAATTAGAAAATACTTTTAAAAAAGAATTGGTGACACCCGCCGCATCACGGGCTAACCCACTAGCTCTAGCTCAGTTTATATACATGTGTAATGTGTGAAAAATTAGGGAATAGGCCCAATAGCCCCACATCCTTTCATATCGACCCTAAAACCTTCATCCAATCTCCACAAAACCTCCAAAACCTCTACTGTCTTCTTCTACAATGGCGTACGCAGCCTTGAAACGATGTTCAATCATGAAACCAATGGCCACCGGAATCGGAGAATCATGGCGCAGCTTTGCTTCCGTTGCAGTTGGCAGTGATCTTGTTGCAGCCGCCCCCAATGTTTCTCTCCAGAAGGCTCGAACCTGGGATGAAGGCGTCTCGTCTCAGTTTTCAACTACTCCTCTCTCTGACATCTTTAAGGTCTGTTTCTTTATCTGGGTATTGTAAAGTTTTGATTTTTATGAAGTTATTATTGACTGTTTTTTTTTTTTTTTGACAGGGTAAAAAAGTTGTCATATTTGGGCTTCCTGTAAGTTTATTTTCTTATGTTATGTTATTTATGTCATTTTTTTTATTTAGATTTGGTTAATTGTGGTAGTTAACTAGTTTAATTTGACATCTGAAGCCAATTTAGTTTTAAATATTGTGGTAATTAACTAGGTATTCAATCTATGTTTGCTATTTGTTTATTGTACACGAATAATTTTTCGAACTTGCATTCGTCTGTCTAGCTAATTTCTCTCTGTTTCTGCTTTTGTTTATGGGTCTGTTATTTGTCTTTTGGTGATTTGTTTATCCTCCCTTGCTTGGTTAAAAAAGTGTGACTAGGTGCAAAGAGCCCTAAAGGTGTGTGTATTACAAGAAGCGCACCTGAGGCGCAATTTTTTGGCAAAAAGTTGACGCTGAGGCCGTGGCGAAGCTTGAAAATCCGGACCAGGGGGTCGGAAGTATATAACTAATTTTTTTAATAAAAAAACGGGGGTTCGAAACCGTATATATCAACAAATTTCTATACGAATACTATATAATCGGAACTTCTGAGCGAAAATTCGAGGGGGGCACCCCCGCCTGCCCCAAAGAAGCTGCGCTGAGGTGCGCGCCTCATGTGTTTCCAACATTTTTTGTAGTAGATTTTAGTGTGGCATGCTTTTCAGGTTGTACATCTCTTTAATGTCAACACTAAAAGCGGTGTCTAAATAGTGGGTAAATGATGACCTTTAGGAACTTATATAATTATTTGTTCCTCGGGTCTACAAAAAGCGGTGTGCTTGGCGCTTTGTGCCTCGATTTTGTACCTCGTCGCTTTTTTGCGCTTTTCGCTTTTTAAAACCAAGCTCACTTGATGAAATAAATGCACAAAATGCTCCAAATGAATGAATTACAGTGCTAAGAAATCACTGAGATGTGATGCAACGTCCAACTACTTGAACTAATGCCTGCAATTTCAAACCTCCGGTATAGCTCTCGTGGTAGATTGACTTTGTTCATCTCTTGGTTGAGCTAAAACCTCTCTTTCTAGAAAGTCTTTGGGGAAAATTTATTTTAAACTAGTCATCCTTGGTATGTCAACTACCTATTGGAAAGAATGTACTTGGTAACCTTTTCCCCCTTGTCACTTAGTTGAGGTTATGGTAGGTGGTTTAAGTGTTTATCTGATTGTTCAAAGTCGCAAGATGCACTCAATGACGCAAGGCAGAAAACAGGGCATGGCCTACGTAAGAGAAGTGCAATAAATAAATATAAAATATATATGTGTGCACACACACCGCAGGCGTAGAAAGTTAACACTATTTTACAAATATAATAAAGAACTTAGTGTAAACTAATAAAGTATAAGGCTGATATAACACATTATATAGACAAATAACACTTAGATTAGCTATGCAATTTCTATTAATATTCCGTTTCCGTAATGTTTGTAACAAATCTTTTAATCAACAATTATTCTATTTTGAATAGATTTACTAGAGCAAAATGCTATTTACTTGAATTATATTACATATACACAGAATTGGTGGCATGATAAACAAAATAGAACACAATTATGTGACTACAGCATAAGCCATCATCTATCAACATATGTGAAAAAATCATCTCGGTTTTGCCAACTTTACATTAACAGGGTGCATTCACGGGAGTTTGTACATCTCAACATGTTCCAAGTTACAAGAAAAACATTGACAAATTCAAGGCTAAAGGTGTTGATTCAGTTATATGCGTATCTGTTAATGATCCATACACTATGAATGGCTGGGCTCAAAAGCTTGAAGCTAAAGATGCTGTAAGTTGCTCCTCATCCCATCTGTTTATTATCTCAATGTTTTTTTAACTAATTAGTAATTACTTCATGCAACTTTTATCTTCAATCAATCTTTTCATCTAGATAGTAACATATAATGTTTTTTCATGTTTTTACTATGCAGATTGAATTCTATGGAGACTTTGATGGTAAATTTCACAAGACCTTGGAACTGGACTTAGATCTCAGTTCTGCATTGCTTGGACATCGCTCAACTAGGTATGGCTCTAACAATCACGTTTCTGTATCGTATTATTTCAGCGTCAACCTAATTTTTTATGCAACTTTATTTGTTGAATATCTTTATTTCAAAACATTTTAGTAATGTAATATTCTTTTCAAATTACTTTTGTTTTCGTATCAACCTTGACAATAGTCAGAAAAAGGATATTAATGTATCATAGTGTGAGACGCTTTTAGGCGTTTAGGATTTGTGTGTTTTTAACAATATCATTTATTAACTAGATTAAGACAAAGCTTTGTGTGCTTCATGTTATCTTGGTTTTAAAAAGCGCTAGGCGAACAAAAGCGATGGGGTCTAAGCGCATCGCGCGAAGCGCAAAGCGCAAAAAGCGTGGGATTTTCGTACCCGAAGCGCACACTAATTATATAAATTTTTTTATATATCCCATATGTATTCCATGAGTTTTTAGCTTCATTTACCCAAAATATAGCTATAAATAAGGTTTTTATGTGATTTTACCTATATTTACAAGCCAAAAACACCGAGGAACAACATTTTTATGCATAAAAAATACCCAGATTGCGTGAGGCGCGCGCCTCAGGCAGAAAAGCGCCTGAAATTTGACAAAAAAGCGCCTGAGGCGCGCGCCTTTGGGAAAAAGGATAGGCGCAAAGCCCTGAGGCGCCCTAGGCTGCGCCTTGATGCGCCTTGCGCCTAGGCGCGCCTCAGGCGCGCTTTTTAAAACCCAGCATGTTATGCTCATCTGTGCACTATTCTGTGACAATTTTTTTTCCAGATGGTCAGCATTCGTGGAGGATGGCAAGGTTAAGGTTCTGAACGTCGAGAATGTTCCTTCAGACTTTAAGGTTTCTGGCGGTGAGGTAATCTTGGAGCAGATATAAAACTGATAACTTTTACTAGGAAACTACTGAATAATTGGTTCAACTATGTTTGTAACTCATGGGATAGACTCAGAATCATCATCCCATCCCCTCTTGAAGATACTTTTGGCTACTCTCGTATGGTCTGTATTTTCAAACATTGGTATGTTTGAACCATTTTTAAGTCCAATCCGATATGGTTAAAAAACCGGTTTTTAAAACATTGGTATTTTGCTTTTGATATACCTGAGGATAATTTGTTCGTTACTGGTGGGTGACCACAAATTTGAATTGTACCGGTTTAGGCAATTATTTAATGTGTTCCCGACTGGAGAAATCATTTTTGTAGGAGAAACTAGGCGTTTATGGCCATAGTTCGGTGCTGTGAGGGGAGTGAAAATAAGTTTGGGAGTTTAAATATCTGAGTTCCTATTTTTAATAATACAAATAATTTATTTATGTGATAGAACTGGCTAGTTTTATAAAAATGATCAAGTCTTTTTATTCGGTGTGTATACATAAATAAAATAAAAACACGCATAAAAATGAATGAATAGTCTAGTGAATTTTGTAAACGTATAAGAATGGTTAGCGTACAAATTACTATATGTATTAATTACTAACCGTCGGTGCAATAGTATGTGAACAGAGGGTAAGATGATTGTTTTGTGTGTGGAGGGGGGCAAAACGGTTGTTTTGCCTTACCTACTAGTTTCCATTATAAGTTAAATGAAAACACAGTCGCAAACTCGCAATAGTAACAATATATAGAAAAATATTAATAGTATACAAAAATTATATTGTAGAATTTATGTCATTTAATTATAGTAGTGAACTGAATGTATGGCCAAGGCGAAAAGCACTTATTAAATTAAGATGTTTATATGGTTATACGAGAAGGATACACATTTCATGCATTCACAACATATACCATATGTTCTAAAATTTGTTTGAAGCATTTTAAACTTTGAGATAAATTATAACCTTGCTTATAATATAATTACTTATATTTTGTACTTTAATTATAAGATAAAAAAGATACACTACTATTCCTTTACAAAAGTCGTCTCTTCAACTCGTTAGCGTTACGTACAAGCGTACAACGTCTTACTAGTAATGTCATATTGATCACTGATTAATTCTCCCTGACTACTCAAAGAGTCACAACCAGTGGCGGATCTACCTGAAGAGTAGGGTTGGCCTGTGCCCACCGTCCAATCCGCACTGCTTGTGTGTATGTATATGGTTTTTCCTATTTTGTCCGGCAAGCAATGGGTTTATCGTGGTGGTCATAGGCCCCGCTAAAGAGGAGTCAAAATATAAGATGGGTTAAACAGAGAAGAAGACCAAAAGTAACTTTTTATATGATTTTTTAATGCCAAAGCGTACCAAGTGGAAGGCGTGATGAGTCACTGTACAGTGTACAACTGCAACATTATTTGAAATAATAAAACATTTTTTGTGTTATTTAATTACTTACTGTACTTTAGTTTAGGGTTTGTTATTTTTAAAAGTTTTTTCTTCCTTAAGTATTAACACTTTTTTAATACATTATAAAAAATGTAGATTATTACATAACCTAATACCTGCAAAAGGAATTTTAAAAGAAGTCAATCTTAATGTAACACATTCAAAGGTAATGAATATACAATCCGTCATGGTTTGTGTATTTTGGTTTCCAAAACGTTTATTCGAATATATACTTCATTAAGCTTATATCATCTTATGATTAGCGGTTTATATTATAACTTGATTTAATCCAGTTGTCACCTATTTATAATATGACTTGTTATCTGATTAACGCTAGTTTATATTACGTCTACTATTATCCATTTATCGTTAAGTGGAAAAGTATGAATTGGTTTTACCCAACTCATTTTGACCTGACTTATTTGACCCCTCTTCTCTTAACTCAAGTACTCAACCAATTTGTGCCCCCCATCACAAGAAATTCTGGATCCGTCACTGGTCACAACTTACAAGTTCTTATCTATAGTCTGGGGTTGGTGGTTCAGTGACAAGGCAAAACCTTTTAATACACTTAAGTGTGAGGTCGATCTTGAGTTCAAGTCTCGCAAGGAGCAATACGACTAATCATATACACGTGTCTCCGCAAAGCGATCCGTTCGGCAGTGTTTATCTGTTATAAAAAAAAGCTCATTTTCCTTTTAAGGTAACCCATTCCCTTCAATTTTCAGTATATAATAGCATCTATTCAATTCGTACCATCTAATCCAAACATAACGTGACATAATAATAATAATATTATAGTTGGCAGTGAGCATGAAGCCACACCATCTTCTGACACGTACAACAAAAAGAGTGACACCTAGACCACTTCATGATCTATGCAACTCAGTCTTCACATCAACCAAATACAAAGCTAAGCATGCCACATACACCACCACGTGTCACATCTCTCCACACACTACTACACCCTTTAAATCCCATCTTAAAACATCTCCATACACTCCATCTATCTTTCCATTATTATTAGTTCCATCACACATCTTGTTTGCAACAATGTCGAGCGGTGATCAACAGTTTCCACGTCAGAAACAAGACCAACAACCGGGCAAAGAACATGTTATGGATCCTAATCCACAGTATATGAACCCCAATTACAAAGCCGCTGATAAACTCCGGGTAAAATTCAATTCGAATCTTTTATGTCGGCATACCGCTACTAGTTTTGTTGTTTCGTATGCCAGTTTATGTCGGAAATGCGTTTGAAACTGTTGTTTTTCGACGCATTTCCGACAAAATGGTATTTGCAGAAAAAATGCTCGTATTTACGACTAAAGTTTCGTTTTTTTTTTTTGGAATAATGGAAATAAATAATTCCAACTATTGATTATTGGCCAATAACAGTTCCAACTACGAAAATTACCAATAGTGGTCCCAACTTTTGACATATTGGAATATAATGGACCCAAACTAACGGAGGTCTAACTCCGTTAGTGTGGTGCTAACGTGGCATGCCACGTAGGATCATTTTGCCACCTAGGATGCCACGTAGGATCAGTTTGCCACCTTGGATGCCACGTAGGATCATTTTGCCACCTAGGATGTCACGTCAGCATCACAATAACAGAGTTAGACCTCCGTTAGTTTAGGTCTATTATATTTCAATATGTCGAAAGTTGGGACCACTATTGGTAATTTTCGTAGTTTGGACTGTTATTGGTTAATAGCTAATAGTCAATAGTTGGGATTATTTATTTCCATTACCGCCCGGAGGGACCCGGCTAGGCCCGTAGAAACGGGGCACATTTTTTTTATAAAATTCCAATATATATTTTCTTTAAAAAAAAATACTTAAAGGCCAACAAAGTCGTCAGGGCTATGAATTCCTTTCTACGAATTCAGGATACTCAGGTCCACCAATTAAGAGAAAACGTGACCATCCACGTGCCGAATTTTAAAGTTAAAACTTATGCTCAATGAAAAAATCATTTAAAACTCAAAACTTATCATATACACAATTAAAGCTCAAAACCTAAGGTTTAAGATGCATTTTTTTTAAGGCTCGGACATGGCACTTAATTTTCAGGATGCCACTGCTTTCTACACATTTACGATAACGTTTTAACTTTTTTATTTGTTTCCTACACATTCCTGACAAACAATATTATTTATTATTTTTAAAAATTGTTATTGTATTAACATTTGATGTGGTATAATGCATATATGTAGGGAAAGGTGGCCATCGTGACCGGAGGCGATTCCGGGATCGGAAGGGCGATTTGCTATTGCTTTGCTAAAGAAGGAGCAACCATTGCTCTAACTTACGTTAAGGGTCAAGAAGACAAAGATGCAATGGACACCATAAAGATCATTAAGGAGGCGAAAACCAAAGATTCGAAAGACCCGATTGCGATACCGACCGACTTAGGTTATGATGCCAATTGCAAGGCGGTGGTGGATGAAGTCGTTGGAAAATTTGGTCGAATTGACATCTTAATTAACAATGCGGCTGAGCAGTATATGTGCAAGACCGTTGAAGAAATCGATGAGAATTGGCTTGATAGGGTGTTTCGGTCCAATATATACTCGTACTTCTTCTTAACTAGGTAAGAAATCGATGGCTCGGCCTAGGGGCGAAGCTTATTAACGGCCTCGGCCCACCTATTGTTGGCTCAGTAGTGTCATATTAAGGGCCTCGGCAGTAGCGAATCCAAGAATGATTTTCAGGGGTTCCTTTCGTAATTTTTACTGCTTTTCACCAATTTTTCAATTACTGTTTTTCACTAATTTTTCTACTTTTTTTCACTAAAATTTTCAACTTTTTTTTTCCAAACCGGGGGTTCCCTGGAACCCAGGAACCCCTTGGATCCGCCACTGGAACCTCGGCCCACCGATTTTTGGCTCATTAGTGTAAATTTCTCCGGTTTTGTAAAAAAAACCGGAAAAAAATGTATATTTTGAGTCCGGCCCCCACCGATTCCGAAAAAATGGGGTATTGTGATTTTCAGCCCCATCACCTAAGCGTTAAAGCTCCGCCACTGGCTCGGCGTTTATAAAAAAAGTCGTTTGGTATTTCGCAAGTTTTTATGACACAATATATAAAGTTCTGATCAAAATAATATCCAGCCAAATTTTGATATATGTAAATTATTATTCGTTTTTTATAAAGAAAAACTTAACACAACATTATAATGGGTGTTCATGCAGGCATGCACTAAAGCACATGAAAGAAGGAAGCAGCATCATCAACACGACGTCGGTTAACGCCTACAAAGGGAATGCTACTTTGTTGGACTATACATCAACAAAGGGAGCCATTGTGGCGTTCATTCGAGGTCTAGCACTACAACTGGCATAGAAAAACATCCGGGTAAACGGAGTGGCGCCTGGTCCAGTGTGGACACCGCTGATACCATCTTCGTTTCACGAAGAGAAGACGTCACAATTTGGGACGGAGTGTCCAATGAAAAGAGCCGGGCAGCCTTATGAGATTGCGCCTTCGTATGTGTTTCTGGCATCCGAGGACTCCTCATACTTTACCGGCCAAGTCCTGCACCCTAATGGTATAATATTAATATGGGTACACTACCATATAAGTTTCTTTTACCATTTTTTGGGGTTTGTAATTAACTTGTTTGTTTTGTTTTGTAGGTGGAATGATTGTGAATGCTTGAGGGATGGGTGTGATCTTTTGCAAGCTTTTGAAGTGAAGTTAATTATCTAGATAAGTGGTGTGTAGTTGGTTTGGTATTATGTAATGTGCAAAATATAAGAATAAAATGGCCGGTGTTCGGAATGTTTGGTTTGTTGGTTATTTTTGGTGAAATAAGTTTTGTGTACCAAAGTTATCAAGTTGTGATATTAGATCCTAAAAACGTTCAAGTCATAAGAAACAACTTACAAAGGAAATGTAGCACAACTCGCGCCCAACTTAGAAAATAAGCAAGAGTAGTATTGAGCCCTTGTGTTAGGGGGCGTAAAACGATGCAAAATAGTACCAATGCCTCACCATCGTCAGCGACCATCAACACCGAAGTGGGGCATGTTAATATGAAAAAATTACACCGAAATGTAAAACATAGAAAATAATAACTAAGTCGATCTAGGATTCGCGGGTTGGAAAAACATAAACATATTGAGCCTTAGACGCACATTGCGCCACGTTAACTCGTAAACATAAAAACGTTGAACCACACACGCATATTGTTAACTTATAAAATTTTGAAAGAAACGTAAAACGCTAAATCACATACACATGTTGGGTTGTGCAACATTTAGAGAGAAACGTAAAACGAAAAACTTGCGTTGGGCAAATTTAGAGACGTACGACGAAAAATTTATGAAAGATGATGAAAATCATATATGAAAAGCTTTAGGTTTAAAGGTAAAAGAAATCTTTTTTCGGAAAAAAATCATGAGGTATAACACTTGGGGTTGGCGTAGTGTTCCATGCGACCTCAGTCGGTCACATCTGACCCCGTTGCCCATCTTTCGGGTGTGTACAAGTGGCCTTAGAGCATACACAATGGATTGCTCCGGACAGGTCCAACAAAACCGAACGAGGTGGGTTTGGAATTTGTGGGCACATCTTGTACTTTATGAATAAATAAACAAATATTTATTTTGTGTGGGTATAAATTAAATAATAGGAAAAGTTAGAGATTTGGAATGTTTTATGGTTGTAGGAAAAAATAAGTTTAGAAAAATTCTGGTTTGGAATGATGTGGCATGGTGATAGAGCGGTTTAGAATTCCAAACCAACCAAACCATTATGGAAGCTATCACTATAGTGTTTTTATGTTTTTAAGTTGCACCTTTCTCAATAACACTAACTGTGCGGTTTTTTTAGATCATATCATATGATTAATGTCCGGATTTCAATTTGTGGAAACTACAACAATTGTTATGAAATTGTACCTTAATTTCAAAGAAATTAATATGTAGATAGATACCTCAATGTCAACCACTCATCATTGATTATGTTTGACTAGAACTATCCTTTCACACCAGGACTCTATTGCATATCTCTAATTTTAATGATACATTAGGAAGTTATTATCAAGGATCTTCACTCTAGCACTAAATCTATTCATATCTATAGTTATGTTTTCCGATGAGGCCGAATCAACCTCAACCTTAGAGTGGCCGCAGCCATGCCGCCAGCTTACGTTGTCCGAGATTCAGCTAGCAACCCAAAACTTTGATGAGTCGTTAGTAATTGGACGCGGAGGGTTTGGAAAAGTTTACAAAGGAATTATTGTTAGTGAGGGTAAACGTTTAGTTGTTGCGATCAAGAGGTTGGATTCAACTTCTAACCAAGGCGCGGTAGAGTTTTGGGTTGAAGTTAAGATGTTGTCTAAGTTAAGGCATTGTCATTTGGTGTCTTTGATTGGTTATTGCAACGATGGGCGAGAAATGATCCTTGTGTATGAATATATGCCTCTTGGAACACTTGAAGATCATCTCCACAAACTTAAAAAGCCTCTACCTTGGAATCGACGACTCAAAATATGTATAGGGGCGGCTCGGGGGTTAGATTATCTTCACACTGGTACGGGTATTGAGCAAGGTGTTATACATCGTGACGTGAAGAGTTCTAATATTTTGTTACATAAGAGTTGGGCAGCTAAGATTTCGGATTTTGGGTTGTCCAAAGTAGGTCCAACGAATCAGCAGTCAACTTATGTCAACACGATGGTTAAAGGCACATTTGGATATCTAGATCCGGATTACTTTCAAACGGGTAGGCTGACGAGAAAGTCTGATGTGTATGCCTTTGGGGTTGTGCTATTTGAAGTCTTGTGTGGGAAACGAGCGGTAGATCAAAGTCTTGATGAGGAGCAATGGGGTTTAGCAAGATGGGCTCAAGATTCAGTCAAAGAAGGGAAGCTAAAACGAATAGTTGATCCTAGTATTAGTGGGAGAATATCGAATAAATGTTTAAAGGAGTTTGCACAACTTGCAGATCGTTGCTTGCATACCCATCCTAAGCAACGTCCTACAATGGCCGAGGTTGTGGTTGGCCTACAGTCTATACTAGCTTTACAGGAGCGAATCAATAACACGTCGCGTTCAAGGAGCATCACCATATTTGGTAGAAAGATGCCGCTGTTTCTCTCTCCATCCAATGGGGAAAACGACGGTATGATGTTTTCGTCCTGTTTTTAATCTTTGTTTTCATGTAAGTCTTGTTTTGTTGAATAATATATATGCTCTTATTTTGTATGTAGATAAAAGCTTAAATCCCTCCGAGTCTAGCTTAAACCCCTCTGAGTCTCGGTTTGATTCAGATAGAAGCGAACGTATAAAATTATTCAAATTTGATTTTCACACTATCAGCGTTGCAACTGAAAATTTCTGTGCAGCGAATAAAATTTGGCAAGATCAAAATGAGTCCATGTACAAGGTATTCGCATATATTACCTAACGAGTCACAACATAATTTTTCGGTTTTCTGAAGGCTGTTCACAAATGTCTATGAATCAATATAATTCATTTTCAGGGTATGCTACAAAATGGACAAAGAATAGCCATTAAAAGACGATATGGTACTATTCATGAACGTATTTATAACGAGTTACTGGTGAAGCTTGAACATGAGAATTTGGTTCAGCTCAGGGCCGTCTCCGAAAACTGTAAAAAAAATTTAGGCCTGGGGCCACAACAATTAAACCGGGCCCATATAATTTAAACCCAATCATGATATATAAAATCTACTATAAAAAAACAGGGTCCACGGCTGGAAGTCTAGAGTGTTCGGCGTCGGTTGTATAAACGGTAAACCCTTTGGGCTTCTAAACCCTAGTTTTGGGTTGGGTTTGCTTTGATAGGTTTAAAAATTTAATGATTTTGGGCCTTATTAGTTGGGTAAATGTTCAAAAAAAATGATCACAGTAGTCCACAACCCATAAATATATATATAAAAACTTTTAAAAAAAAAAAAACTTCGGGCCCTCGGGATTTTCGGGCCTGGGGCCGTCGCCCACGCCGCCCCTATTAAGGGCCGGCCATGGTTCAGCTGCTTGGATATTGCTTAGAACAAACGGCTAGTTTCCTGGTCTATGATTTTGCACTGTACAAAAGTCTGGATCACTTTATATTTGGTATGAATTTGCAGGCTAAAAAGTGGTTTCTTTAGTTTCTAGTTATTTAAATAATTTATGTTACTGTTGTTATTTTATGTTTGTAGATCCTCTGAAGCGTAATCTTTTGGACTGGAATAAACGCCACGAAATAATCCTAGGTGTCGCCAATGCACTTCTTTACCTTCACAAGCATGCTCCCGTTCGGATTGTACATGCTGATGTCAGACCGGAAAACATTCTTTTTAACGAAAACATGAACCACAAACTGTCATATGCAGAGTCAGAAATATATTTGGCGAACAACGGGACTGATTGCATTAATGTGGATAAAATATGTGGCCCCATGTAAGTACAAAAATACTTTTACTTACACTATAGGGGGGGGGGGGGGGGGGATGAAGCGCCATGTGGCACTTGTGGGACCTATATTTGAAGGGTGAAAATTGTGGGGAGTGGAAGAGGGGGGGGGGGGGGGGGGGGGATTGCATCTCTTATTAGAACTTTTGTAGGTACGTGTTTCTTTGTGTGCACGTTTTATTTTTCGAATGCTGATAATTTATATGTTTTTGACCGACAGGGGATACATGGCACCGGAGTATATGATAGAAGGTTATCTCTCAACTAAGACCGATGTCTTTGGCTTTGGTCTGTTGGTTTTAGAAACTATTAGCGGTCAGAGAAACTACAAGCACTATCCATTGACTGACGAAAACTTTGTACAGTATGTAAGTTTTCGACTATTGTGTTCATCATTATCACTTTGTTAGTCTTGTTTATATTTTTATATTAAGATTATATGTTTGTTGAACTGTTGTAGATTTGGAAAAGTTGGTTAAAAGGAAGGAATTCATATATAATTGACCCAACTATTGATGTTGACTCGAGATTGATATCAAGATTCATCCAAATTGGGTTGCTGTGTGTTCAAGCAGATGAAACTGATAGACCGACGATGGATGAAGTTGTTGGCATGCTGGTTAGCAGCTCGTCTCAGGATCTTGCTCTTCCTAAAAATCCAGTGTCATCATGGATAGGAGAAGAGGTTTCAGATCATATGAATGTCGCGTCTGATGACTATGATTTTGGAGCAATTGAGGAATTTGAATCTGAGCTAAGCCCTCGATAGTTTCATGCAGGTACTTATAACCGGGAGAACGATGGGCCATGGGTAAATGATGGACTATTTGTGTTTATGTAACAAACCAACAATACTACAGGGTATGAAAGGAAAGTAACGCGGCAATGAGTAAAAGATTGCATTTTTAAGAAAAAAAAAAAGCACGCATATAGCCATGAGATACGCGTGTAGAGTCCCCCCCCCCCCCCCCCCACACACACATCAAGATTTGCGTATCAAATCTTTCACCATCGATTCTTGTATCAAACGATATTCACATATCAGACTTTCATTCACATAAGGAGTCATTTGTACGTATTATTTTTCGCATATGGTTCATGTAAGTGTTAATTCGCGTAGAGATTAACATATAGGTTGCATGTATAGCAGCAGCTAATGCTGCGGTAGAGCAGTAGTCAGCGCACCTGCGTGTGCCTATTAATAGGCGACACTTTAGTTAGTTTGAAACATTTTGCATTTTAACACTCTTGGTACTGAACTGTGGCCAATTGGAAATCAAACAAAGCTTAGTAATTACATCACTGTGTGCTTGACTTACATCCAGTTGATAATCAAAGATTCCGCATTTGATTGAATTGTTCATGGTTGAATTTGTATTCGTGAACCATCGATTCTGGTTTTACAAAAGGTATAAAGAGGGAGTTAACTGAAGATGATAACATTAATGGCGTATTTGCCTATTCGTTATGTGAGGTGCAGGTCGCTAGTTTCTACATGTAAACCTCACATTCACACGGTACATGCTACAAAAGAGCATACGGAAATGCTATGAATTGATTTGGCAGGTAATAAGCAACCCAAATGTTGCGTAAGTCATGACTACATGCGCAAAATTTGTTCTAACGTAACTAAAGGGTATGCACATTTGATTTGACTTAGTTGTTGCATATGCGCCCAAATAGTAGTTGCATATCTTGAATATATATCGTTGAAGAGGTGGCTAGGATCCCCTATTTAGGGGGAGTGATGATCTCTGCCACTCGATAGAAGAAAGTCACCGTTCAAAAAAAATATAACCCTCTCTACGTTCTTACACTTGCCGCCTTCAAAGATTGATGAATAAGTTCTCTTTCGAAGATTTAAAAAAAAAAAAAACATATATTATTAGCTCTATACAATTTTTTGAACAAAACAATGGCAATACTTAAAAACCATACGAAATCATCGCTCACAATAATACATTATGAACATTATGAGCATAACAGACAAAGATTACCTGTGTAACTCAGTGAGAAAGTACATTCATATCTTTAAACAAAATAAAAAAAAAATTTAAAAAATTTTTTTATAAAGCCATTGATTTTACAGTGTTCTCTTCAACCCATTATATTCTCTCTGCATTCCCACATCCATAAAAAAACACGGAAACACTGTGTTTCGCCATAATTCCCTGAGGAGATCAAATTGCACCTCCAGCGAAGGGACTGTGACATGTGAAACTTCAGTAACTTTTTTAAAGATGTTTTGTTTGTCTCTTTGACGGCCCTCCAGGGAATAGCTTCATTATCCATCCTAGAACTCTTTCCACGACCTTTCCCGATCGTAAAAAAAATAACAAAATGAGAATTTAAATGTGCCAATACGGCTTAATGTAACTAGCGGCAAAATGAACGGATCAGCAAGTTGGATACGGATCAAATTGTAAAAACAGGTAAACTCCAGGTATTGTTAATTGTTAAAGAACTCATTTGTGTCCAAATAATCACATTATATTATGTCAATAATCTATCTCGTTTTAATAAAATTTAGGAGGATTTTTATCCATCAAAAGTGCACTTTGGAGGTGTTTGACCCGTTTCTTTTAAAGCTAATCAGTTTTGACTTTCACTCGTTAGATATAAAACATAAACCTATTTGACCCATAAAAGTAAGTAGCACTATATTTGTGATTCCAAAAGGCAGTATTTAGTACCTCGTCACCTTCGTCAGCATACGGTGTATTATCAACCACGTTACGAGGAACAGGCTTTCTTTGTGGAATATTATCACTCACCATACTTTGAGATGTCAACAACTCTAATCTTTGCGTTTGAACTTCAAGTTTATGGGATAGTTCCTTGTTCAAATCCTTCATAACGCAAAGGAATATATAAATTAATGTTTTCAAAGTGCAACATGCAAAAACTATAATGATAACATAATAATGTGTGTGTCGCATATCTGAATCTCTACAACATACCTTCAACTTGGAACTTTGAGATGATTCAGTTGACAAAGCTTGCACCAATTGTTGTTTTTCCAAAGCTAACTGAAACCAGACAACCGTAACAATATATATGAATAAAGAAGTTATCAATGGGATCAGAAGTGATTCACAAAATCTTATTTTAAGAACGCTTGAACTACCTCAGAGATAAGTGTGTTGATATTTTGAATCATATACATCTGATCTGAAGGTATACTTGTAGATGAAACTTCATGACCAAGATTCCTACTTAGTGACGGCAAGAAAGCATCACCGTCACCAAGACTAGCTTGTGTTGCAAGGTTTGTCGGAGCATCTTCACTCTCATCTACGAATCGAGAAGAATATCAAAATGTAAATAGAAGAAAAGTTGGTACATAAATGTAGAAATAAGTCAATAACAAACGTATTAAAAATAATTCTTTTTGTTCTTATATTTGTAAAATTTTACAAGTTACTTGTAACCGAAGTCACCTTTTATGATGAAGAATTTGTTTTTGTATATTATGGGAAGATCACATACCAAGATCATCTGTAGATGTCGATGCTTCCTTTCTAGCAGCTGGACTCTTCTTAATATCGGCTGAATTCCCGCCAATTGCAGGAGCATTCCATAGCTTAGATTGCATGAGTTTTTTCTCTGTCCAAAATTTATTTATTTATTTACACAAAATTTTCAGGATCATAACACGCATTAATAATAACATTGCAACAAAGATCAAAGCTAGCATAATTTTATGATTTCACTGCAACGCTGTAAGCAATAATTAGAGGATCTTGTTAAGCGTGGACCAAAAATGCAGTTACAGTAAAACCTCTATAAATTAATAATGTTGGGACCGATATATTTTACTAATTTCGCGAGATATTACTATATCGATAAATTAATAATTTAAACAGTTGGCTTATATTCGTGAGCAACTCTCAAATTAATGCATCAAACTTCAAAATTTTCATGTCCGTTCACTTTACCTATTTGAATAAAACAGAAACAAGCTTGGTTTTAAAAAGCGCTAGGCGCACAAAAGCGACGAGGTCTAAGCGCATCGCGCGAAGCGCAAAAAGCGTGGGATTTTCGTACCCAAAGCGCACACTAATTATATAAATTTTTTTATATATCCCATATATATTCCATTAGTTTTTAGCTTCATTTACCTAAAATATAGCTATAATAAGGTTTTTATGTGATTTTACCTATATGTACAAGCCAAAAACACCAAGGTACAACATTTTTATGCATAAAAAATACCCAGGTTACGTGAGGCGCGCGCCTCAGGAAGAAAAGCGCCTGAAATTTGACAAAAAAGCGCCTGAGGCTTGCGCCTTTGGGAAAAAAGGATAGGCGCAAAGCCCTAAGGCGCCCTAGGCTGCGCCTTGATGCGCCTTAATTTATAGTTTCGCTGGAACCAATATATTTACATTGGGATTTCAAAAAATTTATTATCTTATTATTTTATCGCTTGGGGTCCAATTTTGTACTTGTTCCAAGTTGGGACCGGACAAATTATTAATTTTATCTAGGTTATTAATTTACCGAGTATTAAATTATAGATGTTCTACTGTACTTCCTTTTACAATAACTGTTTAAAAACATAAAAGAAATAGACAATCTCATATAAAGGTTGACTTCCAAAAGTCAAATCAGCAGATCAAATAGTCAACAACCAGCAAGTCAAACTAAGGATCAAAAAATCTCATGTTACCAGATGCTAAAAAACACGAAGTCAAGCACTAACAAGTGTCATTGAAGGCCAACCCAGTGAAGTTATAAAATTCAATCAAGCCCTAAACTTTATATAACAACATAAGTTAATAACCGAAGTGATAGTTGTTGAGAATGTGGAGGCCTTTTCGGCCAAGAAGAGGGCAGCCGGCCCTAATTCGGCGACACGTTAATAGCCGTGATTCCCTAACAAAAGTTGCAAACCTAATGCACCAAGCCATGTTGCCAACAACCTTAACTTACAACTATCTGAAACTAATCATCCCCCAAAATTAATGTAATTTCAATAACCTATGTCGCTAAAGTAAAAAAAATAAATAAATAAAACAACTCATCATATAAGGGTACTATAGATGAAGTGACTGTCAAACTATTATTACTGAGCTTGATTGTTTTAATCTGTTCCATTGATGAGAAATTTTTTCAACAATAAAATGATGCATATTACTAAACACAAAAAAATACCTTCTTGTAGAGCATGAATAGTAGACTGCAGATCTTGGCGATCCTTCTCCAGGCTGGATATTTTTCTCCTGAATGTATTTCAATATAAAATTTCAACCATCCAATGGCATAGCAATAAGAAACAATACTGTTCTACAGCAATTCAAACAGGTATCGTGCCATAGTTCTTTGTTCAACTAATATGTAGACCCTAACTGAAAAATATAGAATACTAAACTAACAATAACTGAGTAGTACTTTAAAGCCATAAGCTCAGACCGTACTTCTGTGAGGACATTTCAGCTTCCAAATTTTCCAATTGTCTCTCCAGTTTTAGTTCATTGGACCTCAGTCTGAGTGCCTACAAAAAATGGTGCGTATAAGCAACTACCTTAAGAACAAATAATATTCAGTTAGAAAAACAGCTCAAGGGTCTGAAAGTAGCACTTCTTAATTAACTTGATGAACTCCATGAAGAACAAATAATATTCCGTTAGAAAAACAGCTCAAGGGTCTGAAAGTAGCATAAAGTGTCTTTTAATGCATTAAACATCCTATCTGACTTTACACTTCGGTCATAACTGAAATCACACAGTGTGTAAACAATATTTGATATGCTTTTAATTTACAAGAAAATTGGACAAAACATGTGTGTTGTTAACCCAACTCAACCAGACCAGTTTCGACCTGCACCGAAAAATTACCCATTTACCCGTACCAGACGTCCAGACGTGTTATTTTTCACCTCTGAAAATATGTTCACAAGCTACCATGAGTGTGCAGTACCTTCTCCTCTAATCCAATGACCTCAGAAGCCAACAACTTAGCACGTTCATCAGCTGCACTACATTCCAACTGGGCATTTCCATACTCGGTCCTCACAGCCTGAACTTCTACCTAGTCAAATAAAAATTTAAAGAGAATTATCAAAAAAAAAATAATAAAAAAAAAAATAGCAAACATATGCCAAGACAGTAGAAAACTTTAGCTCAGAGTTAATGCCACACAATCGCTACTGATAATTGTATCTTCTATAACATACTAACCAGCTGAGCATTAATTTCGTCTTGCAAGCTCTCTATCTCAGCTTTTAATTGGTTGACAAGACCTCCCTGCAACGGAAAAGAAAGAACAACCATTAAAGAGACGAAAACAATTGGAATTTATCAACTTTTCAAAATAAGACATGGTTACAAATTGTAAAAACAGTTTCCTACCTGCTGGTTATAACTATCAGTTAGTGCTGAGTTTTCAGTGGCTAAAGACTCGGCTAGAACTCGAGAAGCCTCAAGAGCTCGTTGCAAAGAGAACTTTTCTTGTGTAAGATCTTCAATATGCTGCTCAAGAAATAAGAAAAAAGTAAGGAATAGTAAGACGCATATAGTATGCAACTTTCAGGCATTTAGCAATCGAAACAAACTATCAATTACTGTAAAGCATGATACAGTGTCAAACCATGTCCGATGCTGGTGATAGGAGATGTGCAAATATTTTTTTTACAAAATTTAGACAAATTAACATCATGAAAAATGTTTAACCCATGAAAAAAATCATCAATAACTAAAGACGAGGTAATGTTATAACTAAAAGATAATCATTGCTGTTTTGTAGGATATAACAACCTGTTCCAAAGCAGCAAAATCTTCATTCTGTTTTGTGGAATCAAAATTGTTCTTTTTCTCCATATCAAATTCATTGATACTCTGCCTAAAGATGGAATGTTGAGAATCAGATGTAACGTGAGCATCCACAGGGTGAACTTTTGAGCTAAACGGGTTGTCTTTATCCGTCTCTGCATTTTTAGGCACGTTGATCAAATCCAAGAAAGATGGACGGGATCTTCTGCCAGCTAAGCCTGGTGACATGGATGCCTGATTATATGGGGGTATAGCTTCAGATCTGACGTTTGCAGATTCAGATGACCATAAAGATGAACTAGTTGCCTTGGCTGGATAATCAAATAGGCTCTTATCATCCACTGAAGAAACTGGTGGATAACGATTCTCCAACATATCTTGTATAGATTTCCTAGCTTCAGAAGAAGGATCTGAAAGTTTAAAAGTACAGTAAAAGTGAACACTACATAGAGTTTGCTAGATGTGGCGGGTTGGGTAACAGGTCAAAACATGTAAAGAAACTTACAAGTCGGGTTGGGTTGGCCCGACTTACTAATTGTCAAAAAAGAACTGAAAATTTTTAAGACAAATAGTGTTTCAATCTACTTGTCTCCTATAAAGCTATATTTTCTAATTTACATGTTTGGCCGTTAGAGATAAAACATAACTGAAATTGACTCTATGTAAGTATAGGGAACGAAATTACCACCTCTAGAATTTACCATGTTCATATGAAGAAGAAAAAATATTACCTCTGTACGTTGGGCCATTAGCTGGCTGATGATTACTGTAACTTAAGTTGCTAGCAAATAAAGATCCGTTAGATCTCTCAGGAGAAGACTTGGTAACTGAAACTTGAGTGGTTACAGGAGTTGCAGAGGTAAAATCCTTTAAACGTTCATCTCTGCTATTTTTAAAGGAGTCTTCCTGGCGTATATTCCTAAAATAATTATAACTGCTATATATATTCTCTTCTGGATGATTAAATTCTTTATTTTTTTCGGTATCCACCTCATAAGGTGCTTTATGGTCCAACTTTCCGTCGGTTGAATATGTGGGCCCTGGACTTGCAGAGGGTTTATTGAAACTGCTTACAGAGTTCACGTCGGGTTCAGCTTCAACAACATTTATTGTTTTCTGTTCGTTTTTTTCAACCTGAAATCCTGAGCCTGAATCAGATGTAGCATCCGTTATTACCTGAACAGAATCAGAAACCGGAGGTTTTGTATCCTGTAGGTCCCCATTAACAGAATGAACAGAATTACTAGCTGCAGCTTTTTTGGCTGCTGCTTTCTTTTTACGAAACTCCTCTAGCTGTAAATATTAAAAAAAAAAAAAAAAAAAAAAAAAAAAGCATAAACCTTTAAACAAACATCAAATCGTAAATGAAAGATAAAAGTTAACTACAAAGAGAAGCTATATTACAACTTTAGAGATCAAATAGACTTATCAACTGCAATGTTAGGTATTTCTATATACATGGAGAGGCAAACATGTGACAAACTATATATCAAGCCTGCTTGTGAATAAGATATTGTTAGCTACTATACAACTCACCCGCTACTATATAACTCACCCATTAGTTTCTCTTTTTAAACATCATAGAATAAGGTCATTGACTGTTTACAAAAGAAGCTACTAAATAATTACAATTAAGTCAGCAGGTTATCATATATATTTGACCCTAAAACCATCATTTAGTTCAAAAATGTCACTACAAGGAAGAAATTCAATTTTCATGTTTGTCTGACGAGTGGATGCAACAGAAATTTCTTTACACGTGTCAACGTGTAAATTTTCATCTTTTCTCATGGTAATTTTATTATGCTACACGCTGTTGATGACCGATAACCGAGATATCGGTGATATATCACCGATATATCGGCCGAGTTAACTACTTAGATAACTGGAAGAGTAGAGTTCATTTTGTGATCATATTAATCTTTCATTATGGCTAAAATTCAAGCATTGAACTTGTACTGTTCAAGAAAACCTTGCAATGAATCATCAAAAATTCAAAACTGAAAAGTTGTTGCAACGTCCAGGCCCCTACAAATATTACAGTTAAAGAAACACAAGAAAAAAAAATATAAAAACATATATACTCTGTGCACAGGGCTAGTCTGTTTATGATGTGAATAAATCTAGCGTGACCAAAGTCCAAATAAGATCCAACTGCAAATTAGTTCCTGTCTAGCAGCGCAAGCGATCAAATAGTACAGACACAAACGAGCCCAAAATGACTACTTTCCATACGTTAAGCATATTATAACGATCCCAACACTGCCAACAGCCATAGAACTTATTTTTTTGGGTATTTTGGTGCATATTGTTCCAAAAAAAAGTCTTTAGGACTTCTATAAGTAACTTGATTGTATGTATATCCATTTTATTCACTGAATCTGGATATATCCCTCACGCCTCAATTCTCAGCTCTCCAATTATAAAAATACTCAAGCTTTCCAGGCATGTTTAAGTTATTCTTTGTCTCATAACTCATAAGTCCAACTTGCTACTTGTAATTTATTGCTAATCTCTCATAACTTACCTATTTATAACATAGTAAAAAAAGTGACAATTTCAAATCCAAGCAAACACATATAAAGAAAATTCAAGTGCAACCATCAGTTTAGCAGCAATCTAACTAGATCAACGTTCAAAGAGTTTCTTTGTATTTCATATCATAGAAATTCACTTCAATGAACTATCTTTTGTAGGTTTAAAATTTATAAGGTAGCATTGCATTTTTCTTTGAATATCATATCATCAAAAGTTTGGAGCCGGGGGGGTCTATCTGGAAGCAGCCTCTCTATCCACATGGATGGAGGTAAGGTTGGCCTACATGCCACCCTCCCCTGACCCTACTAATAGCTTTGCTATTGGTGAGATTTCTTGAATATGGCCGTTGTTGTTATCATCAAAAGTCTTAAAAATAAGAGCTAGCTTACATAGAACTAGGGATAATAGAAAACATTTTCGACAACAATATATAATGCAAAAAGACTAGTAGACTACATCTAAGCAATTAACAACTGCCACTTTAGCAAAGCATGGAGCAATTTCGTTAGTGTAGCTGTAATTCACACTTTGAGCAATTTGACAAACATATTACAATCTAAATTTGAGCATTTAAATAGACGCTTTAACGCAAACAAAATTCCTCCAATAGTTTTCAGCAAAGCAATTTGACTATGATCAATTAGAAACACACACCGCAAAGATATGCATAATGAAAATTTGTTTTACATGTTTTGCTGACATTAGTTCTGAACATATGTTATGCGTTCAGAGAACAAACCACAGCCTTCCAAAATCCGAAAGATGGTTTCACATTTTCAACTCTATAACATAAAAATATTTGAACTTTAAATTTAATAAACCCAAACCCTCTTTAAATCAATTAACAGTCATTTCAAACCCTTCATAAAGAAAACAAGTCTATATTAATTAGGTTTATTATACCATTTGACACCCAAAAGTAAACTTACAAATAAACAAAATATTTAAAAACAAACATCAAAGTGTGAATTACAACTAAATTAACCAAATTGAGAATTGGGTAATCACATAATAATAAAAATATCCCAAAATTAAACCTTTCTAACATACATTCACAACATATCACAAAAGGGTTTAATTTAAATAAAATAAAATAAAATAAAAAAGATATACCCGTTTCTTGCCAGCTTCCAATTGCTGTTGCTTTTTGGACGACACCTGATCCGAAGCCATTAAATCTGAAAGAGGGTGACCGGAATAATAGGGATCCGAAATGAAATGATGGGGGGGGGGGGGGGGTATTTATTATTATTATTATGTACAAATTGAAATAATGAATAAAAGGAAGGAAGGAAGGAATTGATAGATTATTATATAAACCCTTAATAGATTTTGATTGATTTGAAGAAAAAGAGGGTCCGATCTAGTCGGAGAGGGAGGTTTCAGATATGTTTTTGATTTAGATCTCTCTCTCCCCTACCGATCTTCGTCTCTCTCTCTCTCTCTCTCTTTTTCTGGTTTGTTTGTTGTATTTTCGATTTATCTTACGTTACTCCAACGCCCTCTTTTGCCTCTACGTTCCTATTACTGCTCTCGTAAAATGTAATATATGATACTTTTTAAATAAAGGGGAAAATGAAATTAATTAATCCTAATATGTTAGTAATAATAATAATAATAATAGTACAGGGGTCTGAATTGTAATATCTGTAACTAGAGGGGCTGGAATTGTCTAACTAAGATAGTTTGATGTTAGTTAAGATGTTAGTAGTTGTATATAAACAAGTCAATGCTCAATAATATGCGGCTGTGATTTGATCGATTTCCTCTTCTGTTCTTCTTTCTATCTTTCATAGCTAACAATTGGTATCAGAGCTACCGGTTCTCGGCCTCCGATCACCATTATCCACCACCAACGGCCATCGATAACCGCCATAACCACCATAATAGTTCTTTTCAGCCATAACCATTACTTTCAATCGCCACCAATAACAACCGTAATCGTCCATCATTAACCACCGTAACCATTACTTGCAAAACCCATATCAACCACCCAATAATTACCATAACCGTCACCACCAACCACCATTAATCCTCCATTAACAAACCTGCAACCTATTCTTTCATAATAATAATAATAGTAATATCACCTACTAACACCTGCACAACTTCATAATAATAATAATAATAATAATAATAGTAATTCGCCTACAGATTCCAAAATTACCCAAATTCATCTAATTCAACCATAACCAGCACCATTCAGTTACCGGTAAACCATGGCAACAAGAACCCATTTTCTTGAACAAAATCAGAAGGAAACTCTTACAGAAACATTTTACAATGACAAGATGTGTTTGCGTTTGAAGGAAGAACAAGAACACTTTTCCTTGGACAAATTTAACGCATTAGCAAATAAAGTGAAAAGGCTTTTAAATTTAAGGATACAGCAGAAACAATACGTGAATACACAGCAACAAGCGACATAAGATATTAGTCCTTCAATTCATAAGATAGCACCTAATGTTGAGGTAAGTACGTTTGTCTTTAATGAAGGAAGTTCTGGATTACATGATTCTTCTAGATTTAAAAATGGAGGATATGCACACAAGGTGTTCGATGAAATGTTTAATGAAAAGGGTGAGATTAAAGAATTAATAAATGAAAAGGATGTTGAGGTTACAGAATCAGAAAATGATAACGAGTTAGTAGATGAAAAGAATGATGATGTTAGTGAATTAGAGAAAGTGATAAAAGAAAATGTATATGAAATGCATGGGTATGTTATAGATGATGATTCAAGAGAGTGTTTAAAGGGAAATAGAAAAGATTATAAAGATAAACAGGATTATACTGATTTTGGTGATAAAGTTTGTAAGGATAAGAAGGATGTGAACTTGCAGTGTTCAGATTGTGATTCAAAAAAAGGTGAAAAAGAAGTTTATAGTGATAAACTGGATAATGAGATTCAAGAAAACAGTTTGTATGAAAGTGTTAATGGCCTGCTTGGAAATGATGTAAAGGGAGTTGAAAATGATGAATATAGAAATGAAATTGGTTCTTTAAGCCAAACGTTGAGCATCCATGAATCATTTGAATATGATTTTTTAAATCAAGATATGGAGGCTGCAATTGAAGTGAAAGATGATGTTGATAAGAAATATAAAAAGGAATCGATTAAATCCAACACTAAAAATATCATGAGTGATAGTGTTGTAGAAAACAAAAGACAAAGACCATTGGATTTTGATGCAAACAAGATTGGAAAAGTCTATGTTATGGGGTATGGTCTAAACAAAGACCATGTCATTGCATTAAAAAGATGTTATAAAAGATAAGGATAGTGCTGTGATTAACATTAAGGAAGCATGGCCGTTAAGCTTTGAATTAATAGTTGTTGGAACATTTCAATGGAAACCGGGTTGGCGGTATTGTTCGGGTGAAAATTTGAGGAAGGTTCAACATGATTACAATGAATACTTTGTTGAATATTTCCTAGCAATAGCAACTGTTAAAATGGTAGTCGCAACATCAGTGGGTAGAGATAACGTACAAGTTATAGAGTTGGTTTCCCATGGTGACCTTAATGATCAATATTACAGAAAGAATGATTTTGATGCAAGGGAAGATAGAGTAGAAAGATCAAAGATCCTCAAGTTTGGTCAAGGTTTCATTAGCAATGGTTGTGATTCCGACGATTGTGATAAGGATAATAAGAAAAGAGATGAAGATTACAATGAAGATCATAATGATTTAGGTGTTTTATTTGATAAGAAGCGGGCACCAATGCGAGTTACAGAAATTGAGAGTTCTATGGACAAAGTTAGCAACAATGAGGATCATAATGAGGATTATTGCGATGAGAACGGCATTGTTGGGTATTTTCAGTTTTCTGTAAAGGGATATAAACGTGAAGAAGAAGAAGAGACAAAATATGAAGTCTTGGGTGAGAAACTTACAAAAGCCAAAAACTCAATAAGTGTAGAAAGAGATGTTATAATTAGTGAAGTGATAGATCATTTTCAGAATAAATTGTTAATTTTTGGTGAAAATATCACTGCAAGTTTGTACCAAAAATATTGCACGACTGTTGAAGGTTCTGTAATAATTAGTAGAGGCGCATGTTGGTTAGCCTTGGTGGCCTGGAAAAGGACAAGTGATGTACTAGCAATAAAGGTTTGGAGGAAGGCTGGGATCATACAGTTTAATGCAGAGTCTCCAAGTGACATATGTACCAACATTATGAATGAAGAAATGAGCTTAGTAGCACGTGATATGATATACAAGTTGTTGGGTGATAAGCCATGTCCACGCCAAGGTGCAGCAAAGACCGGAGAGAAGAATGGTCTAACTAATGTGGATCCAAGAACTGAGCCAGCCTCAAAAAGACTATCGACTGCTGAATCCAAATCAAGTATTTTTCTGTACAATAAGGTTTGGAGCTGGTTAAAAGCTGAAAGTTGGTTCGGTTTTGATACTTTGTCTATCACTACTACACAAGTTTACCTTCAAAAGGTTCATTATCACTGTAACCAGAATCAGCGGCTAGCTGATGAAGTAAACAAAATGCTTCAACTTGCAAGTGCAGTAAAGCATCTTTATATGACAGTTGAACCCATTGGAGATTTAGCAGCTATTCATTACTTCCAAAGATTGATTTTGTTGAATTCTTTTATTATCAAAGGTTATCCAAAACTCAAAATATTTGGCATCCATGGTGAAATGTTTCCTGCTCTATTCCAGAAGAATGTTGCTCCAAATCATAAATTTCGAGACAATGTCACCTGTGTAGCTAGTGGAAAGTTGCTTTAGAGAAGCCTAAACCACCTCGTGCTTGTTTCTTGTGTCACCAAATGGCGGAAATGGATGGTTTGAGGGTAAAAAAAAAAAATTTGCAGACTAGCGAGTAGATTCTGATTTTTGGGGACAAAAATCTTTTGAGGGGGGGAGTTATGTTAGTAATAATAATAGTACAGGGATCTGAATTGTAATATCTGTAACTAGAAGGACTGGAATTGTCTAACTAAGATAGTTTGATGTTAGTTAAGATGTTAGTAGCTGTATATAAACAAGTCAATACTCAATAATATGCAGCTGTGATTTGATCGATTTCCTTTTTTGTTCTTCTTTCTATCTTTCATAGCTAACATAATATTTGAGAGATGGAAGAAAATAATTTTAACTTGAAACTTGTAACATAACAGTTTAATGTTTTTATTTTGTTGGTTCCAAACTAATCACCCTTAATTTATACTATTAAATGCCTACATCGCATCACACGTGGTATCCTACGTGGACTAAAGTGATAACCTGTCAAAAAAAATGGTGGCCCACCTTATCCACATGTGTATATGTAATTAAAAGAAATGTTTTATTATTGTTTTAAAAAAAATAGGGCCCACAAACATTTATAATCAGTATCTATTATCATCACTCGATCAAATAATCTTTCAAACTCATTAACACTAAAAAATCAAAAGTCGATTAAAAATCCTCTCCACCAGACGATCAAACCCTAGACGAGAACAATGACCGAAGAAATCAACATTAAGCTATGGTATGGTGGCACCTTCGTTTCTCATGCTTCAAGACTAAGTTATTGTGGTGGTGAACTGTAACATTTGTGCCCCTCACATTTTATGGAATTGGCAAAATTAGTCCTTGAACTCTTTTGAAATTTCATTTTTAGCCTTGTATTTAATTGGTTTTCAAATCAAACCACAATATTCAAAAATCTTAAATTTTCATCCTAAAACGATTTAAAAACCGACGAAAACGCGTCCGGGAACTTAAATTTGATAAAAAAAAATCAACATTTGTAGCCGCCGCGTACCGCGGAGGATTTTAAAACCTATCTGCGCTCCGTGAGGCAGTTGGTCAAAAGCTCAGTCAAATACCTCTCACCGCGTAGCGCGGAGGATTTCTAAATCTCTCCGCGGTCTGCGAGAGAGTGATCTGCAGCAGTTTCGTTTTTAGCACGATTATGATCGATTTCTGTTTCAATTTTGACTTTAATACATAAGTTAACTCGTTTTATGATGCTTAATGGTTACCCTTTCAGTTTCTAACCGTTGGTAGGCATTAATCATTGATTTAATGATGAATTAAGTCAAGAATTATTATAAAAACTATTCTTGTGACCCATTTTCAAGTTCACCATGATTTCCTTATTTTTTATTCGATTAAATCTCATCAAATACTCTTCAATACTTGTCTATCATCTCTGCAACAAAATCATTGAAAATCATCTCGTATTATGGGCGAATTGGAAGCTTATTTTCTTATTGTTATTCTGTTTTATTTCATCAATTTGGGGTATCAAATTCGTGAGTTTTTTTCTAATTTCTTTTGCATTTTGATTCTTTATTATTTGTAGAACAAAAGCCCTCTATTTGATTGGCCGATTATAGTTGTTAAGGGTTTCAATTGAAGCAGGATAGCCGATGATGTCTTACTGGGTTGCGGATGAAGAGAGGCGATGATGTCTGAAGAAAAAGTTACAGATGAGGAATTGGTAAAGGTGAAAAGCAAAGTAGGGTTTGTTGGTGGCCGGGTTATAAGAATTGTCGGATGAAGAGATGTGTCACACCCCAACCGATGGCGGAAACATCGAGGTGAGACTTGTGATAGATTGTTCAAAGACTTCATAACACTAAATTGTGACAATAGATTAAAATAGATTTCATTCGTATCTAAGATTCAACAAGTATACAATTTGTTCATGAGAAAATACATCAACATATACAATAAGTAAAATAAAGTTTGTTTCTAAAGCCGAATCCTAAGTGATATTTCTTGTATCATTTCATCAAGCTTTTTCCTGCAACATGTATAAAATATCCGTCAACACATAAAGTATTGGTGAGCATACTAGTTTTGGTTTACATAAATAGTATTTAGAATGGTTTACTCGAATCTCATACTATAGCATTGCACATACATACCATACAAAGAACATAACTCAAACCCGCGAGTACCACAACGTATACCTAGCATATTCATGCTAGGCCGTTTAAATCTTAACAATGACCCATATATTAGGTTTATATATAAGTATATATATATTTCTAGTATGATAAAGTAAGGTTTGCTAATAAAGTTTACTTGTACAAAATAATAGATTTGACAATCCGATATGTTGCTTATATTTTATAAAAATTTGGGCAGAGCCTCCTCTGTTTTTGTGAGAAACCAGACAATGCACGTCGTCTATTTTATCTCAAAACATCAATTGTCCAAATACACGACACATGGGTTAGCTTACCAAAACTATAATAGGTGAGGAAAACGTACATTTCGACAACTAACATAAAGATATATAGACCAATAAAGTATTGGTGAGCATACTAGTTTTGGTGATAAGCCATGTCCACGCCAAGGTGCAGCAAAGACCGGAGAGAAGAATGGTCTAACTAATGTGGATCCAAGAACTGAGCCAGCCTCAAAAAGACTATCGACTGCTGAATCCAAATCAAGTATTTTTCTGTACAATAAGGTTTGGAGCTGGTTAAAAGCTGAAAGTTGGTTCGGTTTTGATACTTTGTCTATCACTACTACACAAGTTTACCTTCAAAAGGTTCATTATCACTGTAACCAGAATCAGCGGCTAGCTGATGAAGTAAACAAAATGCTTCAACTTGCAAGTGCAGTAAAGCATCTTTATATGACAGTTGAACCCATTGGAGATTTAGCAGCTATTCATTACTTCCAAAGATTGATTTTGTTGAATTCTTTTATTATCAAAGGTTATCCAAAACTCAAAATATTTGGCATCCATGGTGAAATGTTTCCTGCTCTATTCCAGAAGAATGTTGCTCCAAATCATAAATTTCGAGACAATGTCACCTGTGTAGCTAGTGGAAAGTTGCTTTAGAGAAGCCTAAACCACCTCGTGCTTGTTTCTTGTGTCACCAAATGGCGGAAATGGATGGTTTGAGGGTAAAAAAAAAAATTTGCAGACTAGCGAGTAGATTCTGATTTTTGGGGACAAAAATCTTTTGAGGGGGGGAGTTATGTTAGTAATAATAATAGTACAGGGGTCTGAATTGTAATATCTGTAACTAGAAGGACTGGAATTGTCTAACTAAGATAGTTTGATGTTAGTTAAGATGTTAGTAGCTGTATATAAACAAGTCAATACTCAATAATATGCAGCTGTGATTTGATCGATTTCCTTTTTTGTTCTTCTTTCTATCTTTCATAGCTAACATAATATTTGAGAGATGGAAGAAAATAATTTTAACTTGAAACTTGTAACATAACAGTTTAATGTTTTTATTTTGTTGGTTCCAAACTAATCACCCTTAATTTATACTATTAAATGCCTACATCGCATCACACGTGGTATCCTACGTGGACTAAAGTGATAACCTGTCAAAAAAAATGGTGGCCCACCTTATCCACATGTGTATATGTAATTAAAAGAAATGTTTTATTATTGTTTTAAAAAAAATAGGGCCCACAAACATTTATAATCAGTATCTATTATCATCACTCGATCAAATAATCTTTCAAACTCATTAACACTAAAAAATCAAAAGTCGATTAAAAATCCTCTCCACCAGACGATCAAACCCTAGACGAGAACAATGACCGAAGAAATCAACATTAAGCTATGGTATGGTGGCACCTTCGTTTCTCATGCTTCAAGACTAAGTTATTGTGGTGGTGAACTGTAACATTTGTGCCCCTCACATTTTATGGAATTGGCAAAATTAGTCCTTGAACTCTTTTGAAATTTCATTTTTAGCCTTGTATTTAATTGGTTTTCAAATCAAACCACAATATTCAAAAATCTTAAATTTTCATCCTAAAACGATTTAAAAACCGACGAAAACGCGTCCGGGAACTTAAATTTGATAAAAAAAATCAACATTTGTAGCCGCCGCGTACCGCGGAGGATTTTAAAACCTATCTGCGCTCCGTGAGGCAGTTGGTCAAAAGCTCAGTCAAATACCTCTCACCGCGTAGCGCGGAGGATTTCTAAATCTCTCCGCGGTCTGCGAGAGAGTGATCTGCAGCAGTTTCGTTTTTAGCACGATTATGATCGATTTCTGTTTCAATTTTGACTTTAATACATAAGTTAACTCGTTTTATGATGCTTAATGGTTACCCTTTCAGTTTCTAACCGTTGGTAGGCATTAATCATTGATTTAATGATGAATTAAGTCAAGAATTATTATAAAAACTATTCTTGTGACCCATTTTCAAGTTCACCATGATTTCCTTATTTTTTATTCGATTAAATCTCATCAAATACTCTTCAATACTTGTCTATCATCTCTGCAACAAAATCATTGAAAATCATCTCGTATTATGGGCGAATTGGAAGCTTATTTTCTTATTGTTATTCTGTTTTATTTCATCAATTTGGGGTATCAAATTCGTGAGTTTTTTTCTAATTTCTTTTGCATTTTGATTCTTTATTATTTGTAGAACAAAAGCCCTCTATTTGATTGGCCGATTATAGTTGTTAAGGGTTTCAATTGAAGCAGGATAGCCGATGATGTCTTACTGGGTTGCGGATGAAGAGAGGCGATGATGTCTGAAGAAAAAGTTACAGATGAGGAATTGGTAAAGGTGAAAAGCAAAGTAGGGTTTGTTGGTGGCCGGGTTATAAGAATTGTCGGATGAAGAGATGTGTCACACCCCAACCGATGGCGGAAACATCGAGGTGAGACTTGTGATAGATTGTTCAAAGACTTCATAACACTAAATTGTGACAATAGATTAAAATAGATTTCATTCGTATCTAAGATTCAACAAGTATACAATTTGTTCATGAGAAAATACATCAACATATACAATAAGTAAAATAAAGTTTGTTTCTAAAGCCGAATCCTAAGTGATATTTCTTGTATCATTTCATCAAGCTTTTTCCTGCAACATGTATAAAATATCCGTCAACACATAAAGTATTGGTGAGCATACTAGTTTTGGTTTACATAAATAGTATTTAGAATGGTTTACTCGAATCTCATACTATAGCATTGCACATACATACCATACAAAGAACATAACTCAAACCCGCGAGTACCACAACGTATACCTAGCATATTCATGCTAGGCCGTTTAAATCTTAACAATGACCCATATATTAGGTTTATATATAAGTATATATATATTTCTAGTATGATAAAGTAAGGTTTGCTAATAAAGTTTACTTGTACAAAATAATAGATTTGACAATCCGATATGTTGCTTATATTTTATAAAAATTTGGGCAGAGCCTCCTCTGTTTTTGTGAGAAACCAGACAATGCACGTCGTCTATTTTATCTCAAAACATCAATTGTCCAAATACACGACACATGGGTTAGCTTACCAAAACTATAATAGGTGAGGAAAACGTACATTTCGACAACTAACATAAAGATATATAGACCAATAATTTGTATAAGTATAAGCTAGCACATATTCAATAGTTCGAATCATAAAATGTATGTTGACTAGTATTGGACTTGAGTAGTCGTGTAAATAATATAAATATGTACATAAGGCTATAAGTGTTAACTATTCGGACGCCTCATATATTGCTAAGTATTAATCGTCAATTTTCATAATTCGAAACAAAACTAAGTAAACTCTTAAAGCATAGACTCGATTCGTAACAAGCTTTAATATGCGCTATCTTGTATTTATAATATTATGCCATACTATGTATACGGATGCATCCATAAGCATATATCTTTATCATTTTTATATCAAACGACCCATTATAAATTTAGGCATTTTATTTAAAAGTCGGTTAGGTTCGGTTAAGTTTTTATAATATATGGATATATGTAAATTTGATGTAGCGCGAAATGAATGAGTCAAAATAAGGTTGCGCGTTATACCTTCCCGACAGTTGAGCTCGCGAACCGACATGTACTCGTCTATAAATCTGACCGCGCTGACCAAACGGACCTTGACCAAGTCTGAGTATAAAGTTGACCAGATCTGAGGGTGTTGACTGATGTTGACCCGCAAGAAACAAACATGAATTGAGCCCGAATTAGAACACATCGGCACCAACACGCAATGAACATAAATGAATCGAAGCAACAAGACAAATCTTACCCTCTTTAAGTTGCACCATGTCTGTCCCGAGACCAACCGCACCATCCTGCCTAACCTAACATCACCATCGCCAAACACGCAATGAACATATAAATTTTCCATAATCTTTTGAATTTATATATATATATATATATATATATATATATAATTTTATAAAGATTATCAAGATCCTTTTTCATAATTTCAAAAGATATAATCTAAATTTATATATATTACAAAATTGTAGAATTGTTTTGATGGATTATGAGAACACAAGATTTGAGTTAATAGGTTCGTTAAATTGATATTCATGTGTGGGCTAAACGATTTGATAAATTTGAAAAATTAGATGGGGAAAGTTGACAAATTTTAAAGTGGTTTTTTAGGGAGGGGGTATGACAAGTAACAAGGGGTGGTACGTTTAGCCCACCCCTATTAATTCTCATCTATCTATCTATCTATATATATATATATATATAAAAGAAAACGTATATGTTGACGTGACGTGCAATGAAGGCCTCAACCTTCCCTTGAGAGTGCCACGTGGCATTATAATGGAGAGTTTTTGGTGTTTTTGAATTGCTTATTTTTTTTAATTAAATTGAGTTATTTTAGGAAAAAATAATTTAAAAATAAATTTAAAATTTTTCTCTCTCATATTTCCTCCCATAATTTTTAAACGTTTATATATTTTATATACGTGATTTTTTAAAGAAAAAAATTACACCAAATTAACGAGCGTTTTATTATCTTTCCAACGAGTACCATAGTGCTATATAAAAAACGGAGAAAAAATCGACTATTTTTTGTGGTGTTTCGTTCATATAGGAAAAAAACACACAAAGTGTTCATGTTATCACGTAAAATTAGATTTTGTGGGAAATGTGAGTTATTACTGATTAGAATACTATGAACATGCAATGATTGAGAGATTTTGTGGTTAGTTAACTTGAGCCATTTGTAATAGGTTATCACGTAAAATTAGATTTTTCAACCCCGGGACCCTCCCGGGGTAATCAGCCACCCCTTTTAATTCTCAATATTGAATAAGTTACAAGGATTATATTTATAGAGATACAATGTTACAACTAGGACCCTAGACAATACAAAAATATACAAACATTATTTAACATAATGTCTAATTTTACAATAACAACCAATAAGAAATATAACGGAAAAACCAACTTTTTTAACGGCTAATTTCTTACACCCCTTTCTTTACACTTTTTACACCCTTATACACCTTTTTTGCACACCCTTAGAGTTGACTCCTAACCTTACCCAAGAGAGAATTTCCTCTCAACCAGTAGGCTATAACCTTACTGTCCGCCGAAAAACCAACTAACAGATGAAAGTTGACACATCCGAAAAAGAGTTTGATATAATTATTCATAATTCAGCCTTTTCTTCCTATAACATTTGAATATTAATTTTTTATTATTCCTTATATATTACGTTTCATAGTTCATACAATAAGCTAAAAATACGCTTATCACCACCTAAAAGTTGTCAAAATGTAACAGACAATTATGAGTAGGACAATATAGAGAGCTGGATAAATTAAATAGATGTCTTCTGCAGCACCATTGGCGATCTGCACTAGAAGATCATTAAGATACTACAAGAATATCGTAATTTCGCAGAAATTGTCATGTTTCCAACCACCAAACAAATATTTTCTCAGCTCTTATGTATCTATATATTTAGGATCACGTACTGTCCAGACTCTTATCCTAGTTCATATCTATAACCATGTTTGTTCCTACCAGTCATGAGGTTAATGCATCATCCTCAACCTCATCCTCGTCCTCAGAGTCACCACAACTGTGCCGCCAGTTTACGTTTTCTGAGATTCGGCTAGCAACTAAGAACCTTGATGACTCATTGGTCATAGGCCGAGGGGGGTTTGGCAAGGTTTACGAAGGAACCATCAGTGACGGGCCAAATATTTTGACTGTTGCCGTAAAGCGGTTGGATTCAACTTCAAATCAAGGAGCATCTGAATTTTGGGCTGAAGTGAATATGCTTTCTAACCTGAGGCATTGTCACTTGGTGTCTTTGATTGGTTATTGCAATGATGGCCAAGAAATGATCCTTGTTTACGAATATATGTCTGATGGAACCCTTGGAGACCATCTCCACAGACACCAAACCCCTCTATCTTGGGTTCAAAGACTCACAATATGCATAGGGGCCGCCCGTGGGTTAGATTATCTTCACACTGGTACGGGTATTAAGCATGGAATAGTACATCGTGATGTTAAAAGCTCAAATATATTGTTGCATAACAGTTTGGAAGCTAAGATGTCAGATTTTGGATTATCTAAAATATGTCCAAAAAAACAGCCGTCCACTTATGTCAACACGGTCGTAAAAGGCACTTTTGGATATCTTGATCCTGATTACTTTTACACGGGTAAGCTGACTAGAAAATCTGATGTGTATGCTTTTGGGGTGGTACTGTTTGAAGTCTTGTGTGGGAAACGAGCAGTAGATGCAAGTATTGATGACGAACAATGCGCTCTAGCAGTATGGGCACAAGACTCCATTAAAAGAGGTAGGCTAAAGGAAATTGTTGATACTAATATAAAGGGGAGAATATCTCCTAAATGTTTAAAGGCGTTTGCACAACTTGCAAAACGATGTTTGCATAAACATCCAAAACATCGACCTACAATGGCTGAGGTTGTGGTCGGTCTGGAGGCTATTCAAACCTTACAAAACAAAGCTAACGGTACATTGCAGCCTACCGGCATGCAACTTTTTGTTAGAAAGGCTCTGATGACTGTACTTCCATCCATTTACAAGAACTCAATTGTTAAACCAGTAATAGGAGGTCAAAACCAAACATTACATCGGTTTGATCTTGATACTATCAATATTGCAACTGAAAACTTCTCTGAAGCTAATAGAATTCCACAACCGAGAACATTTTATTACTTGTATAAGGTAAACATAAGCATCCATGTAATAACACAATTTCCTATATATAGTCTACCTGGAAGTCCAACTTTGTATCTATTTCAGGGAACGCTACAAAATGGACAAGGTGTAGCGGTTTCTATGATTCATTTTAGTTCCAGTTTCAGGTATGATTGTTTCATGGATGAAGCATCAAAACTGGTAATGCTTCAACATGTGAATTTGCCAAAGTTGCTTGGATATTGCATTGAAGAAACCGGAGTTACATTCCTTATCTATGAATTTCCCCTGCATGAAACCCTTGATTGCTTGATTGTTGGTATAATTTTTTTACTTTGAATTGTACATATCACGCTTGCGATCACATGGTTAAGCACATTTTTTTGTCTCAAATTTTACTACCATTGTGGTTTATAAAAATAATGTTAATTTTGATGGATTAAACCTTGACATAACATCTGTTTTGTAATCTGTTGTTCAGATCAGGTGTTTAATCTTTTGAGCTGGAGCAATCGGTACAAAATAATACTAGGTGTTGCTAAGGCGCTTCTTTATCTTCACAGCGATGCTCCCATACGGATCATACATGGTGATGTAACCGCTAAGAATATTCTGTTAGATGAAAATTTGAACCCCGTATTGTCAGGTTTTTTGAACACAAGATATTTAGACGTCGGCGAGACTAAGCGTTATCTGTCTAAGGATAATATGTCATGGTTAGTTCCCAACACCTTAGGATATTTTATGTTCCTTTCTGATGAACCAGTAACCAGTTGCATCCAACAAGTGGTATTTACACTTTGACCTAACTAGTACTAATTAGGACCCTTAAAAGAGAGGTGTTGGGTTCAAAAGTCCTCAGACAGCTGGCTCATTAGCGATTTAGCGGTGCATGTTGTCAATATTATCATGACTAGTGATGTAATGTGACGTCTTACAGAACTCGGACTAGCTGAGATTCTTACCAGTGGCTGTGGTTTTAAAACCCTCACAGGTTGTTAATTTGACCCTTTCAAAAAAAAAAAAAAAAAAAAAAAACTTTTGACAAATTGGAAACATTGTATATCTTTTGTAGCATCTAGAAAGTATGTTGTTGCATAACTGGGTTGGTATTTCTGAGCAATAAAATTCCCTTTAAATTGGCGGCATCGTAAATGATTTTGTCAAATATATTGAAGTGTTTCATGTATGCCCATGTTTGTGTCCCTCCTTCTGAAAGTGTGGTAATTTGTATTGTTGATGATGGCTAATATCTACCTGCCGCGTGTGACAGCAATTGCTTGGCACCAGAGTATTGGCCTTTTGGAAAATCGTCACCCAAGGCAGATGTCTATAGTCTTGGTGTGTTGGTTTTGATAACTATAACCGGGGATTGTACGTTCACCCTCAAAGATGTAAGTATGCTTGTATAAATTAACTTGAAAACATAAAGAGAATGGTAGGAGTATAGCTACATTAATCTAACAGACATGCTGAATACAATTGTCTTAGGCTCAGAGAATGTGGTTGGAAGGAAGGCTTGAAAAAATAATTGATCCCAGAATTCATGCGAATGCAAGTTCTATCACAAGATTCATTGAGACTGGGTTGTTGTGTGTTCAAAGCGAGGCCAAAGATAGGCCAACGATGGAGGAAGTTGTCGGCATGTTGCTTGGCAGCTCATCTCTCGCTCGTCCTATGTCTGAAATGCGGGCAAGGATGGCAGAAGAGTACATGCAGCAGTGAGGAATTTAGAAGGATCCCATTTGTTTGTCCTGTTTTTTTGTGTTATACTTGTTGCTAGTGTGTTACTTATAGGATCGGCACAAATCGTGTGCACGGTGTGCAACCATACAGGGCCCACTTTTGTTGGGTCCTGAATGTTTTTCAAAAGTTTGTATAGATTTTATATTTGTGTTGTCTTTGTTTGGAAGTGTTATTTAAACATATATAAACTCGTAAATGATATTGTGATCAGGCGCATAGCTAACACAAAAGATACCCAAGTTCGAAACTTCTTTCTTCGTCATTTCCTTTTTTTCCAATCCTAGCTTTCTTTTTTTCCTTTCTTTTTTATTCCCTTTCGCGTGATGCAACGAGGAATATAGACACTTCTAAGGGTGTGCATGAGTCTGTTCAGTTCGGTTATTAATCTCAACCGAAACCAAAGTCATCGGCTGATCGATCTTATTAATCGGTCGGTTAATTGGTTTGATTTATATTGTAAGATTGTCGAATTTTAGTTTGGTTCACTTAATTTTTGTTAGTAACCAAAACTAAATTACTTTGGCTAAGTTTTTTGCTTAGATGTAAATGAAATGGGTATAAATAATGAAATGGAGGTATAGAAGCTAAGAGTATATGAATTGTACGGTTTCGGTTTCGTGAATTTCGGTTAACTAAGGGTACAAAAAACCAATAATCGATTTTAAGTTAATTAAGTTTTTCGGTTAATTCAGTTTTCAATTGATTTGGTTTGGTTTCGCCTATTTTCGGTTATTGCTCACGCCTGGATATTGTTAATCACGTAGCACAGCAATTTCTTAAATTAAAAAATAATAGCAATACTATACTCAAAATTGAAGAGAATAAAATACTCATTTTTATGATGTATCTTTTTAAGCATTAACTTAGTAGGGAACCCGCGTGATGCAACCGACGGGACAATTTACAACTCGGTACTCGTCTTGATTAGTTTATCAATCCTCTCGTCGGAACTTACCTTGATTATTGGAACAAAACCCAAGTATGAACGGATGTTCGTATGTCATCTCCTATGAACTACCAATGTTGCATATCACACCCAGACCGTCACTTAACTTGACCTCCCCGACCATTGGGGCTTGAAAACAGTCAATTCGTGTAGAAGATGAACATGTATCCCAAAAAAAAAAAATAGTTACACTTTTACTTATTTAAATTATAGTTACACTTTCTAACTTTATTTTAAGCCAACTATCCAACGATTTTTTAACGAAGATAATTTTTTCATAACTTAATATTATTAAAAAAAATTACATTGTAAAATGAGAATTTTATTCTCTTTAATCTAAGTATAGTATGGTTGAGTTATTCTACAAAGGCTATAAAATAAGAAGGGTGAAAAGCCACTAGAAAATGACATGTGTCCAATTGATTAAACAAGTGAGAAAGGTAATTTTGTCAAAAAAAAAAAATATATGCACATGTAAATTACATGTCATTTCCACCTTCATTTTTAAACGTCCGTAACTTTTTTATACGACATTTTTTTTTTAATTATACCATAAAATTAAGCTTTTTTTCTCTTTAATGTGAGTACCACATTCTTATACTTTTGAAAAAAAAAGTCAAAAACTCAGTTGTGTAAGACACAATGGAGATAACGTAAAACACAATGAGTACCAATTAAATATGCAATAAACAATATGGTATAAAACACAATGAAGAGTCTAATAAAACACAATGGACGACATACTAAAGACACAATGAATAAAAGACTAAAACATAATGAATAGTAAACTTAACAACATAATAAAACACAATGTACACCTTAAATACAAAACCCGTTTGTGTAAAACACAATAGAAAGCATACTAAACACACAATGGACAAAGGTAAATCATGTATGGACTAAAAAAACATAAATAACATATTTATAAAGCACGCGTACATATTATAACACAATGAACAAGCAAAAGAAAACTCATTTAACACGGATATTTTTTTTCAATTTTAATGTAGCAATGTGGTACTCGTATTAAAGATAAAAAAAAGTTCGTTAATATGGTGAATTATCTTTTTAAAAAAAGAATACTGTATGAAAAAGTTATAGAACCGTTTTAAAATGACGGGGGAATTGACATATGGATTACATGTGGAGAGAGAAAATCAACAATTGTGGTTTTTCTTTTTATGTCATTCCTCTAATTTATTATTTTTTTTTTTCAACAAACTAATCTCAACCTTTAAAATATAAGATCAATAAACCACAAATTTGAGGTTGATTCATGTTCGATGACAAGATACATTGAGATCAGGTTGTTATGTGTTCACGCTGATGCAGCTCCTAGGCCAACATTGGAGGAAGTTTTTAATAGCCTAAGTATTTTAAGTAGATAAAGTATTTTAAGTATGATTTGTAATTTGAATTGATTGACATTATCTCTTGTAAATCATCCCAAAAATAGGGATTGTAATTATGTTATATAATGAATGATAATGATGAAGGAAGGGTCAAGGATCCTCCTCTTTCATGGTATCAAGTCAGACACAGGCGGCAGCCACCTTCTTCTTCTCGGCTGACCACCATTAACCACCGATCCTCTTTCTTTTTCACCCTTCCTTTCCTCACATATCCACCACTGCCCTCCCTTTGTTCCATCGTTGCCCTCCCTTTTCACCTTTAATCTTTCTGTCACATTCACTTTATCCCTTCCTTATCCCTGTTTCAATCACTCGGCCTACCCTTATTCTCGCAACCATGGAAAAAATCCATCCCGCAACCACCGTCTCCAACATCTCAAACTTTATACCCATCAAACTCGAGTTCGATACCGCCCACTGGCCATCATGGTCCGAACTTTTTAAGATCCACTGCAAAGCCTACCAGGTTTATGACCACCTCCTACCCCGCCCACCACCACCCGTACCCGCCCAATCCACCACCGAAAAAGATAAATCCCCAGCCACCTCCTCTTCAGCCGATGAGACTTGGGAACGTCTCGACTCCATTGTTCTTCAGTGGATGTATGGCACGATCTCCCAAGATCTTGTCCACACCGTTATTGAACCGGGTCAAAACAAAACCGCCTACCAAGCTTGGTCTTCTCTCGAAGATCTTTTCCAAGACAATAAAAGTGCCCGTGCCCTTCACCTCCGACACCGTTTCACAAACACCCGGCTTGAAAATTTTCAATCCATGAACGCCTATTGTCAACAACTCAAAACCTTGGCCGACCAATTGGCTAGTGTCGGTCACCCCGTTGACAATGATGATCTTGTCTTACAACTCATCTCCGGGTTGACCGAACAATACGAAAGTATTGGCACTATTCTTCAAGGACAGGAACCCCTTCCTCCCTTTTACAAAGCCCGTTCTAAGCTTTGTATGGTTGAATCTCAAAAGGCGGAACAAGCACTTCACGCCTCGAAACAAGCCACAACCGCCCTCAACACCACTACCCGCTCCGCACCCTCAAACCCACCCACTGAACCCACCTATGACCGCTCCCGTGGCCGAGGCCGCACCCGGGGCCGCGGACGCGGCAGGTCCTCTTGGGGCCGTGGTCGCAGCCAACACACTTACAGCCCTTGGACTCCATATCCTCCTTACTGGCCTCCCCCTCCCACATATGGTCCTTGGGCTCCTCAGCCAAATTACTCGGCCCAACAGCATTATAATTATCCCACCTCCAATTGGGCTGCCCCTCCATGCCCTTACCCAACTTCCAATTCTCGGCCCAATCAAAATAACAGTGGACAGGGCCTGCTTGGTTCTAAACCTTCTCAGGCACATCATACGGCCTATACGCCTACCGACATTGATCAAGCCCTTCAAGCCATGTCACTAAACAATACCCACAACGCACAGGAGCCCACCGGCTACATGGACACCGGGGCCACAGGTAACATGTCCAACACTTATGTTAATTTCGATTCTTTTTCTAATAATAGTATGGGACAACAAATAGTCGTCGGTGATGGTACAACCATCCCGGTACTTGGACATGGCCAACAAACCTTACCCCCACCCTATCCCCCACTTGTCCTTAAAAACGTCCTTTATGCCCCAAAATTAATTAAAAACCTTATCTCGGTTCGTCGGTTCACAACCGACAACTGGGTCTCTGTTGAATTTGACCCATTTGGTTTTCTTGTGAAGGACTACAAGAGCCGGATCCCTATCCTCCGGTGCAACAGCAGCGGTGATCTCTACCCACTCGTGCTTGGACCCGGAACCACCACCTTCCCATCCACTTTTGCTGCTGTTACTTCATCACTATGGCATCAACGTCTAGGCCACCCTGGGCGTGCTCCTTTACAGTCATTAAAGTCAAATTATTTTGTCAATTTTCCTACTTTTAATAATAATGTTTGTCAATCATGTGTACTTGGCAAAAGTATTAGACTACCCTTTGCTAGTTCTAATACTCGTATTTTTAATAATTTTGACTTAATTCATAGTGACTTATGGACTTCTCCTATTTTGAGCATGCATGGCCATAGATATTACATATTATTTCTTGATGATGTCTCTAATTTTTTATGGACCTACCCACTATCAAACAAATCCCAAGTTTACAACACCTTTTGCCACTTTCATAATCAAATAACAACTCAATTTGAACGACCCATAAAAACCTTTCAATGTGACAACGGCACCGAATACATAAACTCATCTTTTAATAAATTCTTCTCATCCCATGGCATCCTTTTTAGGCGATCGTGTCCACACACGTCGTCTCAAAATGGAAAGGCGGAACGCATGATCCGCACCATTAATAATATGATCCGCACCCTCCTCACCCATGCCTCCTTACCCAACACCTTTTGGCATCATGCACTCGAAACCGTCACTTATCTCCTAAATATCCTACCCGTTAAACACCTACAAAATAAAACACCCACCGAACTCCTATACCACCGCACACCCTCCTATGACCATCTCCGTGTATTCGGTTGCCTTTGCTACCCTCTAACCCCATACACCACCATCCATAAACTCGACCCTCGCTCCACACCTTGTGTCTTCTTGGGCTACCCCTTCAACCATCGGGGCTACAAGTGCTTTGACCTCACCACCAAACAAATTATTATATCTCGCCATGTAGCCTTCGATGAAACCACGTTCCCTTTCGCCAATACCATCACCCCACCGCCCAACTATGATTTTTTGGATCAATTCCCACCATCCCTCTGGCCATACGTTGACCCACTACAACCAACAACTCCGGCCCAATCCCAACCTGCTCCGGCCCAATCTGCACATCATACCCCTCCTGCCCAACACTCCCCACCTCCAGCCCAACACCTTCCATCACAGGCCCATACCTCCCCTCCTCACTCCCCTGTCACGACACATCAGCCCATCAACCTGGCCCGTTCCTCAACCCAACCCGTCTCACCACCTCACCCGACCACCTCCACACTTCCGCACCATCCTGACACGCAAACCACCCAGCCACCGGCCATCTCTCCACCCCGTCCCCCTCCCCGTACCATGCGCACCCGAGCCATGGACGGTATCACCAAACCCCAAGACCGACTAAACCTACACACCACCACCATAATTCCTATTCCCAAAAACCCGACCGAGGCCTTGTCCATACCGGAATGGCATAACGCCATGACTGACGAATACCATGCTCTTATTAAGAATGAGACTTGGGAATTAACACCACGGTTACCTAATATGAACGTCATTCGGAGCATGTGGCTATTTAAACACAAATATAAATCTGATGGGTCATTGGAACGATACAAGGCACGGTTGGTTTGTGATGGTAGACTTCAACAGGTGGGTATTGATTGTGGTGAGACGTTCAGTCCGGTTGTCAAACCGGCCACCATACGGACGGTTCTTTCTATTGCCTTGGCTCAATCTTGGAAAATACACCAGTTAGATGTGACCAATGCCTTTCTTCACGGTCATTTGCATGAGACTGTTTACATGTATCAGCCTATGGGATTCCGCAACAAAGATTTTCCTGATCACGTGTGCCGTCTTAAGAAATCGTTATACGGGTTGAAACAAGCACCACGTGCGTGGCACCAACGCTTTACGGATTATGTGGTCACGTTGGGTTTTGTGCAAAGCAAGTGTGACGCCTCTTTGTTCACTCTTCACACCGGCTCTCAGGTTGCTTACCTACTACTTTATGTGGACGATATTATCTTGGTCACCTCCTCAGACTCACTTCGGTCCTCTCTCATGACTCACTTATCCTCCGAGTTTGCTATGAAAGATCTCGGACCACTTAGTTTCTTCCTTGGCATCTCTGTCACAAGGCGCGCAGACTCCCTATTCCTTTCTCAGCACGCCTACGCACAGGAGATACTAGAGCGTGCCGGTATGACATCGAGTAAGCCAGTTCACACACCTGTTGACACAAACAGCAAAATCAGGGCAAATGCGGGTGATGACTTTCACGACCCGACCTTGTACCGGAGTCTAGCAGGCGCACTCCAATACTTGACATTCACCCGCCCAGATATTAGCTATGCCGTCCAACAGATATGTATCCACATGCATGCCCCTAAGACTGACCACTGGAATGCCTTAAAGCGCATTCTTCGTTACATACAGGGTACTATTAATTTCGGTCTCACTCTCGGGCCCTCTAAAGACCCGCGTCTTCTGGCTTACACAGACGCCGACTGGGCCGGGTGCCCAGATACCCGTCGTTCCACTAGCGGGTTTTGCATTTACTATGGGGACAACCTCATCTCGTGGTCTTCAAAACGTCAGGCGACCATTTCCCGCTCCAGTGCCGAAGCTGAATACCGCGGGGTTGCAAATGTTGTAGCAGAGGTATGTTGGTTACGTAATCTCCTTCTTGAGCTGCATCGACCTCTCTCGTGTGCCACCTTGGTTTACTGCGACAACGTTAGTGCCATTTATTTATCCGGTAACCCAGTCCAACACCAACGGACCAAACACATAGAGCTTGATATACACTTTGTTCGGGAAAAGGTGCAAAAAGGTGAGGTCCGTGTTCTACATGTCCCCTCCCGTTACCAGATTGCTGATATTTTTACTAAAGGATTACCGCGGGTTCTATTTGAAGATTTTCGTTCCAGCCTCAGCCTTCGGTCTCCTCCGGCTTCGACTGCGGGGGTGTAATAGCCTAAGTATTTTAAGTAGATAAAGTATTTTAAGTATGATTTGTAATTTGAATTGATTGACATTATCTCTTGTAAATCATCCCAAAAATAGGGATTGTAATTATGTTATATAATGAATGATAATGATGAAGGAAGGGTCAAGGATCCTCCTCTTTCAGTTTTGCCTGCTGCTTGGTAGCGCATCTCTCACTCTTACTGCGTCGAAACTACAAACAAGCTTGGTACTTGTTTACCGCTAATTTGTTGTTATGTTATGTTGGACGCCGACCACCAATATGCAAGGATCGAATTGAGAACATTGAAGCATATGTTGGGCGTAAACTCTTGGTATAAATACATCCTTGTAGAAGTTTGCTCCATTAGACTTCTATCGGCCTTCTAGCTCCAAAATGAATTCCTCAACTGTCCCGAAATCATAGTTAATCGACGATGAAACTTCCTGACCATTTGTATTTAATTCCTCTTCTAAAACTTGTGGGCTTTTGGGACTGTAGTTAATCAATAAAACTTCCAGACCAGTACGCGGAGTGTTGGGAATAGGGAGGGTAAGAAACGAACTGCTAAGCAGCATGTCATTGACCTCATCCATTGTTGGTCTGTCGGTTGCATTTGGCAGAGCACATAACAACCCAATGTGGATAAATCTTCTTATGGAACTTGAATCTGCATCGATTCTAGGATCAACAATATCTGAATATGTTCCTTCCCACCAATTCGTCCAAGCCTACGACAAATCAACAAGCATTTATTTAATAGTTACGCAACTAACGTTCAACCAAAAAAGAGTCGATAGAAAGTATGTTATAGGGAACCACGAGTTGACAAAAGTATCATGGATTGATAAGAAATATGAGGGTACGCTTTGGCCATTTGGGGTATGTTTGGGAGCGCGTTATCAAATAGATTTTACAGTAGAATAATAAGTATGTAAACGCAATCCCAAAAACCCCATCGAACATGTAACAATGTATCTTTCTCGTAATATAGTGTCTGTCTAGGTTATGCTAGTACTCCACCATGATGGAGTATGACGAGCAGCATAATGCGCTAGGCAAAGTGGGTAGAGGCGGCTAATGAGTGGGTCAACAACACGTATCGGTCAAACCAGGTCAGTCAAATGTGTGAGTTTTGTATGGGTCAAATCAAGTTGTGTCATGTTGGGTTGACATGAAACATTTTTTGTCCAAAGTCAAAACTTTCTATATTTTGTATAATCGATTACTGGCAACTTTCGATCCGTTTGACCCGTTTCCCTATTAATTATTTTTTAATTTTACATCTTTAACCCACTCAAGATAAAAACATAACTCGAATCGACTAACTTATAAGTAAACGTGCCAAAACTATCACTTCTTAATATGATCATCAACAATCACACTTGACTTACATATCGTAGAAAATTCTCGTTAGCTGCAGGAGTTCCACTGTATGTCCTAAATCCATTTATAGTTTTCAAAATCAACATGCCAAAACTGAAGATATCAGACTTAGTTGACAGGCGGCCATGCAACTTATACTCTGGCGCTGTGTATTCTCTGTCACATCACATATGCCGGTATCAATATTTTTTTAGGAAGATAAATGAACAGAAACAAACATGTCAGATGCAATTTTCATTCAATATGTTGAGACCTTACAAAAGTGAAAGAAAAATCATTTAAATTACTCAGCATGTACTTACGGGGTCCAATGAATCACATCCATATCAACATAATCGCTCTCATTGATCAAGCATCTTGCAAATCCAAAATTTGAGAGTTTGGGCTCTAAACTTTCGTCGAGGAGAATGTTTTCAGGGTTGACATCGCCATGTATGATCCGAATGGGAGCATTCTTGTGAAGGTAAAGAAGAGCCCTTGCAACGCCTAGTAGTATTTTGTACCGCTCATTCCACCCCAAAACAACGCAGTTAGGATCTACAAAGACAGAATCACAAAATACATATTTGTAGCGGTATGCTTTGTGTTGAAACATGATGTGACAATACGCATTAGATGTACATATATTAAAATGAAATTCATACCATACATCAAGCGATCCAAGCTTCCATTTGCTGCAAGCTCAAACACAAAGAACGGTGTCGCTTCTTTTATGTAATATCCAAGCAACTTAAGCAAATTCTCGTGTTGAAGTTGTACCATTAACGACAATACATCACCAGCTCTTTGGGATTCAGAACTAGAATAAGGTCGCGCAATTCCTATTCTTTGTCCATTTTCTAGCGTCCCCTGAAAAGAGCAACTAGGTTAGATTTTTGCAGCTTTTGGAATCGGTAATCTGATGTACGACTATGGATACCTTATACATGGAAGCAAATGTTGATTGCAGAATTATATTAGCATCAGAAAAGCTATCTGTCGCAACACAAATAGTATCATAATCAAACTCGTATGGTATTCTGCTTCCGTCTCCAACAATATCAGAAAATAACTTCAATGAATTTGAACTTCCACTTTCTACTAAATTTTCTACTACATGTGCGAAAAAATAACAAACTGTTACGTCACGATATGTTAGGAGAAAGGTAAGATATCAAAGTTACATACCGTTGGGTGGAAAGACGAACATTGGTACCCTTCGACCAAATATTGTCATGCCCCCACCAGGCGATGTTTTGTTGGCTTTCTCCTGCAAAGCTAGCACAGACTCAAGGCGCGCCACAATCTGCGCCATTGTAGGTCGTTTCTTTGGATGGCTATGTAAACACTGATCTGCTAGCCTTGCAAAGTCCTTCAAACATTTAGTGGATATTGTCTCCCTTATATTAATATCAACTATTTGCTTTATCTTGCCTTCTTTAATGGCGTCTTGAGCCCATCTAGCCAAACCCCATTGCTCCTCATCAATAGTTGTATCTACTGCTCGTTTCCCGCACAAAACTTCAAACAACACCACTCCAAAAGCGTATACATCAGATTTTCTAGTCAGCTTACCGGTGTAAAAGTAATCAGGATCAAGATATCCAAACGTGCCTTTTACGATAGTGTTGACATAGGTTGCCTGCTGGTTTTTTGGACATATTTTCGACAATCCAAAATCTGAAATCTTAGCTTCCCAACTCTTATGCAACAATATATTAGAGCTTTTAACATCTCGATGTACAAGTCCATGCTTAATCCCCGTACCAGAGTGAAGATAATCTAACCCACGAGCAGCCCCTATGCATATTGCGAGTCTTTGCACCCAAGATAGAGGAGTTTGGCGTCTGTGGAGATGGTCTTCAAGAGTTCCATTTGACATATATTCGTAAACAAGGATCATTTCTTCTCCATGATTGCAATAACCAATCAAAGACACCAAGTGACAGTGTCTTAAGTTAGAAAGCATATTTACTTCGGCCCAAAATTCCGATGCACCTTGATTAGAAGTCGAATCCAGCCGCTTTATGGCAGCAGTAAAAATATTTGGCCCATAGATGGTTCCTTTGTAAACCTTGCCAAACCCCCCGCGGCCTATGACTAATAACTCATCAAAGTTTCTGGTTGCTAACTGAATATCATAAAACGTAAACTGGCGGCAAAGCCGTGGCGACTCTGAGGATGATGATGAGGATTCAACCTCCTGACTAGTAGGAACAAACATAGTAATAGATATGAACCAGGATGATGGTTTGGATAGTATTTCAATATTTCGAAAGTTGGGACCACTATTGGTAATTTTCGTAGTTGGGACTGTTATTGGCCAATATTCAATAGTTGGGATTATTTATTTCCATTATTCCTTTCCAAATATGTAAGGACAGTTTTAATATGTATTGAAGTCAACCAAGTCAACTAAAGACCTTAGATCCTTGTTTCTCATTTTCTCTAAAGAGATAAATAATAATTGTATTAAGTGTCTACATCACATGGACCAAATTGGTGATTGGAAAGTGGAAACACGGTTTCTATGAAATTGCAACTTAATTAAGCTCGAGATCTTGGGTTTATGCCTTTGTGGCATTTAGGCTGAAGGGTATGGAGACGCCGCCCCCCCCCCCCCCCCCCCCCCCGTCCCTCACTTTTTGCCCCGTCCCCCACCCCCACACCGCCCCCTGCCCTGTCCCATTCCCCCCCCCCCCCCCCCCGTCCCCCACGTCCCTCAGAGAACGAAGAAGCCTGGCCAATGGGTGATTTTTTTTTTTTTTAAATTCGAACGTTGGGCAACGGGAATAAGCCAACGGTTGTGGTGGTTTCAGGGGAGGAGGTGATTTCAGGGGGATGAGGTGACCGGTGGTTGTGGTTGTGGTGGTTTCAGGGGAGGAGGTGATTTCAGGGGGATGAGGTGACCGGTGGTTGTGGTTGTGGTGGTTTCAGGGGAGGAGGTGACCGGTGGTTGTGGTTGTGGTGGTTTCAGAGGAGGAGGTGACGGTGGTTGTGGTGGTTTCAGGGGAGGTGACCGGTGGTTGTGGTTGTGGTGGTTTCAGAGGAGGAGGTGACGGTGGTTGTGGTGGTTTCAGGGGAGGAGGTGACCGGTGGTTGTGGTGGTTTCAGGGGAGGAGGTGATTCTGGTGGTGGTGGTGGTGGTCGTAGCAGATTGATGATGATGATGATGGTTTAAAGAAAATGTTTAAAATTAAAAACAAAATAATTAAATAATGCAAGAGACATGAACCTTGTGGTGTCTCCACACCCCACTCATGTCTCAAGATGTTTGAGACATCAACTTTATGAGGTAGCATCCTAGTTGGCATGGAGACATGACCTTTCTCATGTCTCCACACCCCATAGCCTTAGAGCCTACTCCTGGAAATGCTAATTTTATGCTAAACACATGTGAGAACTAAGAAATTTGTGTGAATTTTTGAATCTCCCATAGAACACGATTTCAATTTTTAACTACCAACTTAAATTATAAAGTGCTTACATAAAATGTTTTTTCCTCAAAATCTTTTCTAATTTTTGTTGTTTATTTACACTTCTTTTTAATTAGTTGATCAAATTGTTATTTTTTTTTTAAATAGAATGAAGAAAAAACCTCAAATCTGGTCCGACCATTACAGTACAACCCTTCCGAGCCAAATCAACATCATGTCCGGTTCCATATTCAGTCTGGATATAAGATCATGGTTTCTCATCCAAAACAAATAAAATGGATCTTATCTTAACTATCTGTGTTTGAAAAAGAAAAAATTAAACTAATTTGTATATACGATTAGCTTTATTTTCAAGATTAAAAAACTAGGGATACTAGGGGGACGGAGCACAGCGCAACCAATGAATGGCACTGGTACCCCACTACCAGCACGGGTTCACCGCCGCCGTGGTCACAGGTAGTGAGATTCTTGTAGAGATCAAACAGGACTTAAATTACAGAACCACTCTAGTTAAGCCCATTTGAACAGCCTCTATCTGAACTAACTGGTTACTAATCAAGTAATCAGGCTAGTTGAACCAATAAACTTGGCCTGATTTAAATTATATCTATTTTTTAATTACCTTTAACTTTCTTTAAATCTTATTTACCGATTATTTACTCTATATTTTGTTCAGTTCACTAGTTGTTTACTATTTCAAACTACATTGTGTACAAACACTATACTTGGTTAACATTGCAAATCTGAATAAAAACCCCATATTTTGATTTGAATTAGTTTAAATACTTAAAAATATATATAATTATAATGTTATCCAGTTTGTGAAACCAGTCTGACCAGCGGACCAACAACACAGTTGGTCACTTGGTTGGATGACCATCCATGAAAACACTGAAATAAATAAAGCAACACTGAAATCGAATATGAATTTTAGACACCGAGATGGCTGGTCACATATCATCATATAGGAGAAAATTCTCATGCAAAGGAAGCACAATTGGGAAAAGAGAGAAGGATTTCACCAACAAATCGCTTTCCATCTCTTCACCCATCTTCTCATAGTAAATCTTAAACAAAGACAGGAACATACAAGACAAAGCCAATGTTTTCAGAAGTTAAGTGTGAACTTGGAACAATGCTAAATATAGTTATTGCAGGACGCAAACAAACCAACCATTCATTAACATGATGGCAGATTCGTTCATCAGTGTACGTCACTTTGCTATTATCACTTCCTTTCCACGGTGTGACAGACATCAGATTCTGTTCTGTAAGACAAAACATTATAAACAAAATTCAAAAAAAATGTCGGTTAAAGAAAAACATTACAGCCAAATGTTTGATGTTTCAGAATTGTTAAAATAAGCTAAAATAATGTTCAGAGACAGAAACTTAAAGCAACTAACGCAACTAATGTTAATCTCAAAATGATCAAATGGATCAATTAAAAAATTAGATATGAATGCAATGGGTTGAACAGGTTAAAAGATGCTAAGAGTCTTGTTAATAGAACCCATGGTTTAAAAAAACAGGTGAGGCGTACGCCTCGAGGTGCGCCTCAAGGCGAAACTCTAAAAAAACAAGTCTGAGGCGCGCCTCATGGGGTTTAGATTGTACATACACCTCCAAGGGCTGAGGCGCTAAGAAAATGTGCGCCTCGGGTGCGCCTCATGTGGTTTAGGGTGTTTTTGATGTTTTTTTTTTTGGTGTTTGACTTTTCGGGTCAATTATCTTATTTTTGATGTGTGTTTTTTATGTTTTAGACTTTTCTAGGTCAAGTATTTTATTTTTTTTTAGACACATAATTTTATATTTATTTTTTGACTGCACCTCGAGCTTACGCCTCGGTTCGCCTCGAGGCTTACGCCTCATGAGGCGAAGGGAAAACGCCTCGAGGCTCGTTTCCGTTCTTTTAAACTTTGATAGAACCTCCTATGCATTTTATTCAAACATTTGTTTATGAAAGTCATGATATAATTTTTGCAACTATAATGAACACGTTAGTTAAAAATGACCTGATCAGGACTAAAACATGACCAATTTTCACCCATTACCCAACCCGCTTGACCCATTAATCTTAACATCCACCCATCCCATGCGGCCATGCATACTCCCAATTTGATTGGAAATTAAGGGAACCCATTAATCAGTCCAAGAAATCTTACCTGGAAATTGTTGCAGTCTAGAAAACATGACAGCATGCAACTTCTTGTTTAAAAAAAATAATAACGTAGCAATAATTAGTGACACGAAGACATGGCTAACCTGAACAGATCCGCCCGCACACCCAAAAGCAACTTAGAGATGCATAGCTTCTACATTCATGCTCAAATCCTGAGGAGTCTCAGCAGAATTATCTTGAGTACGTTTTCCTTTGAAAAAGTTTAAGTTTGCTCCATCATTATTTCTTTTTAGCGTAGAATCCAAACGTCCAAAGATTCTAGCAACTCCGGCACTCATTTCCCTCGTAACTCCTCTGCTTAATTCTTTAACTGGACTATCTTTAGCAAGTAATTTTGCCTTTAAACCTTGAGTGCTTTTTGAGATTGATTCCTTGTACCTGCAAGAGGTGTCAAATTATCTCAGAACTCCAACTGAACAGAATATTCTCTAATCTGAACACGGGTCATGCAATTAGAACAGAAATGGCTTTCAATTTCCTTAGATGGTTATTTATTTAATCAATAGACATAAATATCCTTGCTATTACTATTAAATAATTACTTAAAAAATCTAACATATCCCACCTATTATGAATCTCATTTTATTTAATTTTTTTAAGTTACAAAAACGTTTTTAACTATTGTTAGTGAACATTTCCCATTTTTTATTTGTACATATATCAAGAGTAATTGAGTATACCGCATATACAAAATAAAAACTTAAATATACATATTTAAAATACACTATAATACCCAAAGGGTTTCTAGCCTAGTAGTATCAAGGTGTGTGAAAAGATGCCCCTCCCCATGAGGTAGAGGGTTCTAGTCCCACCATGGTGGACAAAAGGTGTAGATTTAGGAGTAGGTTAAGAGTGTGTGAGTTACCCGGTAAAAAAGGAAAAAAAAGGACTACATATGAAAATAACACATTTTGTTAGAGATCAGATTTTTAATTTTAATAATAAATTTCAAAAGATAACTTACATCTACATCTTTTCTTATTAAAAAAATCAAAAGAGTTATAGTTTACCTCTATTTCGATGTTCAATTGCTGACATAATAAGCTGGATATACAAATGACGCAAGTTCTAATTTACGTTGCCTCAGGTCAATAAACTAGTTGACATAATAATGTCATTCACTTTGCATGAGAAAAAAATTCCATGTTGCATACCTGGCTGAAGCAGCAGAAAACTTGGATTTTACAGACTCCGAAAATGCATGAATATCAGCTGCTATTGGTCTTCCCGGGCTACCATTCGGTGACTGGCTATCGAGAATGCTGCAACATCGTCGAGATAGAAACACAACTAAATAAAGAATTCTAAAAACAACACTCTACAAATGCACAGCTGAATAAAGTTGCCACTTAAGCAACGCCAGAGCAAAATTCTATTGTTTGAAGATTTAAGTTTTCCCAAAATTATCATTCAGTCAATTCTGGTCATGTTTGATCTCTATCCGGTCAAAAGGTTAAAGGAAAATCTTGGATACAGGGGAAACTGAGTCAAATGAATCAAAAGTCATTGAAAGTGTAATTTTTAAGGCATACACTCTCCTAAGTCATTTTGCTCAAAATATTTAAATAATTATTGACATAATACAATTTCTGTAACCATAATAACTTATACAATTCTTACTTAAAAAGGTGGACAAAAGTGTTTGGGTCAACTGTACCCAAATCAAACAATTACTTGTTTTGACCCTAGCCCATTTGACCTGTTACCCAACCCAACAGCCCCAAACATTTTTCCACCTCCAGTTTCAAGGTAAGTAGAACTCTCAAAATATATTTACTCAACTGCACAGACGTTAGAAAAAGAAAAAAGAACATTATGACAATTGAACATAACAACATTTGAATATATTGAATAATATACCCAGGTTTTACAGTGCCATGCCTATTGTCAGGACTCCGAGACGTCACATTATTAATGGGTGAACCCGCAGATGGTGAAGTTTGATCGATGGAAGTAGACACCGAGCTAGAACCAGCTAAATTGTCCTGCAATGAAGCATACCCTAAAGTATGGAAATCCTCAAGTGAAGTATACACTTCCCGTCCGGTTGACGCATCAACCCTAGGAACTGAGGAATGAATTTGTGAAGAACCAACTCCTAAACGCCTATGGTTGTTCCTTCTTCTACTATAGTGCATGTTTCTTGCAGCTGCCTCAAAATTTCTGAGAAATTGTTCTTCAAATTCAGAACCAGCATACTCAACATCCTGAAATTACAGGTCACAGATTTACCACAGAGAGAATGATAACAAAAAATTTTAAGTGAACGAGCCACCATTGAGCATTGACATTGACCGTAGAACGTACATGATCAACCTCGGGTTCCTCGTATACATGACGAACCCTGCGTGCAGACCTTATGCGTCTTTCATCCTCAACCATAGTCAAAAGCTCTTGACTATATTGCGCACCAATAAATCAATTAAACTAGTTATTTAAAGATACGATTGAAACAAAACAATATAGGATCAAACACTCAATTTTCATGCAACTACTTAAATCTAGAATTTTCACTTATATCGCATTTTGTACCTGGCTGGATCCTTCAAAAGTATCACCTGCCAACATATTGGGCATTCTTTGCTTCTTTGTGACCTGACGAGAAGCAATTTCCACCAACAACCAAAAGTGTGAGATCCATAGAGCAAGCAATGTGAATATCTGAAGTTATTAAAAATGTTGTTTTATAGTTTATACCACTCAAGAATACACTGGAGATGAAACTCGTGCTTGCAGTTAGTTACCTGAATACAGAAAAAGATCATAAAGATACAACTTATTACAACTGAAAGTCATATGGTACAATTACCACCAGGATCATCAAAAGGCATCATCATCATATTTAAATTTAATATTCAAAGACATATGAAAACTAAGACAAAGATAGGATAATTCTCTATGAAACTGAACGACAACAATCTCCTACCGACAAATGATCCATGTCCTTCTAGTGCTATCAACTATGAAGAAAACCTTTACATGGAACCATCAACCATAAAAATACTCATGAATGTAATTCGACCAGGCACCGGTATACCTCCATCTACTGTTTACAAAGCAGATCATATACCGAAAACACAGATCAACCGATACTCCCACATTACTTTCTAATTTTCTACAAAACTTACTAACAATAAACTTTTCCAGTAAAATTAGGTACAAAACACATTGATTAATTCATTATAAATAAACGCACAAATATAATAATAATAATAATAATAATAATAATAATAATAATAATAATTTGATTGGAAGTCTTTTGTAGAAAGCAATCACCGGCCAGAAGATAAAAACTATGCAACAATCAAAGTATGAGAATAATAATTCATAAGGAGAACAATAATAAGAGAGAATGCAGAGAGAGTATATAGTTATGTACAGTGGGAGGGTTATGATGAGAGTCAAAAGAGTCGAGACAAATACTGCAGACATCCTCTTCTGAAGTGAGATCATGATCATGATGATGATCATCAACAGCAACAACGGCCTGATGGATGATCGGGTCACGTGCAGAAGACGGTGCTGGTGCGGTGTCCATGGGTGGCCGGAGATGGTGGTTGAACCCTAGGAGGAAGTAGTTGAGGGAAAGGTCAAGTTATGGAATGGAATAATAATAATAATAATAATATGTGGAAGGAACTCAAGGAAGAGTGGAGAGGGGCATAAAAGGGTGAATGTAACCCGGTTCACACGCACACTTTTTGAAAAGTCAATAACACTCTTTTGAAAACAAAACAAAACAAAAAAAAAAATATTAAATAAATAAATAAATAATAATAATAATAATAATTCTAGAATTTTGGAACATTAAATTTTTTTATTAATTATTAATTCTAGAATATACTAGATTGTTGCCATAGGTCGCGCGTTGTGGCGGCAACGCCTTAGTTGTTTAAAACTGGCGAGACATTATCATCATCATCATCATCATCATACTCAGTTAATCCCACCTATAGCAAAGCTAAGGTAGGGTCTGAGGAGGGTAAGATGTAGACAGCCTTAACTCTACCCCTAAGAATAGAGAGGCTACTTCCAGTGAGACCCCCGGCTCGATGTGGTTTGGTATCAAGCCTTGGACATAAGGCACAGAACACTTAGCAATCGGGACAAACCCGATCGGTGCATGTACCCATTTGTCTTTTGGCTATCCACGCCACCACATGATGCATGATTAACCGTCCGTCGTTTTTAACGTTATTTTCACGAAATTAGTAAAATAACGTTAAAACGAGTGCAACTTTACTTTTGCCCCCAAGGGCCACACATATATACATTATATGCGCACACCGTAGGTGGGGCGTACTGGCGAGACATTATGTGATGTGTTAACCATGTGAAAACTCGTATTTCAACATGTCCAGTTTAGTGTAACCTATTATTAATTTATTAGTGCTAGTGTATATCTTACTTTTTCTTATTTTTGTTTTCTTTTTATGGTTGTTATCGAGTGCTAGTACTATAACGAACCAAGCTGATAACAATAGAATGGGTCGTTTGGTAGCCTCTGAATGATCATTAAGAGGTTATACCTGAATGGTTTATAGTCTCTTAATGATTAACATATAATCTTAAGTATGAATGGTTAAGAGATAACATCTTAGGGTATGTTTGGTATGGGGTAATGGAACAAATGAGGGAATGGAATGGATCATTACCATTTCATGTCTTGTTTGGTTGTCATGTGGGAATGAAACAAAACATTACTTTGTGTTGTTGGATAGGCAGGAAAAGACAAAGGAATAAATTCGGTGGTGAGAGGCTGTGGTGGGTGGTGGTCAGTGGCGGTGATGGTGGGTGCCAGCGACGGTGGTGGTGGCGGCGGTGGAGGTGGTTGGCCGTGATGGTGGGTGGGCGACGATGGTGAGTAGTGGCAGTGGTAGGTGGAGGCAGTGGTGGATAGTGGTGGTGGTGACGGTAGTGGTGGGTAAAGGAAATTGTGCTAAGTGGTGGTGGCAGGTGGTGGAGGCGGCGATGTGTAGTGTTGGATGGCGGCGGCGGTAGTGGTGGTGGGTGGAGGTAATGGGTGGCGGCGACAACGGTGGTGGGTGGTGGCGGCAGCGGTGGTGACGGCAGCAGTGGTGATGGGTGGTGGTTGCAGCAGTGGTAGGTGGTGGGTGGTGGTTATGGTGTTGTTAGTAAAGGGTGAATGAGGGATGGAATAGAAAAAACATGGGGGTGGATGGAATGGTTTTGAGGGAATGGTCAATTCCACTCCCCCTTCCATTCCATCATACCAAACACTACCACAGATCTCAAGTAATTTATGAGCGGCTAGGTTCGTTCACACCCCTACGAATAGCTGAGACGTCGTGAGAACCTAGAAGTTAGCCCATACGGATTGTGAGAAGTGGGATGGGACTCACAAGAACTAAGAAGTTGCCGGCACCATCATTGATTATCGATTGCGACTCACACCAAGGCTTGGTCTCATAATAAAGCTAACATTGTGTGTGCTTCTATGTCTCTCACCTGAAGCACATACAGAGTTTCAGACTAGACGCTATAGCGTATCCTTTGTTGCGATTGGAACATTACCGTTCGTAACAAGCATTCTGAGAGTCGTACCAAAAAGCGCGTTCATTCATTGGTAACTAAGAACATGTCGAATCTACAAAACCTAACATACAGCCTTGGATTGAAAAAAACAATCGATACGGATTGCTCAAAAATGTCATTTTTTGGCTTCCAGAAAAAGATTGTTGCATAAAAGTCACAAATACAGTGTTCACACTATTACACAAAATCACAGTCCTACAGACAAAAAAAAAGGACCCTAAACTTGAACCTGTGTAGCAAAACCACTTTATTTGATGACAGCCGGTCTATTTGACTGTCGTTTTGGTCTTGACGCGCCGGCTCTTTTAGGTATTTCTGTTGTCAATGCATAAATTCTCACAGGGAATAGTTCATCTGGAAATCCCTTCTGATCCTGAAGCATATACAATCCACATAAACAAAAGGGTACATCACTGGTCAAATGTCAAAAATACCATTCAACTAGAAAGGATCTTATGAGATTTAGGTTTAAATTATCCAAAACAATCGGAAGGTAAAATAGTTTTGGTTACCAAATTTTAATACGAGTAACCTCGGTCATTGGTTCAAGTCCCAATAGGGAGTGTGAGTCTTTTAAGTGTGTTTACAATCGGAAAAAACAGACAAATAAAAAATAGTTAGAATAACTGGAATTACCTTCATATCGTAGATGTGGAGACCACACCGATTAAAAAGTTCCTTGAAGTACACGTGTGACCTTGTCAAGCTCTTATCTTCATTATCCAACACAAATCCTGAATCCATGAATGTCAAGATTCAGCTCATGTAAATATTTCTTAAGTCCTAAACCCTAAACTTAAACTAAAAACATAACAACTTTAACGAACTATTTGTCTTTAGAAGTATCGGTTATTTTATAGATTATAACAAGATCAAGAACCAAGTAAAATAATTCCTTGCAATCATTAGTTTCTTTTTACAAGTAATCAAGAAATATATTATATTTAGAAATTTAAGGGCCAGACTGTATAAGCGAATTTACATTATACATGTATCGTGAATTAAAGGGAACATAAACAGAGATAACACAAAGAAAACCTACCAGATCTTGCAAGGTTTTCTTTCAAAACAAAAAGTCCACCAGGTTTAAGTCCAGCCTACACATAAATAAACGAACGAATCACAACAACAATAATTTAACCCAATGTGTTGGTAATATAAATAACTACAGAATATTAATTGGCATGGACCCAACTTATTTATGTCCTCTGATGTGTGAATGACCGTTTGATTAGGTGAAAACCATTATCTGGACAGGTTGGGTAACGGGTCAAAATAAGTTCATGTTTTTAGTGTGGGTCGAAGCAAGTCAATTCAGGTTCGGCTACACTGTTAAGTGTAGAACACTTTTTTGAAATTTATGAGTAAGTAATGCCCTAATGTGATTACAAAAACTATATTAAAAAATGTGGTATTATACAAAAAGGTTACTGATAAGATCCTGCATTATTATTTATTGACAAGTATTAGCCGTATTCAAATTATTAGATAAGTTCATAAGTCTTATACTAGATTACTAGATCGGTTTCTTGGTTTTAAAAAGCGCGCTCGAGGCGCGCTTAAGCGCAAAGCGCATCTAGGCGCCAATCTATGCGCCTTATGTAACCCTAGGCGAGCAGCGTACGAAAAGCGCAAAAAGCACATGAAAGCGCGCTTTTCGTACACGAGGTGTTTTTGTGCTTAAAATTGTTATACATGTAGCTAAAAATGTTGTACATTTAAGTTAAATCATATATAAACCTTATTTGTATCTATATTTTGGGTAAATGATGCTAAAAACCTATAACATATATAAAAAAAAATACATATATTCGTCTTGCGCCTCGCGTACGAAAAGCCCACCGCTTTTGCGCTTTGCGCCTCGGTTTTAGACCTCATCGCTTTTGTGCGCTTCCCGCTTTTTAAAACCAAGATCGGTTTAATGTTATTCTATTATCATCTTTTTTAGTATTTAATTAGGGATAAATACAAAAGGTTTTAACAGGGCTTTAGGATTGTAATTTTCGTTATGTTGAATTTGATAACTGACATGGGATTTCCCAACTGGGAGAGCTAATCAATCTCTTGAACGTTGATTAAACATTCTATTCACAATATTTCCATTTCTGTTTGATTTTATCTCAATATCATAGCCAGATCGTATAGACCAAAGTATGCAAAGTCTCAAAAAAATCCACTGAACTATAAAAACATCAACGGAGACCTCCCCACTTTCAATTTGGCGTCTTTAGTACAACTTGTATAAGTAGGGGAGAATAGGATGTGATTTTACCTTTGCTCTCTCGAAGAATGACACAAAGTCATCATCGGCAAGATGGCCAATGCACCATTGGATCCATATGACATCATACCTGCCTGCATCTGGAGTGAATTCCTAAGATTTTTCAACAAAATTTTAGAGCTTATTGCCATGGATATACAGCTTTAATAACAAAATTTAGCATAATATCTTGTTCAAGAATATTGTAAATTTCCATCACTGTAAAAAATATAATACAGTAGCATTAGGGCCTTAGGGGTATGCTAGTCCAAAAATCCGAGGTGATAGCTTCAAATACTTGAGGCGCCAGGTATTATATAATATTTATATATCATAATATATATAGTATTTACCAAAAAAAATTATTTATTTATTTTTGTTTTATTTTATTTTATTTATTTTTTTTTTTTTTCACAGCCCAATGAGCTCAAGGTACAATCAATTAAGCTCTACATATAAGAAACAAAGGAATAAAAAATCAGAACAAAGAACAAAAACCTTAATATTTCAGCCCTTAAATTTAAACCCTAAGCACTAGCCCAAAATTTGAGACAAATAATAAGCACCCTAATATAATAAAGCCAAAGGGGAATACACACACACACACACTCAAACATACACATAATATTTACCCATACCTGCAGTGGGGTACAGTAAAAGTTGACAGCTTTGTGCTCCTCTGATACCAACATATTTTCGGGAGACAAATTCTGACGAGCGGCCTCCAAGAAATGTGACACAGGCTCAAGAAGGTCAACCTAGAAGCAACTCGATATCAAGTAACGGGTCGCAAACATGTGCTTATCATAAAATTCAAATTCTATAATTTCTTTTGAACATATAACTTATTCTTTGGATATCTATATGATGCATGAAGGGTAAGAAAGTCATTACCTCATTGAAGTATCTTATAAGAAGATTCTTAGTCACCCTTCCAATTCCAGAACCACAATCTGCATCAGTTAAAAACAAACGTAGAATCTTCAATAAACAGAAAATTCTAACTGTAAACTGATAAGGAAATGATAAGAACGATAATAGAAAATTAGGCATTAAAACATTAGAAACCAAAAGTTATGTTTTGCTGTATGAAGATGAACTTCTATATAATTAATTATTTAATTGGTAGGACAATTGAGGATTATTAAGAAAATATTCAAAGAAAAACAAGTATTATTAATTAAAAACATAGTTATCAAAGGCGCTAGGCGCATAGGACTCACAGCGCAAAAAAAGCGAGGGCTTGAGGGAAAAAAGCGGACTTAAATGAAAAAAAATAAAAAATATATTATGTATTAGAATAATACTATTCTTCACATAAAAAAAAAAAAAAAAAGCGATTATATAACATTTAATATCATCTAATTAATACCAAAAGTTCTAAAACGGTGAAGATTCACATGTTATTTCAAAACTTCAAAGTTCTAAAAATTCTAAACTAGACCAAAACTCATAACTCTAGATGAAAGTTACTTAAATCGGTATTGTGGAAGCTAATATTTAAGAGAAGATCAATAATTTTGCATTAAATAATAAATCGGTATTTGGTCTGCGTGGAGAGCTGAAACAAGGGCCTAGGAACCAGAAACGCAATTAAAGGGCCTCACTTGGAAAATGGGCCTAGACGCCTAAAGCGAGGCCTTTTAATAACTATGATTAAAAACAGCACAAAATTAGTAGGCTGCCCATATGAAAATCAGACATAATAAGACATATCCAAGCTCCAAACACTTTCCTACATAGTAATTTTGAATATTTTTTAAAGAGAAATGATGGTGATGACAATGGCAAAAATGGAAATTCAAGTCAATGCGGAAAAAAAAAACAGGCTTGTCTCCCAAAATAAAATAAAATGAGGTGCATACAATCTCATGCAATCGTACGAATAAGAAAAAAGGGGGCGCATATATCTCGTTCAATCATACGAATAAGGAAAAAAGGATGTGCATATGATCTTCCGCAAATGTACAATCATATGATCTTCCCTTTTACGACTTACCCAAATCAATTCAATGCGATAAAACACGCTCGTCTCTCGAGCCCCAATTTCTTTGTTCATGAATCACACTATTAATCCTACGCTTACAATAACCGTTCACATGTTCTAGAATCACACCATCAGTCCTATTGTTATAACAAATGTTCCAAAACCACACCATTTTCTGTATCTCAATCAATCATAACCACAATTAAAAAAAGGAAAGAGAACTAACCAAGAGCTACAAGATGCTGATCTCTACCGGCATTCGGAAAAAGCCGAGTGAAAAGGGTATTCAAAAAAGCCTCACTTGTATTAATATCAGGCTCATTCACATGCCCATATCCACCAAGCACACCATCCATTGATGCCTCCACACCCTTCAAGATTCTTTATTATTCAATTCTAAGGCCTTTTTTATACAAAAGATTACAACTTTCTTTAACAATAATAATAATAATAACTTACTTGCCAGTAGCCAACACCATTGGTGTACCAATTGTTCTTCTTCTGTGAATCACCAACTTCTTCTCTCCACATTTCATCTGGGTTCTTGAATTGACGGCCGTTACTGTCTAACCCACTTATCTCCATCTGGGTTCCTGTGTTTGATCTTGTTCTAACTCTGCAATTGATGTTTGGATGATGATTAGCAGCAGCAGCAGACAACAAAGGGTTTGCACACAAGTTGCTGGGTGCAGCAAACATGTGTTTTTTAGGGGTTTGTGTTTAATGTTTAGAATGTTTTTTTTTTTTTTCTTTTTTTAATGTTTTCGGGCTTGGGGTTATAGACCAAGCCTACAATTATGTTTTGTAGCGCGGGTGTAAATGAGTCTAGTTACTTTTGAGTTACTTAAAATTGGCTTAAAAACGGGTAATGAGCCGAGCTTTAACAAGTTTGAGCGTACACCCGAACTTTACTTATTGAGCTTGAGCCTGCTGGTGAGCAAAAACGAGCATGTTTTTTTGTTTGTTGTTTATTTAATATGTTAAATATGCATTAATATAATATTAAATACTAATTATTATTCCTAAATTTATGATAAAAGTAACTAAATTATATATAAATATACTTGTAAAAATTATTATTATAACCGGTATAAATTAGTTAATAAATAATATACAAGACAAATTTGAGCTAGAAAAACTACCATGAACCGAGCTCAGGCTTGGCTTTAATCGGCTTGTTGGCGCACTTATTTTATAGTGTGATTGTTTTGAGAAGTTACTAATTTAGGTTTCATTTTGTAGTGAACTAACGTAATTTTAACTGAAATTGATGTTTAAACTCAAACATAACACTCGAATGATGATGAACTTCACATGTGATCTCAACGAAGGAATACAAGATGAATGGAATGAAAACCCTCCCCATGAAATTATAAGACTGTGTGTTGTGGAGACACGAGCGACGAGGCGCGAGCAGCCACAACAGCCCCACGCTCACCTCCAGCCACAACAACCCCACGCTAACCTGACGCGAGCGAGCCAACGCGAGCAGGCTCACGACAGCTCACGACACGAATAAAGGAATTTGAGTTGGATTTGTAGGCTGTGGTCGCGCCGGTGCTCACCCCCAGCCACAACAGCCTATCGTGACCGAGTTGCTTGAGAGTCACGTCAATGGCTCACGGTGGTGCTCACCACGAGCCACAACACAAAGTCTAAGATTACATTGTATTCACTTAACTTTTTTTAACTTACATGTGAATACTCTATACAGGGAATGAAATATATTAAACAAATACAACTTGATACTATTTGACAACTTGCATCTTATCTTCGTCTGCCAACGTATAGCTAACTTATAGTGCTCATACCTTATCTAATATTATTTTAGTATATTTATACGGTTTAATTGTAATAGTTTCATCACTTTAAAGCCATGATTTGAAAACCACACGGGTTAAATTCTAAGTTATGGATATTATCGGTTTAGTTACGAGGTAATGCACCGGTATAAATGAACATGACGGTTTTATGTAGATTTAAAAAACTAGTAAAAGCTACGAGAATTATTATTTGCATCTACATGAAGTTAGATCATACATAAACACTTAATACAAGAGTGTCGAATTATATTCATCTTTCATCAACCATTTGTTACCTATGATATAGTGTTCTAGTGGTATGATGATATATTTCATCTTTCATCAAACGTTTGTTACCTATGATATAGTGTTCTAGTGGTATGATGATGTACCTTCACAAAAGTGGTGTGAGTTCAAATTCTTGCACGTCCAACGTTATGTGATATTTGGGTGTAAAAAATTGTTAAAAAAATAATAATAATAATGTTTTGTTATTAACTAATGGTGTCTTAGACATATAAGTAATAGTAAAATGAACACATAAACAACATATCTAATCAGGCATTGTCATGTTTGAAACAAAAAAAGATTTAAGACTATAATAAATCTTAATTACCTAAACACATTTGGTCCTAATTACACTCAACATTCCATCTCAATTAAGAGCTCTTTAACCTGCTTCTGCTTAAAAACAAGAATCTTCTTATTCCCAGAAACAGTACCCATGTACTCTTTGTGATCTTTTCCTTTATCATTAAAAGCAACGCTGAACTTAGCACCGTTTTCAGGATTTGGGCGCGTAAACCTTTGAAGAATCCTAGGAACCCTTCCTTGTTCCATATAGCATAGAGTGCCCCAGATACCGTCTTTCTTGATCTTTCTTCCGGATCCTGGTCTGCATCTTCATCTGATTCTGCAGCCTGAATCATTACCTTGCATCTGCATGCAGTATATGTTTCGGTTCAACTTTTATATAGTTACAACTTGACTTTTGAGTCAACGATTCAAAATTTCCAATTCAGAGTACTCTGTACATGCTACCAGATCAGAATTGATGATGTGGTAGTAGCGTAGCCCATATTGACTTTATTCTAACTGTGTCAATGTCAAGTGGAAAACCGGAAATCCATTACCTTTGACCAAATTGACTTTTTGGTGGTTTTTTCGAGCCCCAAAAAAGCTGTTTAACCAAACATAGAATTATTTGTGGAGACTGTAATTTACAGAAAGTATAGTTTGACTCCAAAAGTCAAAATCGACCTTATATTTGTATAATCTGCCCCACAACGAAGAATTTACCTGATAGCTGGGTATGTCAAGCATGTAGCAGCACATTTTGACACTGCCCCTAACAGAAAGGCGTTAAGAGCAGAAAGTGACTGTGGGTTACCAATCTGTCCCTCCAATAGTCTTTGTTTCAATTGATCAAATGCAGTGTACTGCAAAAAAAATAAATAAATAAGTTAGAGATAACATCACTCATCAAGTAAATCGTTTTTTACTGGAGGTCCTTAAAGCAGTGCATACTTATTCCACCTATTGTAGGGGCTGGCAAAATGCGATATCTGATGCTGTTTTGGTCCAAATGAATAGGATATGTTGACTTTTAAGGTCAAACACATTACTTTTCAAGTCTGAAACCATTAAGGATAACTGACTGTATCTTAATACCTCGGTAACCAATTACCTGAATTGCTGGATTTATTGTAAGCAAAATTGATATGCCGAGTCCATCAAATGCCTCTCCCCAGGTTTCCTCTGAAAGGGTCTTCCATAGTCCTTTGGACTTGCCAAAGTCACTTGTTTGCATCCTTGATGCAGCTGTGTCCAGCGGCTGAAGAAACACATCAGAATTAGGGATGTGAATTTCTGACACGACCCGAAAACATGACCCGAACCTAACACGAAATTAGCGGGTTTGGGCTTAGTCTAAATGGGTTCGGGAACCCGAACCTGTTTAACTAAACGGGTCGGGTTCGGGTCAACCCGGGCAGGTTGGCGGGTTGACCCGTTTAACCTATTTATACTATGTATTGTTTTTTTTACAATATGTTTTATGTTATAAATTAAATTGTTTAGGTATTTTATGCTACACTTGTAACTTAAAATATAATTTTTTTTTTTTTTTTTTTAAACTACAACGTCAATTTATTCCATTCAAACGATAAACCCACAAACACATGACGGCTGGTAAGCAGGCAACAAGCTGCGCCGCCACTCCCTTTTGGATAGCAAAACCTACTCTATTAAAAATTGGTATGAAATTTTATAAATAAAACATAAATGTTTTTATATATGTTTGTGTTTTTTTGTAGTAACATTTTAATTTTAATACATTAGTTTGCGAAAAAAATAAAAAATAAAAATCAGGTAGAACGGTCGGGTTCGGGTCAACCCGAGAACATTCAGATCGGGTTCGGGTTTGGGTTCATATGTATCTCACAATTTTCGGGTTCATGTAAAATTTTCGGGTTCGGGTCGGGTTGGACACGCGAACCCGCCCCGTTATGCACCCCTACTCGGAATTAATCATCAATCTAACAATCTTAGGTACTACTAACAACCCATAAAGAGCGAATCGGTTTATGTATCATCTCTATTGCTACATTCGTTAGAGAATCTCGTTTGCCGATTACCTGAATTGCTGGATTTCAGGGCCGTCCCTGAAAATCTATGAAAGTTCATGTACCCTATCCGAACCGTTAAAAAATAGGCCCCTTAGACCCAAGTTTAAGTGTTAAATGAGATATAAAAAAATATATATATACGTATATGTAGGAATATTTTTAAAAATTATGCCCTCAAGATTTATGGACCCTGTCCGGTTGGCCTCCTTGGACCTCCCCAAAGACGGCCTTGCTGGATTTATTGTAAGCAAAATTGATATGCCGTACGAAAAAACCTTACCCATTACCCAACTCGCTCTTTTGCCACATGCAATGAATATTATAAGACGAACTAATGTGATTTGTGATTAACCTGGGTTATGGCAACGGTACAAGCGCCTGCAGCAGCAGCAATAAGCAAGTTAGCTTTGGTTCCGATAGACTTGTATCCAGACTTCTCGATGTACATCCTCCTAAAGAAGCTATATCCGTAAAAGTATATGAATGATGAAACAAATGACTGCAGGTTCTTTGTCCCTAACCCTTGAAACAAAGAAAGAACCTGACGTTTCGAAATCGCCTCCCATAGGACATCAGAAAGATTCCTATTCAAAACACAAACAACATAAGATTCACCAAACATTAATATTCACTAATACACAAGTATCACAATCAGAAATTCATCATGTTGATTAAATTCCATTTATACAAAAACCTAACTTCAATTTACAATTCACATGTAAATCAGTATATATTGGGCCTGGACTAGAGCACAATTAAAGTGGCAAGCGAGCTGAAGACGGGCTGCTTGTTGGATTAAACAACAACAACAACAACAATAATAATAATAATAATAATAATAATAATAATAATAATAACCAGAAACGCCCCCTCCACCACCCCGTGGTTTTTGCCTTTTTGGGGCTTGGGGGGCAAAGCCCCCTCTACTACGTGGCAGACACGTGGCGCTTCACGCCCCCTTCACCCCACTAACAACACTATGTAGTCTAAACAACAAACCCTAATCTTGTACTATAAATATGGCATCTTGTACTTGTAAGTCCTTTTACAAGTGACGCATATCAATAAAATAATTAGCCTAGTTGCAGTAAGTGGGCGTAGGTCAACTAACACTAACCGAACCTCGTAAATCTCACCAGTTCTTTGTTTGTTTAACTTTTCTGTTGCAGTATTGTTCATGTTTAATAATAAGTACGTTATGTAATTTTAAGCTGTTTAAAAAATGATTAAAATTAAGAGGCTAGGCTCATTCATTTCTCTTTCTAACATACAACTATGTTAATAAGATAAATCAGTTAAATGAGTCGTATTCATGTTTAATACTTGTGTTAATCGCGTCACCACTAACCTGATTGACACGATAAGACATGTTTTCCCGACCCTTTTGGCCCGTTTACCTGCGTGTCACTTGTAATTGGTTGTTTTTGTTTTATTTATGATATGATTAGTAATAAAAAAAAAAAATAAAAAATAAAAAAAAAATCCTAACTATATATCTAATTGAAGGCAACCTCTAAAGTAAAGAAATAAATACCTGTATTTTCTGAGATTGGGTGTACGCAACTCAGCTTGGTACTTGGTTTTACAAGTATCTAAAGGGTACAAGATGGTGGTGCTAGCAAGAGACCCAATAGCGCCTGCTGTTGCATCTACTAACGATTCCATATCAAAACCACCCATTGATGATTGATGATTGATTGAAGTTCAAGAGTTATGGTCTGGTTTTGTGGTAAATGATTGAAAAGATGTTGGAAAGAGAGGTATGGAGAGTGATGGTGATGTATACGTAACCTTGTGATTGAGAAGATGGGGGGAATGGTGCTCTGATCAGTAGAGTAAAAGGTTGAAACAAGTCGCTATCCACTATTATTGAACTAGTCAACAAAACTTATTTTCATTTTGTATTAATACATAGTATAATATCTCTACATGGCAATGGTATATTGCTTTTTTTTTAAAGGTTAATTTCTTTTAAATTTTGTAGTATGTGGGACTTGAATTCAAGACCTTTCATAACCTAGGTGTTTTAAAGGCTTTGCCTTTGCCAATGGACCACCACCCCATTGGTGGCAATGGTATATTGCTATGTCCTCTAAATTACTTGTAAATTCACCGATACGTCGTGTATAGGGTCATATACGGCGTAAGACCTACACCTGACTGAAGGGGGCACCAATATTCCTATTGCCGGACCCTCATACGCCGTGTATGCCCTTATACGCGACGTATAGGGGCAAAGGGTATGCAAATAAGAGTTGGGAGTGTGCCAATACATGAAGTCATGGATTATCATTCTAGATTTTTTTTTTAAGTAGCTAATTTATTTTCTCTCTCGTTTTGTCTTGGGTGGACCATGAATATAATAACTCTCTATAATAGTTAAAACTTAAAACTAAAGATCAATGTGAGGTAATAAAATGGAATATGTTTATTGAGGTGAAGTCCTTTCTCAGTGGTAAGGGTTCAAGTCACGTTAGTTTGTCGTTCAAAAAAATGGAACTCAATCGTTGCATACTGATGGAATAAGCATACATACGAATCATAAAGTGGGTGTGTGTATCATAGTTTCATTTGATAAAGAAATTATTGGTATGTATCGAAAACCACCTAACAAGAAAATTGGAAAGACAATAAAATCAAGGGTTGAATGCATTATGTTATTTCTAATTCTAAGTTGGTGAATTGTTGTTTATTTTGATACTATTATTAATATCATTTTTGTTTAACTAAATTTACTTAGTCTAACGAGAACAAAAATTTGCACAAGTTAATGTGAGGAGTACACGCTTGTACCATACTATTTCTGTTTCCAGTCTGGTGGTTTGAATGGGTGAACCCTTAGGGATCAAGGGGGTTACTCAAGACCAAAGGAAAATAAAAATAAACATTGATATGAGTTCGAATGGGTGATGTACACGCCCGTTTGTAAATACTCTTGTATCACGCACCAACGAGCCTAAAGATTCAAGGGCACCCCTAGGGGCAATACGCTGCGAATAACGCCAACCAATAATGGAAAATTTCTGCCACTTATCGAAATGCTATTGGAAGTTGCTCCCGACTTGCATGATTGTGGTAAATTGCAAAGAAATTAGCCCCCCGTGGTAATGGACATCAATAACCAATTAACAAACTCAGAATCATATGAACACATAAAAGACGTCCTCTAATGGCAACCACTGAAATTCAACCAACAATAAAAACCTAATAAAAAGCATAAACAAAAGCTAAAATCTCCATTTAAACCCTTAATGCGTTTAAAAAAATGAATGTGCGTTTAAAATTTTACAACGTACGTTTGAACATTTTGAACGCGCGTTTGTTTGTTTGTCCCACCAAATGAAGTTTAAACGCACGTTACATATCGAACACAGATGTAACGTGCGTTTAAAAGCTTCTGTTATCACAAACTTCGTCTGCAACTTATTTTTAACCTAATTTTTATGTTTAATCATACTTATTAAAACAAAATCGAAAGTATTTGACAACCATTACGAGCGTTTACTCATAATTTTATGTTACCGTATGATTGTTCGTCCCCATTATAATCCTCTGTTTGTCTTATTTTTATATTCAAATACTGATCTTACGTTTTCGTTCATTGTAATCGACTGTTTTTTGTTATTTTGATTGTGTAATCACTCGGAACGTTTAATCGAATTGAAATGATAAAAAATCGTGTTTCAAATTAAGTCTGTTGTTTCGATTTGAAAAAATTTTGAACGTTTTTTTTTTCTAATTTACCCCTGGTTAGATTCTGCCGACCATGATTAGGGTTGTTAATTACCATCATGCCACCGCCTATAATCTAAGGGCTGAGAATGCTTCTTATGCTTCTCACGTTAAGGAAGCTTTGTACGTTATCTCTCTCCTTATTTATATTCCTCATCATTGGTAACAAAATTTTGAGTAGGAATGTCCAGTCGACGTCAAGTCTTTGTCGGTAGGAATCCTTAGTAAGAAGTCGCCTTAGACAGTTTTGTAACATTGGTCCTTTGAAGTATTTTCCAACAACATGTTTGGTATAACTTCACACTAACATAAGGATCAATTGGTTGTTCTCATAGTACTAATGACTCGAAGGCTAATCATCCCCGAACCTTATTTATCGTTTGGTTATTATAGTATGTCTACGATGTTGAAGCCACCATATGAGCGCCTCGTGGCATATAACTTTTGCTTAAGCATTCTCGAGCCTATTGTCATTACTGGCATGATTATTAAGGGGGCCTTTGATTCACATACTGTTTTCAAAAAGACAAAATTCGTCAGAGAAGTTGGAGAATATTGTAAAGTGTGTGATTTGTAAATGGAATTGATATGTTTAATAAAACGTTCAATGCCAAAACTACCATTCTAAATTCTAATATCCTAACCCCTTTGATGATCTAATCCCACCTAACACTCATGAAAAAATCTCGTAATCTTCCTTGACCGTATTGTCAACCCGCTCTACCACAGTAGAACCAAATGAAATTTTAGCCAAAATTTACTTGATGTTCAAGATTCGAACGAAATATGTTTTTTCACATTCGATGTTTCAGTAGATGGTGGTTATTTATATGTCACATTTGATGTTCCATTGTACTTAGGGCTGTAAACGAACCAAGCAAACACGAACAAGGCTTTGTTTGTGTTTGTTTGTTAAGGTTTCTTGGACAAACGAACCGTTCATGAACACACTAACGAACATAATTCTATGTTTGTGTTTGTTTGTTAAGAAATTTAGTTGTTTGCAAACTGTTCGTGAACACGGGTCTTGAACACAAACAAAAACAAACATTTAATATGCAACTAACTAAAAAAACATTGTTAATATTAACTGTTAGACAAAGTACATCTACTAAACAATGTCGATAAGTCAAACTGTACTAACTTAGACATAACTATCTAAAATTACTTAGGCATAGGTATGAATACATGATATTCCTAATTCAAAAGTTCATAATTATCCTAAGTTTTAACTAGTGATCGAACATAAACAAGCATACACGAACGGATTTAAATAAACGAACATAAAAAAACACATTGCCGAACGTTCACGAACGCAATCGAACGAACGAGACATTTGTTAGTGTTTGTTTGTTTAGTTAATCAAACGGAATTTTTTGTTCGTGTTCGTTCATTTATTAAACAAACGGACACAAACGAACTTTCCGCCGAACGGTTTAGGAACTATTCACCGAACGTTTGGTTTGTTTACAGCCCTAAATTTGTACTAGTGCTGAAATGGAACAAAAAGTCATAATAGGACTATTAAAAACAAGATTGTTAAACTGATAATGCAATATGTATGTAAGTTGTACAAGTACAATGTATGAAAGTACTTCCATTAGTCCTTCACTTAATCACGTTTAGGCTATAGGGTGTATTATAACAATCCTTCTTACTTTATAATAAAATGTTAAAACACAAATTAATTTTTTTTGAAAAAACACAAATTAAGGTTGTGGGTTCAAATCCTTGCAAATGCAAGATGAGGTGAAATTAAGTGTGATACAATTTGTCGTTCAAAAAAAAAAATAAACACTATGATTATGTAAGGCTGTCTATTGGCACCCCCTCAGCTTCTATTTAAACCCCCCTCCCAGGCGCCTCGCTTAGGCCTAAGCGAGGCGCTTGGGTCACATTAATTACTAATCAGTACGAGGTTGCATGGGAGTTTGAAAAAGGGGGGTGTGACAACCGTCACCATGATCTTTTGGCAAGTTGTCAAATCTAGTCCGTCCTTTTCATCTACTGATCTAATGGGATATTGATTCTAAATTTATTAGACAAAGAGATAACTTTATAATAATTGTAGGAATATAAACTAAATGCAATCAATTACGTTTAATGGTATAAATGACTAGTTAATATTTTCAATACACAATTAATTTTTTTCAATTAATCAATCAGACGTTATATACGTCTATAAACCCTTAATCGCTCCTCACCAAGCCTTGCTCTTATAAAATTGTTGCTTCTGCACTAAGAAGTTATGAGAAACTCCTAAACCACCACCAAAATCAATCTATATGTCATGATCACCTGCGAGCAAAGCCGTTGCCGACTTACAATTTTAAGGACTCCGTCACCATACACCATGTTATTCAAACTTTCAGTTGGACCCATGCCTCTTAAGAACCAAACGGGTCGTCTTGTTATAGTCGAGCCCACGTCGAGTTGTGAATCGTAGCCAATATGTACTAATTGTACGATGTATGTTTTTACAACCAACGCGACATCGTAAAAAGAATATTCAGCGACTTCGCATCAAGTCGCCACCACAACCAATCCTTTGACTCACGTCTAATCCACCTTCACGCACCATGCGAGGCCACCGCAATCTTTTCTCCTGTTCGCTTGTGTTCAGGTACTAAGTTAATATTCCGCTCTATGCTTCCGTTATGTTTATAATTAATTGGTTTGAATACGATGTACAAAGCCTCGTTTTGTTTAGGGGAAAAAAATCTTGTGAGATAAGAACATAAAACACTAAGAATTTCATCAGTCCTTCATTTTGATCATGGATGCTCATGAGTTCCCCACAGAGTTGATTTAAAATAAAGTCTTGAACTAATATTGAATTTTGTCATTCGGGTTGGAATTATGTATAAATCAATATGAGCACTCAGTAGTAATAATAATATTTTATATACTAGTATATATATCACAAATCTCTTTGCACTATGTAGTTTGATTTTTTTTTCCAACTAGTCATATGAATAAAATTAAACGTGATTTCATAAATGATGATTTTAAGTTTTGTTACCAAATTCATATCCATGATTCAAAATTAATGTTATGAATAAGGGTTTTATGAACAACTCGCAAATTCTTAAAATAATAAAGTCAAACATTTAAGAAATATTTTAAGTATCAGTCGTCGAATAATCGATGAGCAAACAAACTATATAGTTTGATTAGTGTTGGTAAAATAAAATACATAAACCAAAAGTAACGAAATTTTTTCACTATATCTATAAAATAACATTAGTGGATATTAAATCAGCATTCCTAATTTACTTAGGTACAATCCTAATTCATTGATTCTCGTCAATTCCTTGCAAGTTCAACATCAACTTTTGTGTGAACTTTTGCTAGCTTGTTTTTGCTAAGGTGAGTATATCTTTCCCCTTTTTACCGTTTTACTACTTTGGGGTGACTCATGTACTTATATATTAATCAAGTTTCAATTTCTTATACTTAATGCAATTCTCATGTGTGTTTGCTTTATGATAATTGGTGTGTCTATGACTTGTCAAAATCATTAACCGCTGGGCGGCCTAGCTTTTCAATGAATAGTACTATGGTATACCCCCTTGAGACTCTGTTGAGAGAATCTTGGTCATTGTCTTGTTAATTCATTATTCAGTTGGTTAGTCATGTGTTAGTCATTATTCTCAGGTTTGGTTTTGAACGGATATTACTTATTACATAATTGCAAATGGTACCGCACATGAATTGCTAAACACTTTTCTACTATATTTATTTAGACAGGGTATGCTCACCAATACAATTTTTTTGTATTGACCAAATTATTTTGTACATGTTTCAGGTTGTTTTGAGATGCATCCTTTAAGCTTTCGGATTTATATTAGATTTTGATTTATTGTATTTCAATTTAGTTGGCAGTTAGAATCGTTGTATTTCATTTGAATGTAATAAATTATTTAATCAATGTATTCAAATTTACACTTTTAGTCCATGAGCTATTGAACAATCGTCACTACGTGACACCTCGATGTTTCCGCCATCGGTTGGGGTGTTACAGATTGGTATCAGAGCCATGGTTATAGGGAATTAGGTTATTAGAATGCCTTTTAGCCTAGTCTATAACTAAGCTTACTTTCGCGAGTCCTCTCGTGTATATTTCTCTTATTCTTATATTTTCTTTCAAGATATTTTCGTTATGATTATTTCTTGTTAGTCTTTCGATATTTTGCTTGGCGAAGAAGACACTCGTGTTTCATAAACGAAACGGTATCATCAAGTTAGGAGTGACATCCATACCTTGGTGGTTAGTTTCACTCCTTTATATGTTATTTATCTTAGGAATATATCTTTGAGATAGGAGTGATATCCACACCTCAAAGAGTATTTCCTTCAAAAAGAAACTTAACCATTAAGCTGGGGGTGATATCCTTAAGTTAATGATTGGTTTCATTCCCCAATTGTTTTCAATTTTGAAATACATCTTTGAGTTAGGAGTGAAATCCACATCTCAGGGATCTGTTTCCACATCTCGTTTTAAAGTCTCGCTAAAGGTTTTGAAATTTACCAGTGATGGGGTATGTGCAATCGGGAAAGATGACCGTTCACTCATAGGTTCAAGTACGCTCCCCACAGGTCACTAATAATATTTCCATTTCTTTGGCTAGTCACCAGTTTCATTAGAAATATTTTCAGTATCACATTTTTGATATATTTTTCATTTGTTGATTGAAACTCTTATCATAATTTTTTTCATAATGAAGTTATTATGTCTTTTGAGCTTTCTCTATTAATAGCTATCGCTATTTGTGCATTTTTCCGTTTTTCATTATTGACTCTTAAGTTTTTTTTAACATTTAGATTTTAAGTTCCATCTCTTGATGTTTTATATACTCATTAATTATTCGCTTTTGGGTTACTTTTCATCATCATTATTAAAACTTTTATCGCATTAAAACTTACACTATTTTCATTTATGCTTTGTGACCTTTACACTATTGTCGCATTGACTTTTATCATTCACGTCATTTTAAATCTTGGTCTTCTAAAACACATTAGATTTACACATACTTCATGAAACGGTTTCATTCTGCCTTTTACAAACTTGTATTGCATATTTTAAAGATCAAATGTAAATTTTTTTTGATATATGACGTATCCAATATATATTTTCGAGGGAAATTTGCAACTAATAATAAGCCTTATAACATTTTCCAAACTCGACTTCTCGCAAACACATGAAAATGTTTATTTATGAAAATTTTTTCAAATGAAGCCGTTTGAATCTAAAACACACTTCGATTTCTAAAAATTTTCTCATGCATACCTACTATCCTTTCAACTATATCACAAAGTTTGAGCAAACTACGTTTTTGATAAACGAAAATTTATCTTATTACACTCGCACTCTTTCAGTCGCAAAACTTTTTGATCTAACAAAATATTGGACATATCCTTATCAGAATATTACTAATGGTATTTTATCATATAATGCATATATGTAAAACTAACTAACTTTAAACCCTTATGTCAGTAGACTATACGTCTGTTCTACGTACTCTCACTTGCCGTAAATTTCATTATTATATTCTTGCACCACTTTATTCATGTTTATTTCTAACACATTATTTGTGATTATTTTTCACACTGCTTATTTGCAAGAGTTCAACTCGTTTACTTTCATTTTGTGCAAATTTTGCGATTTACTCGATTTACGTTATACTACTCTTTCAATCGAAATTTTATGCTATACTTATATAATTACTTGAACGCATATTTGGTATGCATATTTTCTTTCCTGTTTTTGAGCAAAACCCTGTTATACTTTACATTATTTTGTTCATCATCATGGCCAACGAACATACTAGTTGATAACTCGTATGAGATCTAAGCCAGTGCCCACGTACGACTCGGATTAGAGTATTTATTTAATCCGAGGGGAACGGTGTAAATCTCGGAGTTTATCAATATGGGTGTTTAAAGCCAACGATGTGAACAGGAGTTACCGGTTAATGGTAAACCCGGAAGGGAAGGACCTCTAACCATGTCTTTGTTTCATTGTAGTATCGATTACTTAACATATTGGTTGCACGCATTTATTTCTTGTTAAGGTTATGGAAAAGCATAACACCTTAGTGTAAGGTAAATCGATGATTACGGTCCGGAACGCAATCATGGGTTTACAGGTACATGAGGGTGGTGTGTAATTCTATTTAGGCTATTGGTAGACAATCAGTACGAGTCCAAAGTATCGGGAGTGTGGTGGGTTAGCTGCGGTACACCCTATATATAAGCATAAACGATACTGCGGGAGCAGACTAGGTGTCTGACCAAGAGCCTACCCATTACTTTATGATTATCTTTTTCATTAGATCGTTGACTAATAGCTAGAATTTTCAATAAGAACATTTTACATAAGTTTCAATTAGTTTTGTTGGAGCTTTTCTTGTTGACCACCTCTTCATAAACCCTTAAACTTTGTATGCTCTTACACTCTCTGTTAGTCAAAATCCTGTTGCCTGCCTTTAATAAAGTTCGGGCAGAAACCTTTCTAAAGTAGGGGAGACTACCTTCATCAGTGCCTTTTCGTCACCCGTTACACATTCCCAAAACCTTTCTCAATTTAAACTCTTAATTTTCTAACTTTGGGTCAACTGTCAAGGATTTTGAAAATTTTACTTTGGATATTAGATAACTATAATTAATTTTCGTTCAAATCATAACTGATATATATATATATATATATATATATATATATATATATTGTTAACCTACTTGACTTCTAAGACGCCTTTTGATTCATAGAAACATCCACTTAAAAGAAATTTCGAGACGAAATTTTCTAAAGTGGGGGAGACTGTGACAACCGTCACCATGATCTTTTGGCAAGTTGTCAAATCTAGTCCGTCCTTTTCATCTACTGATCTAATGGGATATTGATTCTAAATTTATTAGACAAAGAGATAACTTTATAATAATTGTAGGAATATAAACTAAATGCAATCAATTACGTTTAATGGTATAAATGACTAGTTAATATTTTCAATACACAATTAATTTTTTTCAATTAATCAATCAGACGTTATATACGTCTATAAACCCTTAATCGCTCCTCACCAAGCCTTGCTCTTATAAAATTGTTGCTTCTGCACTAAGAAGTTATGAGAAACTCCTAAACCACCACCAAAATCAATCTATATGTCATGATCACCTGCGAGCAAAGCCGTTGCCGACTTACAATTTTAAGGACTCCGTCACCATACACCATGTTATTCAAACTTTCAGTTGGACCCATGCCTCTTAAGAACCAAACGGGTCGTCTTGTTATAGTCGAGCCCACGTCGAGTTGTGAATCGTAGCCAATATGTACTAATTGTACGATGTATGTTTTTACAACCAACGCGACATCGTAAAAAGAATATTCAGCGACTTCGCATCAAGTCGCCACCACAACCAATCCTTTGACTCACGTCTAATCCACCTTCACGCACCATGCGAGGCCACCGCAATCTTTTCTCCTGTTCGCTTGTGTTCAGGTACTAAGTTAATATTCCGCTCTATGCTTCCGTTATGTTTATAATTAATTGGTTTGAATACGATGTACAAAGCCTCGTTTTGTTTAGGGGAAAAAAATCTTGTGAGATAAGAACATAAAACACTAAGAATTTCATCAGTCCTTCATTTTGATCATGGATGCTCATGAGTTCCCCACAGAGTTGATTTAAAATAAAGTCTTGAACTAATATTGAATTTTGTCATTCGGGTTGGAATTATGTATAAATCAATATGAGCACTCAGTAGTAATAATAATATTTTATATACTAGTATATATATCACAAATCTCTTTGCACTATGTAGTTTGATTTTTTTTTCCAACTAGTCATATGAATAAAATTAAACGTGATTTCATAAATGATGATTTTAAGTTTTGTTACCAAATTCATATCCATGATTCAAAATTAATGTTATGAATAAGGGTTTTATGAACAACTCGCAAATTCTTAAAATAATAAAGTCAAACATTTAAGAAATATTTTAAGTATCAGTCGTCGAATAATCGATGAGCAAACAAACTATATAGTTTGATTAGTGTTGGTAAAATAAAATACATAAACCAAAAGTAACGAAATTTTTTCACTATATCTATAAAATAACATTAGTGGATATTAAATCAGCATTCCTAATTTACTTAGGTACAATCCTAATTCATTGATTCTCGTCAATTCCTTGCAAGTTCAACATCAACTTTTGTGTGAACTTTTGCTAGCTTGTTTTTGCTAAGGTGAGTATATCTTTCCCCTTTTTACCGTTTTACTACTTTGGGGTGACTCATGTACTTATATATTAATCAAGTTTCAATTTCTTATACTTAATGCAATTCTCATGTGTGTTTGCTTTATGATAATTGGTGTGTCTATGACTTGTCAAAATCATTAACCGCTGGGCGGCCTAGCTTTTCAATGAATAGTACTATGGTATACCCCCTTGAGACTCTGTTGAGAGAATCTTGGTCATTGTCTTGTTAATTCATTATTCAGTTGGTTAGTCATGTGTTAGTCATTATTCTCAGGTTTGGTTTTGAACGGATATTACTTATTACATAATTGCAAATGGTACCGCACATGAATTGCTAAACACTTTTCTACTATATTTATTTAGACAGGGTATGCTCACCAATACAATTTTTTTGTATTGACCAAATTATTTTGTACATGTTTCAGGTTGTTTTGAGATGCATCCTTTAAGCTTTCGGATTTATATTAGATTTTGATTTATTGTATTTCAATTTAGTTGGCAGTTAGAATCGTTGTATTTCATTTGAATGTAATAAATTATTTAATCAATGTATTCAAATTTACACTTTTAGTCCATGAGCTATTGAACAATCGTCACTACGTGACACCTCGATGTTTCCGCCATCGGTTGGGGTGTTACAGGGGGCCAAGCGCCTCGCTTAGGCCTAAGCGAGGCGCTTGGCCACAGGGGGGATGAATCTGGACATTTTGATGTTGGGAAGGTTTTGGTTTGGATTTTTTTTGTTTTTTGTTTTTTTTGTTTGTTTTGAAGTGTTTTTTTTTTTTGAAGTGTTTTTTTTTGAAGTGTTTATTTATTTTATTTTTTTTTTACTTTTTTATCTATTTAGGGTCTTTATCTATTGTAATTTTTTTAAATTTAAAAATTCTAAAAACACCGAAATAACCCGTGTTTTTTTTTAAATCGTTTTTATTGATTTAGGGTATTTATCTATTGTAATTTTTTAAAATTTAAAAACAACGTAATGACCCTAATCAAACTATAATTAATCAAGTAATCCCAACTTTAACCTATTAATAAAGTGTTCGATTGTCACTGTGACTGGATAAATTATTCACGGAGAAGACCTCGTCGAAGAAAGATTGAACGAATTCGCGACTTTTGATACGAATATGGTGGTTGATGGTCAACGTGGCGTCGTTTTGGTTCATAACATGTGATTTGTATTTGGTTTGGGATTGAAAGGGTTGAGTGATCTTTTAACGTTTATAATCGAATGTTTACTGTTTGGATCTCATTGGTTTTACTGGCTTGCAATTTATAATTTGGTTTTAGTTCGTTTATTATTTATGGGTTTAGTATTTATTAGACAATTAAACATTCAAAACACACAACATATATAAACAAACGATCAAAATGCATAATAATAAAAGGTAAAAAGAGTAATAAGTTTTGTCCATACACATCATAAAAAAAATACAAATAAAAGAAGTCTACTGTGGCGGTGGTGGTGGGGCCCCCTCTGCTGGTCCACGGTGTGGTGGTGGGCGTAACTCTACTTGCCAATGCCTCGCCATCGCCTGCATCGAGTCGACCGTCCACTCCTGAATGTCCCGGAGCTCACCGATGCGGCGATCCATGTCCTCTGCCACGAAACGCGCAGCAGGAGTGAGGTCATCATATATATGACGGGGGTACTGCTGCTGTGGTCGCGGCGGAGGAGGTGGGGGGGCGTCATCGTCATCAGCACCGTCGTCCACACCCGCCATCTCTACCAGGAGAGGCTCTCCCGGACGCACCTCAACGTAGGGCGGTATATCAGCGAGGGTAGGAAGGGGGCCCGACACAAAAGGCTTCTTGGTTCCGTATGCTCGAAACCGATGCACACCCTTCGAGACCTCGAAGAGGATCCCCATGCTCCGGACATTGGCGTCAGCGAGCTCTGCCGATGGGATCGCGGGCAGCAAGCGAGGGTCGGTTTCTGGCGAGAAACCCAGCTGACGCGCAATGTGAGTGACGAACGCCCCGCCATAGAGATGTGCGCGAGTCTGGCGCTTGTTGCAGCACTTAAAGTAGTCGACCAGGGACGCGGCTAGGTTGCACGGCTGCCGCATAATCAAACAGTACAAAAAGAAAAGGTCACTCTGGTTGACCTTCTCCCGACTGTTCCCCCGTCCTGCGATAGAGGTGGCGATCGCATGCTGAAAGTAAATGTGCAGGGGGTCCCTAATCGACGTCGCCTTCGCAGTATTTGCGCCAAAGTGCGACTTGGAGATGAACCTCCAAAACCTGACCAGGGTCAGCCTATCCACCGTAATGAGACCGTCCCGGTACAACGCAGACTCGGTCTCCGGGGCTGTGTACAACCCCGAAGCAACAACAAACTCCTGCAAAAAATAATTGTAAATATTAACAACTTTGGTAACATAATAATAAAATGACAGATAATTGAAATAACATACCTCATAGGTCATCTCATGCCAACTCCTCGCCAACCGAAATCGGATGGGGCGAAAAGTCTGAGCCGGGTTCGGGTTGTCGGACGGATCCAGAACCACGAACGACGACATAAACTCTATCGTCAAAGCCCGGTAAGAAGGCTGCTCGGCTATGTCAAAGAGACGACGCCAAGGAGTGTCAGACCCCACATAGTCGTGAGCCCTACCCACCTCGCCGACCCTCTCCAGAAGCGACCAACTAATGTACATCTGAGGGTCGACAGCCATATGACGCATCTTCATGCAGCAGCGCCGCGCATCGTCAAGCCCCTCCTCAAACTCCAGGTAGGGGTGGCCCAGTAAGGGGTCCGGTGGTGGACCCCGTCGCTTCCTCTTCGACGAAGGCCCCGGTGCAGACGACCCAGCGTCATCATCACCACCAAAAACATCCTCAACAAAATCTGGCTCCATATCCATATCTATGTAAACAATAATTTTCAATCACTAATGATAATAACAGTAATAATAATAATAATAAAAAATAGGGTCGTTCTAATTAAACCCCCAAACTTCGTATATTTATGTACGCTTTATATCATGCCAAAATAAAGTTTGAATAACGTTTATTTGAAAAACATAGTTTCTTTTATACAAAATAATATATTTTGAACATCCGATATGTTTCTTATATTTTATAAAAATTTGGGCAGAGTCTCCTCTGTTTTTATAAGAAACCAGACAACACACGTCGTCCATTGTATCCCACAACATCAATTGTCCATAATAATAATAATCGTAATAATAATAATATTAGTAATAATCGTAATATTAATAATAATAATAATAATATTAGTAATATTAGTAATAATAATAATAATAATAATCGTAATAATAATAATAATAATAATCGTAATAATAATAATAATAAGAATAATAATAATAATAATAATAATAATATTAGTAATAATAATAATAATAATCGTAATAATAATAATTGTAATAGTAATAATAATAATAATAATAATAATAATCGTAATAATAATAATAATAATAATCGTAATAATAATAATAATAATAATATTAGTAATAATAATAATAATAATCGTAATAATAATAATAATAATAATAATATTAGTAATAATAATAATAATAATAATCGTAATAATAATAATAATAATAATAATCGTAATAATAATAATCGTAATAATAATAATAATAATAATCGTAATAATAATAATAATAATAATAATCGTAATATTAATAATAATAATCGTAATATTAATAATAATAATAATAATAAACTAATAATAATAATAATAATCCTAATAATAATACTAATAATAATAATAATCCTAATAATAATAATAATAACAATAATAATAATAACAAAAAAAGCGTCTCGCCGAGGCCAAAGCGAGACGCTTTGGTCGTCTTCCCCGACGAAACCCCAACCAGAACCACCCAACCGGAACCACCCAACCGGAACCACCCGACCGGAAACACCCAACGACGGAGGAGGAGGAAGAAAAACTAACCTTGGGGGGAAGAACACGGCGAGGAGGAGGAAGAACACGACGGGGAGGAGGAAGAACACGGCGGAGGAGCGGTGGTGTTCGGTGGTTGTGTGTGTCGAAAGAGAGCAAAAAGAGAAAGAAAGGGAAAGGGAGGGTCTGCCTTGGGATTTAAACCCAAAACCAGG